>CABFWO010000055.1:521942-560035 GCA_902155825.1 Timema genevievae | reverse complement strand
TTTTTTTTTTTTTTTTTTTTTTAAGTGTCAAGACGTCACCTTCCCTAAAACTTGCCGGCTCTAAAAAAATTAGTTTTTTTTTTAAATCTTACTCTGCTCTATACTGACCCAGGTCCTTTAGTAAAAAAACAAACTAACGTCACAAAAGCTCCTACGTTAGTTAAGTTTCCTTGCTAAGCAAATTAGTTTTTTTTTTGCCACTATAGACTTAACAACTAAGCAAACATTTTCAAGTACTGCCGTACAAGGATGGCCTTGACTATTTTGGAAATCAGACGTTTTCATATGTATGAGGTTTAGTTTATAAGTCATTTCCTCGCATTTGATCAGATTTTTAAGGGGAATGCTATTTCGCAAAGTGTTTACAATATATATCTTATTACCCGTCTCGGTGGCGTATTTGGCTTATGCGCTAGTTTCATGTTGAGCTAGACTGCCGAGGACGGGGAAATTGAGGTTCGAATCTCGGTTGGGTGAACGGGGGGTGTTTTTTCATAAATGGTTTTCCACTCTCCCTCCACGCAAATGCGGGTTCACTTCCTCTCAAATTTAACCTTCCCAATTCCTAATCCATTGGCCTAATTAGTACTTAAGCGTATAACCCGAACGGGTAGTAGTAATAGGTGGTGATAAATAACTTTTTTTTAAGCGCTGTGTACAAAAAAACTTGAAGCTGTTTGAAGTTGGTTAAAATAAAAGACAATACAAGCCCACGAAAATTTTAATTTTACGAAATAGACAAACATTTAATAAAAATCTGATCAAAGTGCGTTCAACTTTGACTCTCTCCGTATGATATATTCATCATATTTGACGATTGTTTTAAAATATTAAGTGGGGTTGTAGGGGACCGAGAAAAGATAAGTGTTCTTGCAAATTTTATATAAAAAGAAGTTGGTCAAAATTAATCAAATAATTCTCCAGTGGAAATATAGTTTAATTTTCTTCATACTGGGATCTTGACATTTCTTGAATATATGTAAAAGTGCACTTGAATTTAATGACAACTTTTTCTCTTCATGTAAAAAGTTTATCATCTAATGCCGTTATGCTCATGACAGATATTCAACAACTGTTGATATCACCATGGGAAGAAAATTAAACTCTTATCTTTGTATTGTAGCAATATTTTATTTATTTAGGCCAATAAAATGTTTTGCTCTAAAAAGCGCAAAAATACTGGCCTTTTCTCGTGTTCCCCACATCCGCACCTCAAAATAAGTTAAACAGGATAAGTTTTTATATAAATTTGTGGCCGCCTTACACGATATAAGGGAATTCTCTTCTCTTATTTATTATCTGTAGCTAATACAGAATTGGTGACCTGATGACGTCATTGTGTGATTGTATAGTACCTTATCAGTTAATGTTATAGCCTTATTACTCTTATCTAATGTATCAATAGGACTATATCAATACCTAGATATGGTCATAGATGGTCTGATAGAACGTTGGTGGAAGGAACCTTTTAGAAACACAAACATATTTTGTGGTCAACATTGATAACATTCTACCACCGTACAGGTGTTATTTTAGAGGTATTGATAATATCTGACCGCCTGTGTAGTCTAGTGGTTAGATTTCCTGGCTACAGATCCAGAGGTCACGGGATTGATCTCCGGCGCGTCCACAATGTATCTATGGAGCATTCGGTCTGTAACGGGGTCAAACTGACTCGTGAGGACAAATGAGGAGCTACTTGAATGAACAAATATCAGCTCTGGTTCTAGAAAACTGATATTAACGTCCGAAGGGTTTGTTGTGCTGACCACATGACACCCTCTATCCGCAGATGTTGGCACTATCGTGGCTAATGGCGGCGGCCGCTGGCTCGGTAAAGCTCGCTTGTGGGCTCATACCATGGAGTTTTGATTATATCTACCAAAGGTGACAGGTGCAGATCAATTGACTTGACGTATGAATACGTGAAGTTAGATCTTGTAACTTTTATAGCTGTCAGATAAGGTCCTTTGTATGAAAATTGAAGTGTACACATAATGATTAGGAAACGTGAAGGAAAAAACATGGAAATTTAAATACTTGGCTTTGAAAAAAATTATTTTGCATCTAAACACTAAAACTAAAGTGAGAGATTTTGTCTATCGCATTTTAATCATTTAATACATTACCTAAATACGACGTTTTAACATGAGATGGTTGTACTGCCACAAATAATACCTACAACATTTAATAATGTAAAAAGATTTAAAATTGTTTATATTTAGTAGCTGTTAGCATATTTTTTAATGTCACCAATGTAAATAAAATTAAATAAAATTTCACTTGCTAAAGAAAACTGGAAAGAGATAAAATCGTTAGAAAAATTTTAAAAATGTTGTCCTAAAACCCCGTAAAAGGAAGTAAATTTTATGGTATAGGTTTTGTAGCCACCCAGACACATTAATTGTTTATTCACAAATTCAACTTTCAATTACATGACAATTTGTTTTTAGATATAGATAAAAAGGTTAGTTAATTCACTTTGTGTACCTAAGTCACAAATAATTGCATTCAGATTAAATTTAATAGGGTCATTTTATGTTGTCCATAATGTACAAGGCAAAATACATTTCTTAGTAATGAGACTGAAAAAATAATTTTTCCGTTTATTCCGATGGATACGTGGACAAAGGCGTCATTCTCGTCTAGTCCGGGAGGCTGAAAGGTCGAAGCGTGGATCCTAACTTGGTGTTTCGACGTGGTTTTTTTTTACTAAATATGTTCCTATTCTCCCAGTGTAAATATGCTAATAGCCCGGACGCGGAGTAAAAAAGTTTTTATTTTTGTTAATTAAAATTAACTTATATGTTTATGTTAATTGAAAATTATCTTTATTTCCACGAGTGTGGTATTTGGGCAGTTTTACTTATTTTTATTATTTTTGTGAATATATCTACTTTTTTTCTTTCAAGTGTTGGCAACTAAGTAATTTTAACTCTGTCTACCCGTTTTTAGGTTGCAAAAACAAATCAACATCTAATTATCATGTAAGGTCTATGAAAAGCTATTTCAATGCTCTCTATCCTACGTATCTCGAAGTTTTGCGCCTGACTATACCCCCCACCCTGCAACACATTGCATCACCGCGGCTGGATTCCTTGAACCTTGTCAATTAGTGTACTATTACAATACAGTGCAAGCAACACGTCATCATAATCATCATACAGCCTCCCATTGTCTGTCTTGCACGACCTAGGAGTCTCTAACGTGGAAACTTAACCATTTTTATGACAGTTGAAAATATACCAAAATGAAAAAACGTTCCGAAACATCATCGGCGGGCACGCGGACCAAATGTCAGTCCCATATAATATAATTTTGTGGTGATGGGGAGGTCAGATTTCGAAACCCCCCGGTTTTTGAAAGTGTTTTTCCCCTTGATGCTTTCGAAACCCTCCAATCAAATGCATGTACATTTATTCTAAATACTACCTTCTTAATGCATAATTGTTATTATATTGCGTATAATCTTGGACGGGTGGTAAAACGCGGCGGGGAAATTTAGTTCCAAATCCATCCCCCTCGCGTATATTTTTTGTCACTTTGACAAATGTTATAACTAGACTCCTTGTGTCACAGTGACAAATATTTGCGCGGCTGATGAATAAGGAAATGGTGGTCTTGGGGTAAAGTGCTCGCCTCAGGACCCGATGGTTGTGGGTTCAAATTCAGCAGGGGTCAATGGATTTTTCTTGAGTGTAGAACAACTTCCTTCGTATGGGAAGTAAAGCCGTCGGTCCATTGTAGCATGTACAAGAATTCTGGAAGGTATGTGAAAATACCTTTCCCGGTAAAACTGGTAGGCCCTTTCACTCTCGCTCATAGAAATTCTCGTGTGCTGATAGTTCTGAAAGTTGCACGTTTAATACCTAAAATAAAAACACCCTTAAATGAAAACACCCATGGTATCTCGAGGTTATGAAAATGCTTGTGTAGACAATACTTCTCGTTCGAACTTAAGAAAAAGGCGCGTCTGGTTGCTTCATTCACCACCGGCTGTGGTCTGGGCGTCGTCGAGGTCGGCTATTTGTGAGGATGTGACGTCTGTCCTGATGACACCTCACTAGGTATCCACTTCAGGTACTCTCGCTTCAATAGAATATGATCACTAGCGGAACCGGCAGAGTTTCAAAAGACGACTTCTGTTGATATAGGAAGGTGGGTTTATAATATAGACCGGGTCTACTAGGGGTGGTTTTCCTTCAATGGTTTTTAACTCTCCCTCCACGTAAATATACCTTCTTCTTCCCTTACGCGGATGCAAACAGTCCGGATGGTGCACATACAAAAAATGATAGAAATGACCTACGCCGCAGGTCACGTGGATTAAAGCGGTGTTCCGCAAACCTTTTGATTTCACAGTACATTTAAAACTTTTTATTTTTTTGTTTCGACACAACTTTTTCTTTTTGTTGCGGCAGCAATAAATTAACTAAGCACCCAGTCCAACGGTTGTACGGTAAATCAAAATTAGGAAAGTATAGACTGATATAGATATATATTGTGGTTTATTCTGTGGCGCATAGTTTTTGCTCTAAACATAAAAACATAATGCAAAAAACTTTCACGCAGCTAAAAATTCAAAAGAGGTAATTTTTTTTGGTCACCATTGTGATAAGCCCTGAGCTCCTCACCCTTCATTACTGCTCCCTGCATCTCGTTTTACTGCGTAACAAAAATTCAAAGGTCAACCACGTCACTACATTCCAACAACAAGAAGTCTGCATTCCCCTTCCTTCTTTCTTTTCAAAGAATATGTGAACCAGTGATCCTCAAAACTAGCGACACCTGTTGCTAAATAATATAAACTAAGAGATCCCCCACAACATTTACTATTCACCTCGTTTGTTGAAAAAAGAGCTCTACTCTATCGCACACTTCATTCTATTTTATTGTTGGTGTAAATTCAGTTAGGTTTCCATGGAAAAAGAACCTCCCTGAATCCCGTTGTCAGGGTTAATGGAAGTCAACCTTGTGTTTTTTTCAAATCAAGTGAAAACACCTACTTTAATACTTTCCCTAGATTCATTTTAATTTCAAATTAAATAATTTACTTTATAAACAAACAAAGCTAGTTTTGAAGATACATAATTAGGATGATGGATCCTCATTAATGAGGCTGCCTCAGATGTAATTATTTGCGCTAACGTTGAAGTAGATGAACGAACGGTGCTGCGGCTGAAGGTAGATCCTTGGGAAGAGGCCACAAAGGGCAAACGCTTTAGTACTCGTCGCGCACTATAGCTGAGAGGGAGAGTGATGTCATCTTGTATATAGCCAAATTTTTAAAGTGTAATAATTGGCTTCTTAAAGATTGATCATTTTGGGTAGGACTAAATATATTAATCTATTTTCATTGCGTTGTGATTTTTAGTTGATACCTCCTAGGCCTAAAATTGTTGGCACATGTGCCATTTTGATTACACAAATCACACAAACTACACACTAACAGTTGATACATAGTTTGAAACCAAGGGATACTAAGTTTGAAACCAGATTCCTATCAAATTTTAAATCATAGTGAGCCGTTTTGCTTGGTTCACTCTCTTTTATGACTTCGGTTAGACCCAAGCCTCGTTTGCCATAGCCTTCCTAACATTTTCACCTTGTTTGTTTGAATTTGAACCATTTAGAAGCTTTTTTGTTTCTCCTGTAGGCCATACCGGTGACCAATAGTCGTGATCTTAATGCTCCCCCACTCCCCCACAGGGAAGGGAAATGGTCACTGTTGCTTCCCGACTATTTAGAAAATTACAAATCAAAATGTACCTCTTGAACTTTAAGGTGAGACTATAGGGGACGCGAGTTAAGGTCTCTGTTTTGCAGTTGATACAGTTCTGAAATATCTGTCAAGGGTGTCCTGGAATTTAATGACAAATTTTCCCTCTTCATTTAAAAAGTTTCTCACCTAATGCTGCTCTGCTCATGACGAATATTTAACAACGGTTGATATCACCGTATGAATAAAACTAAACTCTGTTCGTTCTGGATCAATATTTCATTTGTTTTGACCAACAAAAATGTTGCTATAAAAACTGCAAAAGTACTGGCCTTTTCTTGTGTGCCTTACATCTCCAGGTTAACCGGAAATAATTTCCATTGGTGTGTTTTAGTGAAATTTTTCTGGAGACGAGGAAGATGATTTTAGTCAAAAGTGCACCCGTATTAGCATGAATAACGAATCTGAAAACCATAGTGATACATTGGGCCCTGTTTCACCCGGACGGGAATCATAATATTCCTCTCAAGGTCGTCTATCTTAACTCAACATTTGGTGTAATGTAGTATTATGTCAGGAAGAAAGCTTTATAAACAAAACAAAAAAATTCTGGTAACATTAATAACTTATTACAATATTATTAATATTATTTTATCGATGTAGTTATCAAAAATGACGCTGCGGATCATTTGATTTCACGTAATCTGATCTGAAAGTTTTTTTAGTAGTGTTTGTTAACTGTCATATATATATATATATATATACTTTTCTTCCTACCAGAAAGGTATATAAACTACAAACTTATTTTATCGCCACTAACGCTAACCATTATTGTTAGAAATGAATTGTTTTTGAGTTTTTTTTAATCTGTCGAATATTTTTCTTGCTACCAGAATTCTTCCATAACCACATGGTTGCTACTACAGGGAACTGTCAGGGAATTTAAATACTTAACTAATTATGCACCTAAAAATGTTAACAAAAATGAAAGATCTCGTTACTCGGCGTTAGCTAAATACATTGTATAGATATAGCATTATGCTAAAATGAGATTACTCTACAAGGTTTGTTTTATAACATTTACACAGGACCACAAACAATATCTAAAAGATTAAATACTGAATGTGATCAATATATTAAATAGAAAAATTGCATTCACCAAGTAAAATTATGATAAGAATCAAGTGGGGGATTATTTTAATGTTTTTCTAGAAAACCTGGAAAAGTCCAATTTTACAATAAAAGTTTTGAAGCCACGCTGAACCAGAACCCCCAAACTGTGGCATTTGAAACGTTTTTTTTTTCAAACCCTTTTATATACCACTTGCTTACAGTACTCGAGTATAAACAAAATACGTTTTCTATTCAGCTGTCCGTCCGTCTTCCACTTCATTGACCCACTTCCCAATGGTAGACTTTTGTTAAGTCACCCTTCCCTTTCTTTACATTGTCCGTAGGACGAACTCTCTCGCTTGCCCGTAACGGAAGTGGTAGCGGCTACGTATCTCGCGCGTGCGTCCTCCTCCGTTCGTTCGACGCGGGTCAAACGGATCACTTCACTCTTATTCACACCCGACAGTTAAACGGTGTCATGGAGTCTCCATCTTGGCAAGAAGAGTCCGGGATACGGATGGTTCGGAGTTCGTTATAACGACTTGATGATAATAATAATACTTAGCACCGCGTCTTACTACCCGTTCGGATTATACGCTTAAATAATAATTACTCTTATAGCTTAGGAATTGGGAAGGTTGAATATAGAGGAAGTGAACCCGCATTTGCGTGGAGGGAGAGTTGATAACCATTTAGGAAAAACCATCCCTGGTTTACCCGAGCGAGATTCGCACCCCGATCGCCCCGTCCTCGGCAGTCTAACTCAACACGAAACTAGCGCGTTAGCTAATTACGCCACCGAGGCGGGTATATAACGACTTATTAACTCAGGAATGTTAACATGTTCTTACCACACAAGTAACTTTACTAACGTACAGGGGCAGAATTTTTTGTTATAACTTAATTTCGAACACATTCGCAAGAACAGTCATAGGTATCTGATTAAAGTGGGGACGTGAATTAAGGGGTAGTTTTTTATTTATTTTTTCGTTTTTATGTCAAAACTTTTTTTTAAAATAAATCAAATAATTCTCCAGTAGAAACATAGTGTTTAATTTTCTTCACATGGTGACAGCAACGGTTGTTGAATATCTGTCGAGCAAAACGGCATTAGATGACAAACTTTTTAAATTTAGATGGGTGTTAAAGCGCTGTACGAATATATAAATGATTAAGAAAAGTTTTCATTAAAAGTAGTTGACCGCACCATTCCCCTTAAGCAGATCTACATTTGTAGTAAGAAAACTAAAACTACTTTTATTATGTTCTTACTTTTGCATCTGTAATATTTGATAGAAAATAATGCCAGAAACTTAGTCATTTTTGACTGGAAAAAAAAAAGTTTATTTTTAAAGGTACTCCTTCTTGTGATTGTTATATTTGGTGCACAAATAACTGTAGCTATTTTTTCTACCTTGTGTTGATAATCTATAATAAAAATGAGGATTTAACTTTTATTGATGGTGGTTCGACTCAGAGAGAATGTTTATTTTCCCTTGTGCAGTTTTGCATTCTCTCTGCACGTGTCTAAAGGTGCAGCCCTTTTAATTAATATCCCTAGTTATGTTAATTTGGGTAATTTTAGTTATATTCATTTTAACTGTAGTAAGGAGAAATATAAAATTTATAATATAAGGAACGTACTTGGATGGAACAGCTAATTAGATTAATTGGTACAACTTCTTTGGTCAAATTGAACTATATAAATTAAGAAACATAACATGAAGATAATTTATTCAAAGAGAAACTATTATATCAAGAAATTAAGTCAAATAAAACAGATAAAATAACATTTCTAAAAAATCATCATTGAGATTGTTAAGTAATAAAGTTCAAAAATTAATTAGCATAAAACAAGTAAAAAATGTTATTCTTTGCGAAACACTATTAAGCGTTAGCAGAATAAAGAATTAACTGATAAGCAATTAAAAGTGTAAATTAGCAAATAGACTAGATTAGAGTGATTAATATTATAATTGAAGACTCAATAGTGAACTTTTTAATTGAATAATTAATTCTACTATTAAAACAGCTTAAACATATCTCGACAAAGAAAACATGTTCTGTAATATTTAAGATATTTGACCAATGACAGTAAAAAGATGATTGATAGAAAGTTAACATAATTGACAAGGTTATTATTTGTGAAACTTACACATGTAAAAAAAAATAACAGTATAAATTCAACGTGAAACATTTTTAAATGAACGTTGAGACATAACAAGCAGCATAATTTCACAAAATTAATAAATTAGTGTAAGGATCGATGTTAAAAACTTGTTATTCGAGTCAAATGGTTACAAATATGTATGAGTTAACTATCAAGACAATATTAATTGGAGATTTACTGTAACATCACATGTGTTATCCAGGCTATGCTTAGTCAGTTATGATATATTATAAATGCATATATATTATATACATATAAGTTATTGATTGTTATGAAAGAAGTATAACCAAAAAGGAAAAATTGTATGTAGTTTTGAAAAGTTTGAATTAAAGTGCCGTTCCTTATCTGTGTGGTTTGATTCATCTCCTTATTATAAAATTTGTTTCAACTCTTGGCTGGGTGACGACATGTTTCGGCGATTACGCCATCATGTCTGAGACAAACCAATGCGAAAAAAGTAAATATTTAAGTTATGATAATGTAACAAACAAAAAGATTCAAAAACTGAACTAGGATTTGAGAACACATTGAGACATCAACCAAAAAAGACTGAAGTTAAAAATAATCAAGTTGTAAAGATATAATGGGAGAGCGAAAATTTTAATATATAAATCTAATTATATGGAAACACAACCTAGCTGCCAAGCTTACCTTCAGATTGGAATTAAGATGTTACTCCCGATGTTAACGCAGTGCAATAGATTTGTGTGCAGTAAATGGTTCCTTTTATTATAATTCGGGTAAGCTAGGTTAATTCGATGACTGCAAGCCCTGGCACTTTAAGGGGGACTGCCCACCGGATTTCAGAGACTCCCAGAAATCTCGCTTTAGTTAAAAATATTTATTTCCAAACATGGTTTGCACCAGAATGGAGGTGGAGGTTTATCAACATTACAGGAAAAAAGGAAATAAATTCATTTCCACAACGATCGTTCAAAGTGTCCCAGCTCTAAGTTCAAAGTAAATAATAAATAACTTTGATCTAGTTTTACTCAAACACGTAGTCAAGCTTAAACAGGGTAAACACACGGTATTATAAGTTGATTGAGAATTGCTTCAGTGGCCGAATGGTCTAAGGCATCACACTCGTGTTAAACTGGCCTGCTGATGACGGGGAGATCGGGGTTCGAATCCCGGTCGGGTCTACTGAGGCATATTTTTCCTCAGTGTGTTTAACATACAGTAATATAACCAAACGCCGATCTCGGTGTATTGAGGTAAAGTGCTCGCGCCAGGACCCGATGTTCGTGGGTTCAAACCCAACTTGGGTCGACGGATTTTTTTAAGCGATAAAAATCTGTAGCACAACTTCCTTCGGAGAAGTTAAACTGTGTGTCCTATGTTGATTGGGGCATGTAAAAGAACCCACCTTTCCCGGAAAATTTTGTTATGTCCTTTCGCTCTCGCTCATAGAAATTACCGTGTGCTGGATATAATCGGTCAGTTCCGAAAGTGCTCGTTAAATACCTCAAAATAAATATAGTCAAACACATCTTTACTGTTCTCCGGCTCCAAGATTAACTAACGGAACTTTGTAAGGGCCATAAATGGTTCCTCTAATAGTTATAAATATAGCTTCGCCGTTAATTTGATTCTACAAGTTTTCCACCGAATGTAATCGGTAATTATATGTTGTCCCGGCTACATAGCCACCTGTAGCGGTCCGTGTCTGTCTAAAACTGATAATACCGCTTCTTACGTTCGGGATGTGCGCGTTTAATTACACCAGTGCGTTAGGAATGAGGAAAGTGGAATCTTGTAGGAAATATACCCGCATTAGCGCGAATAGGAATAGGGAAACCCTCGGAAAAAACTCTGTGCGCCTGGTTGGGATTCGAGCCTCGACCTCGCCATCGCCGGCATATCAGACTCTATGAGCCCGGCATCTAGTTAGCATGCCCACCGATATGGGGCACAAATCGGGATGAAACTCTTTCTCTCTAAATATTTCAAATCATTTAATCGGAAGGGGATGTATTTGTAAAGGATTTGTTTATGATGGTGAAGTATCAACTAACATATCTGGTGCACAGCAGACTTTGGTAACGCATTCAACCATCAAGCGCTGTAGTATATACGCGAATATAAGAAGAGAACTGGAATTTGCTGTTATGGCTTTATTGTAACTCATTTGATGATGTTTCTAGAGTTAACTACGTGGGATAAAAAGGGCTTGAGTTAGTTAATGTACCTTACCATGAAATCAAGATATCAGGAGCTTAAACAATTATTATTCTGTGCCCTAAATTTTATTTAAACATTGAACTTCCAGAAATCAACAAAAATATGTTTGCAACTCTGTGAAAGAAAGTGTAGGAACCCTTTTAAATACCTCGCCTCGGTGGCGTAGTTGGCTAACGTGCTAGTTTCGTGTTGAGCTAGTTTGCCGAGGACGGGGAGATAGAGGTTCGAATCTTGATCGGGTGAACTGGGAGTGGTTTTTCCTATAGTTTTCCACTCTCCCTCCACGCAAATGCGAGTTCACTTCCTCTAATTTTACCTTCCCAAATCCTAACCCATTATCGTAATCAGTACTTAAGCTACAACCCGAACGTGGTGCTAAATAAATTAACTATTAAATTAAATGCATTTAATGTGCTCTTTCTGAACCTACTGATTACATCGGCACGCGACTTAACTTTACTTAAATTTAGAGCTGACGACAAAACTCAGCACTCGGCCGTTAATTCATCACTGAAAGAGGTGTAACTCACATTTCAACAATAATAAGTTACATAGTCATTCCGGGGATCGAACCCGGGTCCATTAACTCAATAGGTAGACACGTTACCGACTAAGATAAGATGTTGGCCAATATAACTGTTAAAATGTATTGAGGCATAGCACGTTATTGCTCCGATACCTTCATTTATAATGTTTATTTATTTGAGGTATTTAACATGTCGTTTCTGAACTGACTGATTATATCAGTACACGAGAATTTCTATGAGCCTGACAGAAAGACCTACCAATTTTGCTGGGAAAGGTATTTTCACATACCTTCCAGGTTTCGTTTACATGCCACATTTGACATGGGACAGACGGATTTACTTCCCCTCAAAAGGAAGTTGTGCTACAGAGTTTTATTGCTAAAGGAAAATCCTTTGACCGCTACTGGGTTTTAACCCAGGAACATCAAGTTGATACATAGTTGATTCGATAGACATATTTAATCTTTTCTCAAGTGAACGTGTATGCGGTTTTCCTGTCTTCTCCGCTCCCTCTCAGGGGTTTACAATCTTTCGCTCGGTTTGAACCCAACCTTTCTCTCAAGAGACCATCGCGACCCCTTCCTTGATAATTTACAAGCGTTCACATCCTAGTTTCCAATTATTATTTTTTACGCGTCCATGATCTCCACATTTAATTACTCAAGTGGGGTAGCTAGAATTTTACCCTTATTCGCATAGAGGGAGAGGGGAAAATCGTTTAGGTAAAATTACCCCCAGTATGATTGGCCGTAATTCAAATCCTGACTTACTCGTCAGCGATAAACCAAACCAAAAGAGCTTAACGTTAAGCCTGCGTGTCCACCGATGTTTATTTAAATGATTATAAGCATATATTATACTACAATAAAGCTACATGGCTCACTCACTGACATTAATGTTTACCCACTTCCAGATGAACTAGAAACTTGAAATTTGGGGAAATTTCTAACTTCTAGCCTGTAACCGACGGGAAAATTCCAAAAAGTTAAAAAAAGAAATTTTTAACCCCCGAAAAAAAATTCAAAATGGCGGAGCAACTTTAAAGTCAGTGCAGACCTTTCTTTGGCGGTCTCTTGTGGCTAAACGGTAAGACCTATCAAAAAACGGATTGCACCAGCAGCCACGTGATTTGGTAAGATCCACAAGTTTGGTCCTATTACTTTTTGTCGTATCTCCATCGGTTATACCTTAGATAGAGCTAGATTTTTTGATCTTAGGTAAATTTTGCACATTTTCCACACATTTTTTAATATTCTGACACACTTATGGAACAGCAAGAATCATAAAATTTGCCAGGCATATTGGCACATCCAATCGCCATAATCGTGCCAAATTTGATGATTTTAGCTGCCCTATAAGTATGGAGAAACTAAAATGTGTGCAAATATACAATACAATACAATACCGGTAACTTTAAGTTGTTACGTTCAAAACAACGCTGGAATTACATTAGTTTACATCCACTTGCAAAGGAAACTCACCGGGGGCTGAGCCCCCAACAAGCAAAGCGAGTAATGATTACATGAGCACGGATAAGATGTCGCAAAGGAGAATGAACAAGGTGAAAGAGGATGTAGGTATTTTTGGGTATTATGCTAGCATCCTCACATGGCTGCCACAGTAAATTAATTCAGCATGAAACCAGCAGAGGGGAACAGCGAAAAGCAACCTAAGCAGTAACTTGACAGTTTTAACTATGTTAACCACTTACATCCCTATTTACCTGCTTCGGTGGCCGCGTGGTCTAACGCGCTACTCACTCAGTAGACTAGACTGTTGATGACGGGGAGATCAAGGTTCAAATCTCGGTCGGGTGTACTGAGGGTGGTTTTTACCCTAAATTGTTTCCCACTCTCCCTCCACACACATGCGGGTACACTTCATATATATAACCTCTTTTTCTCTAAAACTATTAGCGTAATTAGTACATAAAAGTATAACCAGAACGGGTAGTAAGACGCGGAGCCTGAAAAAAACCCACATGTTTTAATTTCTCACCGTCCTATAATCATTAAAAATCACTTGAAAGAGTAGTCTAAAATTAAAGCTAGAGTTATCACGCATTGCGACCACAGCCAAAACACGCCGTGACCCCCAGGTTGGAAACCGGTTGGCTAGTGTGTGTATTTGGAGTAGTGTCCTTTCCTACTGGATGTGTGGGCCGTGTGTCAACTTGCGGCTGGCTGGCTGGCTGGCTGGCTGGCTGGCTTGCTTGCTTGCTACCAGCTGGTCTCTGGAAATATTCCCGTCCAATGCTGGGAGAAAGTTCTGACATGATAAAGTGACTCCCCCCCCTCTTGGTGGGGACACCCATTCTAAAATCACCGGCTATAGGCGGCGAAGATATACACCAATTTGCATACAAATGGGCGAATATCTGGTGGCTAGCAAAGGTTAATAGTTCTACTTTCACATATTCTTATGTTAAGTCTTGTTATTTGCAGCTGTCACTTTTGATAGATATTATCAATACCTATAAAATAACATTTATAAATGGTAACCTGGTGGTCTAGGGGTAAGGTTTCGGACTTCTGTGCTGAGGGTCCGGGGTTCAATCCTCGATCCCGGTACAGATTTATTTGATTGCCAAACCCTTGATTCACCTCTTGACAACACGCGTATTAATCACAACTTGTGAATGTGTGGAATGCCAGGCCTCTACCGTGGTTCGGATCCCACGTTAAACTGTAGGTCCTCCATTTCATCTCACAATCATCCTACCATTACACATTAGCGTAAGTGCGTATAACCCTAATGGTTAGTAAGACACGGTGCTAAAAATAATAACATTTATAATATAGTAACATGTTATTAATGCAATTAAAACAAGGTTATATCTAATTGAATTAATTTATTTAGATAATTGGAGACAGAATCAGTCTAGGACATGTCATAAACTATTATTTTGTGGACTGTTCCTGAAAATCAGGAATGGACGGTCACCTTAGCATCTAAGACAACAAAAACATTGTTTAGGTGCCGCAGTTTTTGTTTGGTGTTGGTCAAAGCTCATATTATAATTAATATGCTCTCAAGACACGTAAGAGCCAAAGACAATTGGTTATTTTGGCTCAATCTTTTTTTAAAAGGTATACTGGGTCTTTCTTAATGTGACACTCTAATAAAAAAAAATTACCCCACTTTAGCCCTTACAAACATTTACAACAGTTTTGAACAAAGAAATATACACTTCACTCTCTTCATTATTTAATGACTAACAAAAAATAAAATGATCATGATCGTCTCTCGGAGCTTCAATTAAATGTGCATACGCAATCTAAGAGGCTATTCAAGAGAGTAAACGTACTAAAGTAATAATCATTGTGTAATTTTAAGGGGTTGATCATTTATAATAGTTAAAACTAGTCATTTTAATTTACATGATTCTCATTCAAAGAGTTAACCCCCTTTATGGCATTTATTTTTAAAAAAAGTTCCAAGGGCCTCACTACCCCATGACATTAGGAGCTCGAAAGTTCATTGCCGCACTTACAATTTTTTGTTGCCTATCCCTTTCTTGAGCTAATTCTGTCCAGTCTACCTCATTACACCTTATCCCTATCTTAAGCTAGTTTTATCCAGTTCACCATATCCCTATCTTGAGCTAGTACTATCCAGTCCATCTCATTACATCCTATCCCTATCTTGAGCTAGTACTATCCAGTCCACCATATTACACTCTATCCCTATCTTAAACTAGTTTTATCCAGTCTACCATATTATACCCTATCCCTATCTTGAACTAGTTCTATCCAGTCTACCATATTACACCCTATCCCTATCTTGAACTAGTTCTATCCATTCTACCGCATCTAGGTCTTCCCAAAGGTCTCTTCCTATTGGGTATGCCAGTCAATAGCGTGAACACTGTTACATAATCTCCCACTCACACTGCATGTCCTGCCCAGCGTGATCTACGGGACTTTATTATCCCAACAATGTCTTGTGATGGGTACAGGGTACACAACTCATCATTATGTAGCCTAGTCCACTCCCCAGTAGTCTCATTCTTTTTCAGATCAAATATCTTTCTAAGCACCTTTGTTCCTTGTTCTTTTGGGTGTTTCTTGATGGGATTTTTTTTACAGTGAGAGCCCAATCACGCGCACGCCCAACCCCTAAGCTGGAAGCCCCCCTCCCTCCTCTGAAACTATCTCACAAATTCGGCCCTCTGCCTGCAATAAACCTCAGCACTCTGGTAGGAAGCCTTGTTAAATTTAAAAAAAAATTATTCATTTTTAAATTCGTGAATCTATCTTTACAAAATGAATATCAAGTCGTAGAATCACCTTGGGCCAGTGCAAATCTACTTTACTGTAAAGATAACGTATAATCGCTTAGCAGTTTCATATGTTTATAAAGTCTGTTCAGCGTAGGAATTGTTTTCTGAAAGGCCTTTTTCCCTACCAGAAAGCTATTATATAGTAGGATTTTGGTAGTAAAAAAGACCTTTCAGAGAGTAATCCCTACCTCACATTATCAAAACATTTAAACTTGAATTTCTAGCTTTTTAAATTTTTTTATCACCGCGTATTACTACCCATTTGGGTTGTACACATATGTACTAATTACGCTAATGGGTTTAGGGATGAGGACGTTTAAAATTAGAGGATATATACCCGCATTTGCGTGGAAAGAGAGTGGGTAAACCATTCTGAGTATATTAGACCGAGATTGAACCGCTCTTTTCCAGTCATCGGCAGTCTAGTCTACTGCGAGAGTGACACCCTAGACCTTGTGGCCACCGAAGCGGTTAATTTCAAGCTCAGTGCACCAAATTATCATTAATATTTTTGCATATTTATTAGATGTGTAACTGGTTGTGTTGTGAAGGTTGTGGAAACTTTTTTTTATTGACCTTCAATGTCATTGCGAAACCAGTAGTTGAGTAATGTGCCTGTAAGGTGTGCATTTTATATTTATGAGTTAATGTCCTGTACAAGTGTTAAGTATTTTTAATGGTCACATGACCGGCAGTTTGTTGTTTATCTGAGGCCAGTGCCGATAGCACCAGTTTCATATCAAGCTTGTGTGTACCATTCTTTCTTATCTGTTCTTAATGACAATGTGAAACTATAACTTTTAATTGTCTTGTTATCACTATTTAAGTGACATTTATATATTTTAAGGGGAAATTACTCAATATTAAGTACAGCTTTATTAGGACCAAAGAAATGGATTTTAAAACCATTGCAATAGTAACTAAAACGATTAATAAAATTTTCATCAGGTACTTTTCATATGAAATTAGTTTTTATTTACATAGAATACATCTATTCTTCTCCTCCATAGCCCACCCCACACCTTTGTTTTTAATTGATTTCAGGAAAGCAGACATAATTATTTATTTATTAAGAGTCTTTTCATAAAACTGCTTTTTAATGTGTTTTTAATCACTTAAAACTTGTTGAGGTTCATTGCATATGTACTAATTACGCTAGTAAGTTAGGGATGGGGAAGGTTGATTTTAAAGGAAGTGGACCCGCATTTGCGTGAAGAGAGAGAGAGAGTGGAAAGCCATTTTCGAAAAACCACTCAGTACACCAGACCAGAATTTAAACCCTGATCTCCTTGTCATTGGCAGTCTAGTCTAACACAAGAGTGACGCCTTAGACAATATGTCCACCGAACCAGGTAGTGCTGGTGGTGCTGATGGAACTATTTTATTCAAAAAATATGTTTATTATTGAAATTATTACCGTACAGTAAATGTAGTGCAACACTTCATTTAAAAAATCCAGTAATATTTTGACCATGTTTGTTTATCTAAGTTAACCCACATTATTATATTTCAACGAATCCAAAGTATTTTTATCTTCTTTTTCTGTTTAATATAACCAATGAAATTAATAATATTATATTATTATAAATTTATATAAAGTGTATTGAGCTCTTGCCATATTTAAATAAAAAATGTTCCAATTCATGGTCTCCCTTGAAAAACTTATTTGTGATTTGTGATATGATAAGAGTTATAAAAAAACACTCGGTAAATATTACATTGGCATTAGGTATTGTAATTACTTCCTGTAAGATTGGTGTGTCAAAACATCCCAGGAAATTGTACTATCTTGTCTCGGTTCTGGAAAAATAATTGCTATTTTTTATTTTATTTTTTTAGAACTTTCCTAAAGATATGTTCTTACATTTACCATTTAAATTTTGTTCCACTCGAATTGGACTATAGTCTGGTAAAATAAATGCTTCAATCGAACCAGAAATAGTGTACAAATATCCCAATGATTTGAATTAACCCTTTCACCGTGACTCTCCATCCCCAATTATCTTGGTGTTGAAATGTTAATAACTACACTGCATCTCAATGTGTGAATTAACCAGATTGGAATTCCCACACGGAAACTCTCATTTTCTCACTCTGCCTTCTTTTTGTTGTTAGTTCTGTTATTCCCATTTGCTTTCTCAACTGCTCATAAATGTTTTGCATCACTTGTGTAATGCTTGTTGCACATAACTGCAGGACTGTAAACAAAAGGAACATCATAACAAAACCATAATCACCTTGTAAGAGGTTTGAAGATTAGGAAAAAACAAAATATAATAAGGTCCTTTCTTAAATACTAATTTCTGTTCACCAACCTGATATACTAGTTTTCTCTTTTATTATTATAAATCACCAATTTATGTTTGCCAACCTGATATACTAGTTTTCTCTTTTATTATTATAAATCACCAATTTATGTTTGCCAACCTGATATACTAGTTTTCTCTTTTATTATTATAAATCACCAATTTATGTTCACCAACCTGATATACTAGTTTTCTCTTTTATTATTATAAATCACCAATTTATGTTTGCCAACCTGATATACTAGTTTTCCCTCTTATTAACATAATTCACTACAATGTTTGACCGTGCTTTATTACATCACAACGTGTGTGTGTGTGCGCGCACATGCCTGATGATTTTAGGCAGTACTCGTTTTCATTATTCTTAATCCATATTATGAGTTGACCTTGGACAGGTTTCATCATTCACAGTTCACACTCAAATGCCCTAACCTAACCTAACCTAACCTTGGTTTGGCCTAATCAAATTGTAGGTTATACTAATTTATCCTGTGAGCTAGGCCAAAATTTCAGGATTAACGAATATAGACTAGGCTAAACTAGTACATCCTGAGGATTAATTTGGCCTAGTTTGATCTAGTCTGGATGGTAATATATATATATGTCAACCAGGTAGGGTTCAGCTCATCTGTTTGTGCGATTACCGAATGATATATTCTTAGCCTAAAACATACTTTACAAACTAAATAGAGTAGAGTACAAATACAAATACCCTCTGTATTAACTTTTAATAAATCATAGTATAATTTATGATCATAATGATTGATGTTTCATGTAATTGACGTTTTACTGTGCTCAATTTAAAAATAAAACCTGTTAATATGTCGTGGTACTGGTTTGAGGCCTACATGACGTAATTATTTTTTACATTTTACATTTATTGATAGGAAAACTATATTAGGCCCTACATTTCTACAAAATTAGTTTTGTTTATTTATATATTTGTCCTTGAAATTTGTCATCGAGATAAAAAAAATTTGTTTCTTAAGATCCTTTCTAAACACATTTGGTTTTGGTTTGTATTAAAATGCTTTACTAAATTTTAGAATGGATATAATGTTTAAATTAGACTGCTGATGAAGGGATCGAGGTTCGATCCCACCGGGTGCAATGAGGATGGTTTTTCCTAAATAGTTGTCCACTCTGCTTCCATGCAAATGTGGGTGCACTTACTCTAAATTTAAACCCTCATAATCCCTGAAAATCATAAGTGTAATTATAATTAGTACATAGACTAATAACCCAAACGGGTAGTAAGACGCTATGCTAAATATATAATATAAAGAATTATTAAAACATATGTAGGAGCTTATTTCTATTACTGTGCAATAGATTGCTTTATTAATTTTTTTTTAACTAAACTGTACAGTTAAGTCTCGATCATTAAAATTAAACGAGACTAAATCTTTCTCAAATTAAATGTGATAACTATGGATGAGCCCTAGAATCCTTTGAATCCCTCTAATCCTTAAGGACATTTGAAATTTGAGAATTCTAGAAAATTTTAGATTCAAAACACAAATTCTATAAAATAATATGTTTTCTATTTTTCAAATGAAATTATTTTTATAGTATAATTTTATCCTAGATTCGAATTTGAGATTATGGATTCAAAGGTAACTCGAAGTTTTGGAGTCGTAAAATAGTGGATTTGACCCAACTCTACTATTAACCATAAAAAACTAAAATTACTACATATTTTAAGTGTAAAAATTACTTAAAGTTTATTTTCAAAATACACAATACTAAAATAACTTCATTATTAATTATTAGAATTTGAAAAAAAAATCACATATTTTCTTTTGGGTTTCTTACTTGTAATTGTTGTTTTGCCACACAACCCCTAATCGGTCATCCTATGTAAAAAGGATGTGCACCAGGTGCATCCCAACGTCGAACTTTATGGAAGCTCCAACTATTAAATGTATTTTGGTAATCTGAGATTTTCTCGCAACTTATTTGAAGTCTTAAAAAATTGTGTTTTCTTGTGTGTTGCAGGCATCGACAATCGATGGTAGGCGTAAAGGGGCATGCCTGTTCTGCCAGGAGTACTTCATGGACTTGTATCTTTTGGCAGAGTTGAAGACCATCAGTCTCAAGGTCACCACAGTCGACATGCAGAAACCACCCCCAGACTTCAGGTAAGTTAATTAAACATAGACAGGTTTCAGGCTATGCTTCTCTCAGATGTTCCAGCATGCTGCTATAAATGGCTTAATCCAAGTGGTATAAGAGTGAATGGCACTATATGAGAATGCATCTGTTGAATCTAAAAAACAATTCAATGCTTTCTTGTTGACTCTCATCCCCTTAAGTTATTTTTGATTGCTATTAAAAATGACTAGTGTTCTAGCTAAATCTGTTTGCTAACTACTCTTCTACTGTCAACATTTTTTTTTTAACATTCTACAAAGCTATTTGATTATTATTTTATAATCAACTAAGTCATTGTATTTGAACTTTTAATAATTTATTATAAATTAGATAATTTGATTTTTTATGACTTTTGTACATGGCCATTTTTCTCAAAGTTTTGGTGATGGAAGAGTAGCAAATGGAAGCTATGTGCACTGGGGGAGCAAGGGGGAAAGTGTTCAAGGGCATAGAAAGTCTGAGTTCGGGGGGCTCTGGGCCCCCTTGGAGCGTTATGGGCTCCTCCTAGGGAGGTAAACTTTTATTGGACATAGTAACATTTTCTAGCGGACTTCCCCTAGAAAAATTAGCTTTCTACATCCTTTGGTGTGTTGTTTGAAAGTTATGCAAAAAAAACATTATTTTTAGGCAAACCAATTTTGCGACTATAAATACAAGACAAAAACTTATTTATTAAATGAAATGTTGGGGTCGGTCGGATCATATAGTTACATTGAATTAGTAATTAATAGTTTTTTTATTATTTTTAGTACTCTCTAAATCTCATATATTTTTTTGTAAATAATTGTTTGGTTTTGTTGACTTAAGATTGGTACAGATTTCCTTTTATATACCTATGACTTGTTTCTACTGAGGATTAATTAATAAAGCATAGTATGGATATTTCATGTTCAATCTTTTGCATTTTAAATTTGTGGGTTATTATGTGATCAACATTCTTTTATTCATTTTTATTTGTAAACTTCCACTTGATAGACTGCCACAGACTACCAGTGATCAGAGGATCACATTTTGAGAATCACTGGACCCATGGATGTGTCTAAAAATGACAGGACTATCTCTGTGTTAGTGGGCGTATCTTTGAAGCCTAAACTCGATCCCCATCTGATCTACCATAGCTATCACCTTATGTAAATGCTGAACCGTTTCATTAAAACTGTTTAATCCTACTCCTTGACTCGTCTGTAGTGTGTCTGACTACTGAGCCAAGGGGCCTGGATTCAATTGCTGTTAACGCAGGATAATTTATCAGTTGTAAAATAAGGGATTCCCCCCCCTTTCACAAATTAACGAGTCGACAATCAAGGGAGTGGGTGCTTTGTCTAGGAGTTAATTTTAATGCTTTTAATACATTTTTTAGAACTAGAGGGGAGCTATACTTCCTTTTTTTTATCACTCTTGATGTCTCCCTATTATTTCAGGACTAATTTCGAGGCAACTCCGCCACCAATCCTTATTGACAATGGCATGGCAGTATTAGAGAACGAGAAGATTGAGCGACACATCATGAAGAATGTTCCTGGCGGCCACAATCTCTTTGTTCAAGACAAGGAGGTCGCCACACTTATAGAAAATCTATACAGTGTATGTATTTCATTAACAAAATAATATTGTTACTGGAGAACTTGCCGAGGAGAACCTGTCATCTCTTAAGGTTTCCAGTCTATTTGTTTTTAAATGTAGGCCAGGGAACTTTGATAGGGTGGCCACTAGTCGGGAAAAATGGGAATTATGCTCGAATTTTGTACATCTTGAAAAACCCTGGAAAAGTGTTTTGATGTTGCCGTCTGTCAGAAATTTAAAGAAGACGCCTAGAAATAGCATATAGGGGCATAAAAATTTCGCAAATTTGCTGAAGATGGACCCCTCTAAACATTTTGGAAGGGTACTTACTAACAATACTTGCTCCGTTACTAAAATTTGGTGGCGTACTCAACACATCTTTTTCGAAAAAAATAAATAATTCATAACAATTTGATCAAAGTTTCACAACCTGAGGAAAATCCTTTTAAAAAAGATTAGGAAAGTGATTTTTTCTTGGCAGTAAAATTAGGAATCGGGGAATTGTGTTGGAATATTTATTCTAAAGTTTGAGTGGCCATCCTGTTTGATAACCACCTGAAAAAATGTGGTAATTGAAGGGGGGTCAGGACAAAAACATGATAACCCTCATTTGATGAAAAAATGTGTTAGAAGTGATTTCTGGAAGCTTACATATTCAAATACGAGTTGTAACCCGGCAAAACCTTGAGGATAGCTAATATCGACATTTTATTTATTTTGTATATCTAGTTTTACGGATCTCATAGAAGTTTAAATATTGAAAATATCACATATAAATAAATGAGGGTTATCATGTTTTTGCCCCAAACTCTTCAATTTTGTGTTAGGAAAGGTCATTCAAAATAAACAGTCCATGAAATGTTTAGTAATTTTTGTGATGATTTTTAAAATATTAAAACATAATTTGTTTCTACATTTGAGGTTTGCACAAATAGGACTCTACCTTATTATCTATAAGACACCTATTTTAATTATAATGTAAACTAAGAGTGGTGAAAAAAAGTATTCCGATAATGCTAGATTACATTGAAATAACAATTTTACCAACCTAATTCTCTACAAGATTCTTGTTTCAAGTATTAAATTGAAAACGGGGAAAATAAAACAATATTTGTTATTTTTATCTTTGCATATGAGAGGCGAGGGGAGGGGTGAGAGAGAGATGGGCCTTCTTTGGGTTTGATAAACCTGCAAAAATTGGGGAATATAAAAGTTTACAAATGGTACTAGCTCTGTTTGCTGGTTAGGAATTCATTAAAATTATGTTTCACTTGCTAATGGAAACATGTTTTTAATTTTAATATCTAAAAAAATAAAGCAGCACATACTTTTAAATGTATTTTGAAAACACACAGTTTTAAATGGCATTTTTAGTTCCCACCATCAAGGTTATTAGAATTTTTACTAAGTTTTCGCACATAAATGATGGCTTGAATCAATGCCCAAATAATATCTCGTAAGTGTAAAGAAAAACAATCCATTGGTTTACTAATGTACTCAGTTAGGGTTGAGCTTAGCACTGCATATTACCGTCCGTTTGTTAATAAGCTTTGTACTAACTACGCTAATATGTTGGAGATGAGGAAGGTTGAATTTATAATAAGTTTACCCACATTTGTGTGAAGGTAGTATGGTAAACCATTTAGTAAAATCCACTCAACCAGGATTTAAACACCAATCTCCTTCTCAGAGCGGCACTCCCACCCATGTATCACTAATAATTTTAACCATAAAAGTTTTCATCTTATACCCGTGACTTGGACGCCAGAATATGAGGCCATATTATTTATATGGTTGTCCTAAATTTTCTCAGTTTTGTAACCAGGTTGCTTTCCTTAGGCTTTATTCTTTTAGTTTGACCACTTTATTAATAAAATCAATTCAACACCTTAGCTCAGTGTGTGGCGTGTTTGTCTACTGAGCTATGGTCCCGGGTTCAATTCTCAGCATGGGTGAACAATTTATCACTGGTGAAATATGGGCTTAACCTTTCCCAGCAAGGAATTAACGGTCGGGGACTGGATGTTGTGCCTGTCTTAGTTAGATTATAAGGCAGCTACAACAGGTCTAGCAAGTTGATAGTGGAAAATATAGGACTTTATAAAAAACATTACTAATAATCACAAGGCTTTGAGTGTTGGTGTTTGGTCGAAAGTATGATGTTTCTTATCTTTTATTTTACTAGCATCTTTATCAGAGGTATCCTTACTTGAATATGCAGACAACATACAAGTTGAATTACAAAGATATTCCGTGTATTGATTTGATGTTGGTGACAGACTAGTATTTAAAAGTTTCCATTGTGACGGTAAAAAAACAATAATGTGACCCTGACATTAATGTGACGGTAATGGTTGCAAGTGAAAATTAGCATGCATCACATACAACCTGACTTCACCAACAGAAAAGTTGCCTGGATAGTTTTTATACACAATTTTAAAAGTATCTCTCAGCTGGATGGTTTTCAATATGTTCCTTATCAGCATCTCTATCTATCTTTCTATATGTGTGTGTGTATGTATGTATATATATATATTTTCCCCCCACCCTCCACAACTTTATCTTATCTTTTATCTTAACGAATATATATAATTTGTTTCACTGGCTATCTTCCAAGATCTAGTGAGTGCTATTGTATTTTATACACACAATTTATAGTAGTGCATTAATACACACTTCCAATAAATATAATGCCACTGCACTAGTGAGCATGGGGACGAAGGTGTTAGGTTCTTGTCTGGCTTGATGGTGGCTGGAAGGTATCCCAGCCGGGTATAGTGAGCTGGTTTTTCATAAATGGTCTCACCACTCACACATCATCTATATTCTACCTCCTCTTCATCCCTATTGGTTTAAATATCCAGATAGCCCAGGCAGGTAGTAAGAGACAGAATACTTTAATTAGAATTGATTAATAAGGTTATTTTTGTGTATATTTTGATTTGCTTCTCTCACTTGAAATTCACAAGACTACACGATTGTAAATATTCAGAAGGTACACTATGTAATAGCAATCGTACACTTGTACTATTTTCAACTGTGACATTCTCCTGAGAAACAGTGCTGCACAGTGGACAATCAAGTTAAGATTTCTCATTTTATTATATTTCACTAGGTTCATCAATAACAGTGAAATAAAATACATAGGTTAGTTATTTATTTTTAATCTCTTATAGTGCAAAAATAATGGATTTCCTTTTCTTTTAATTAAAATACAATTTTTATCACTTATCTTTTTATAAATTAATTTTATTTTCTATATAAATAGATAGGTTGCATTTCTCCATATAAATATTTGATAAATTTTACTTTCCCCAACAACATCTTTCCACAGTGTTTTTCTTCCTTTTCTCCTCATATTTAATAAAGGCAATTATACCTAAATATATATAATATTTAGCACCGCGTCTTACTTCCCATTCGGGTTATACGCTTAAGTACTAATTACGCTAATGGATTAGGAATTGGGAGGGTTGAATTTAGAGGAAGTGAACCCGAATTTGCGTGGAGGAATATTGGAAAACCATTTAGGAAAAATCACCCCCAGTTCACCCGACCGAGATTCGAACCTTGATCTCCTCATCCTCGGTGGTCGAGCTCAACACGACTAGCGCGTTAGCCAACTACACCACCGAGGTGGGTACCTAAATATAAAAACATTGTGTTTCAATGGGTGGGAGAATTTTTCTACTGTAGAAGCCGGAATAAAATGTCACATTTGTGCTTTGGATTCCTCTTTCCCTGGGTGGGCTTTTTTCCCCAAAACTCTTCACTCTAATTAATTTATCCTTTCTTATTTTTACAATTTTTAATTTTTGTATAGTCATTTAGCCATTGCTAAACTAAGCATTGGAACATATGATATTTATCTCTCCTATCTGGCATTATAAGTTGTTGACATTTCTCACAAGTTCTGAGTCATGCGTCCAGCACTGTATGGTGACTGACTGCCTCTGCCATTACTCACTAGGTTTTAATCTTTGTTAATGGGGGGGGGCAATTTTTTGTGGTCTCTGTGGTTGATGACAATCTTATTATGGCTCTGATTGAACTTAAGAAGTTTAACAAACAAACAAACACATTCATAGATATTTTTCAGTTATTTTGGATGATGTATTCGACAATTTTCCTAAGTGTCCACATTGGTACATAAGCTTTATTTATCTAAAAAAATATATATTAGTGTAATCATCAGGGAAATCTGGAATTATTCTTTGAATTTTGAACTTTGGGAAAAGTGCTTGAATTTTTCACTTTGCCAGGAATTTAGAATATTAATAATCTTCACTCAAAGATAAACTATGTGAAAGCTTACACCAATTTTCCTCAAATTCGCTCCACACCCCAGAAGAAATTCCAGCACATTCTCTTGATATTTTGTTATTGTTGTAATCTCTTTGAGGTTTAAAACCCTTCGTGGGCGGCACCGTAAGGGAGCGGCATAAACAGCGAAATCAAAATACAATTTGAACCATTCAATAATTAAAAATTGCTACGCAACACTTTTCTATATTGGTCTATATTATTTTGATATTGATGAATATGATTTATTATTTATCGCACGCCTCTGCCTAAGTGCTTTCGGTACTCTTTGATTTTGGTTTCTGGTGCAGGTGCATCATTGGTGAGCGCTCACCAATAGACTTTTGGTCTGACAGCGTGAAGCTATTATTTTTGTTTGTAATGCTCCTAAAAGCTGAGGCGGCAATTATCACAAAAGACAATTGCACATGTTATGTGTTGATAGTTCTGCTTTGAGCTAACAATTATTGACAATATTTGATTTTAATGTTAGTTTGTCTCGAGAAGTGGCAAGTGGCTGTGCTGTGTTTAAATTAGTAAATCAGATATATAATATATCTGTATCAGTATAATAATTTTGCATTTATAACAATTCAGTTTTTGTGTTTAAAAAGTAGATCAGGTAAGAGAATTATTGTATTTACAGCAATTGTAGTTACTTATTATCATTGAAAATGATTATGTTGTGACAATAGGGACTCGAATTAAAAAGTAGCATTTGCATGGAGCAGGTATATCTCAGGTGCGAAACGTGTGCCTGTGTGTGATAGAGTTATTTAGGTAATATCGGGCTACTCTTGCGTTCTGTGTGTGTGTGAGAGAGAGAGTGGAAATTAGGAAATATTTGCATTTACCTACTTTTGCATTCGTTATTCATTGCTCTATTTTTACCAAATTCATATATGTTGAAGTGGAGACAATACAATAACAAGTTAAAGAAAGGATTATGTCAAAACGGCTCTTAGCTATAAATTTGACAGATATTTGCTATCTATGTATTATGAGACTTGCTTCATACTGAGAAAATCTACCACGCAGCCCTGGCGAGGAGTTTATTGCTTTGTCTTATTATGCAGCCGCAACTAAGTAGAGATTGAAGTTGCAATGACTCAAATTTTTTAGTTTTTAATCAAAAACTAGTCATTGTGCTCAGGTCAAATCACAGGACTTCTATTAAAACCCGGCGACATTTGAGCTGTTTTTGCGATATTTGTGCAAATCTTAAACTCTGCCACTATTTTATGACATTAAGAACTGTCAAAATTTTCATAGGAAGGGCCTTTCAGAAAATAACATTTTTTTTTTTTAGGTTAAGGCAAAGGAGGCCAATAAAAAGATGGGAGGAGTGGATAACAGAAAGTGTTGAAGTGAGAGAAAAGGAATGTAAGAAATTAAAAGGAGGAAGAGTGGTGGAAGGATAGAGGAAGATGGAGGCATTTTACTAAACTGACCTGGCTACAGGCTGGAAACGGTTGATGATGAAGATGATGTTTTTGGAAAGGTCTTGATAATATCAAAGTGACGCCTGCAGGTAGCATAAGTTGATGTGTAAATTCTAGTAACTATTCTGTCAGTAAGATGCTGTATAAATAAATAAAAAATTATTTATTTACAAATGCGAGGAGATCTTGGTTCAAATCCTGGTAGCGTGTACTAAGGGTTTTATTGTTTTGGTTCTTTTTCTCCTTTTTTTTTTTTCTAAACGGTTTTCACTCTCCCTCCACATAAAATCGGGTAGA
Organism: Timema genevievae; assembly: GCA_902155825.1. NCBI lineage: Eukaryota > Metazoa > Arthropoda > Insecta > Phasmatodea > Timematidae > Timema > Timema genevievae. The sequence continues at coordinate 531,976 of CABFWO010000055.1, read as the reverse complement.
TCTGCTCTAAATTCAACCTTTCTGATCCCTAATACACCAGTATGATTTGTGCATAATGCATACAACCTCAACGGGTAGTAAGATGCGGTCTAAAGAAAAAATCTGCCAACATGCACACATACTGGGAGTTTAATTATGTTATTGGAATCAGATCTCAAAGGAGTGATATTTCATTGAGCATGATTTTTACTATTTAAACATTATGAAAAGTCCTTTCAAACAAACTTGTTATGGTTTGATTTGAATAATGATCATAAACACTCACCAAATTTCATGTCATACAATTTCACATGTCATTAGTTTAGTGCAAATTCTTCTTGAATTTTACAAATAATACATACACATCACTGCATCACTGGTATCATAGTATTTAAACTTAAGTAAATGCTCCAGGGGCTTCAATAAATATATACATATAACTTATTTTGAGAAAGAGAAACAGAGGTCGTTGGGGTAAAGTGCTCTCCTCAAGACCCAATGTTTGTGGGTTCAAACTGAGACTGGGATCGGTGGATTTTTCTTAAACAATAAAAATCCGTAGTAAAACTTCCTCCGGAAGAGAAGTAAAGCCATCGGTCCCATGTTGATTGTGGCGTGTAAAAGATCCCTAGAAGGTATGTGAAAATACCTTTCCCAGGAAAATTGTTAAGCCCTTTCACTCTCCCTCATAGAAATTCTCGTGTGCTAATTTAATCAGTCAGTTTAGAAAGTGCAATTTAGATATCTCAAACAAATGGGGGTTGGAGGGAAGGGGTGAGAGTATAAGAGTATGTGGCTGCTAGAGGCAGAAATACTTGATACTGTTTGTGTATTTTCACATGAAAATGTATTGGGCTTGTAAATATTAATTTGAAACTGCCAGCTCATTTAATTAGCTTGTGATGTATTACTTATATATAGTAGTAGTATTTAGTTGGATTCCTTGTGCCGTGTACCTTTATTTTACCCTGCAAGTTAACAATCTTACCTTGTGTGGGTCAGTTTCTCTTTGATGCAGCTTACGAGATAAGGCCATACTGCAATCCGTCAAGGTACAAATGCTACCTTACGTATTAAATGGAGTGTACATTTAAGTCCTGTAAAAAGTTTCTTTGAAAATTGTTTCTCAATTCAAACTCTTAAAAAGAAAAAGTAATGTTTTGTTTCACCTCCAGAAACTGAAGCTGATGCTGTTAAAGAAGGATGACCCTAAGACTAACAACCTCTTGTCCCACCTGCGCAAGATTGATGAGCACCTGGGTCGCAAGAAGACACGCTTCCTCACGGGTGACACCATGTGCTGCTTCGACTGTGAGCTCATGCCTCGTCTGCAGCACATCAGGGTGGCAGGTAAACAACTGACACTGGATTTGTTGCGATCTCTCTCTTATCTATTTGGAAGAAGGTACAGGAAAGGTGTATAAAAAGGAACGATCACAAAGTGGCTGTTACAATAAAAACACTTTACATTATTGTGACTGGACAAAGAAGTATTGGCTGCCTCCTTAAGAAAATTGATAGTCTCTGCCAAATACCCCAACCTAGGTTTCATTCTATCAGAACTTATCAGGGAGGGAGTGTGAAACATAGAATGTAACTTCCTAAAAGAGGAAATAAAAAACTACAAAAGGGAGAAAAGGAAATTTGTAAAAAATTATAGGACACTTAGATTTTTTTTTAGTTTTACACATCCCTAATGCATAGTAAGTGACTACCCAAAAAGGTAGCAGTTTTACCTTAATGGATTACACTGCTTAGTGCTGAGGAACCTTTTGGCATTGTAAGAGTAAACCTTGGTGGTCTTGCAGTAAAGTGCTTGCATAAGAACCCAATGTTCTTGAGTTCAAACCCAGCCAGGGTCGACCGAGTTTTCTTGATCATTAGACAGGAAGTAAAGCCGCCGGTCCTATGTCGATTGTGGCATATAAAAGAACCATGCAAGGTATGTGAAAATACAATTCCCAGCAAAATTGTTAAGCCCTTTCGATCTCGCTCATTGAAATTCTCCTGTGCTGATATAATCAATCGGTTCAGAAAGTGTATGTTAAATACCTCAATTAAATTAAATTAAATTGCGTTGTTAGGCTACAAACCACTTCATGTTTTTCACATAAGGCCGAACACTTTGTGTACAAAAAATTTTGCCCACATTTTAAAGAGACAGCTTATAACTAAAACAGGTGGTAGTAAGATGCGGTGCTAACAAAAATTAAATATAAAGAGGTACCTACCTAAATATTAGCTAGTGTATTTTTAGGAATCCATAAACGAGTATAAAGTGTCACTCCCCAATCCCCTACAGGTTTTTTTTATTGTAGTATCTAATGATAAATTAACATCAAGCTTTAAAAAAACATGATTTTTTATTTAACTCTATTAAAATAGGTTGAGCATTTATAGTCTATAAACGATGAAGATACATATTCGACTAAATATACGAAAAGGCCCTGCTAAACACCTCAAAATCCTGCAGGTTCCTTATCCTTGGTATGCCTTATAATAGAAAACCATAGTGTAATTCGTCGACTTATTACCTACACTTTGTATTGAAGAAGATAGAGCTTGAATGAGTCTAATGGAATGTGTTGAACTTCCCCATCGCATGGTTACAGGAATGGGAATGGGAATTACCTACTCCTACTCTCACCCCCTTGTGGGGGGGATTATAGTACCCTATAGTAATTTTCTAGGAAAAGTATAGTTGGTTTAAAGTAAAATAAAAATGTTTTAATGAGCAGAGCACTCTTACTTACATTAAGATCAAGTACAACACTTTGTAAATTATTTCTTAATATGATTTTTAAATGATTTAAAATCATTAAGTATTACATATAAAGTTAGTATTATATTATACTTCAAACTCATCATGTGAAAACCTCCATTTTGAAACATTTATTTTGAAAAATAGATTTGAGGTAAATTCATTTTCTAAAGAGATGTTTTCGAAAAACTGCATTATAAAAATTTATTTCTGAAAAAATTATTTTGAGAAATTTATTTTCACCTAATTGATTTCGAAAAACTATTAGTTCGAAAAATTGTTATTCGGTAAACTCGTCATCTACCGTTTCACACTACCTCCTGATGAATTCTGATAGAACGAAACCTGGGTTGAGGTATTAGGTGGTAACGATCGATTTTCTCGAAGAGGCAGCCATTACCTCTTTATCCAGTGGCAGCAATGTATAGTGTGAACTGTATTCTTCTTTTCACTGTGAAAGCCATATTGTCTTTCTTCCTTTTATATGTGGCTATCCATCTTTCCTGTACCTTCTTACAAATATAATATAATTAACCCATAAATCTAAAAAGGTCTTCCTACTATTGTTTTATAGGTATCAAAATTATATATTATAAGTCACGGCTGCAGGTACACGACTTGATGTGTGAATACATGAAAGACAAAAGTAGATCTAATAACTTTTCTATCTGTCAGATCAGGTCCTTCCTCTGAATATTAAACCCTACAGGCCACTTGTTTGGTCTTAAGGTGGGGTGCTAGTGAGCGCCAGTTTAGTGCATTAATTTTGTAGTTTTTATAGCATAAATATTTTTTGGCAAAAATAAATCAAATTTTTCTTCTATAGAAACATAGAGTTTAGCTTTCTGCACATGCTGATCTCAAGAGTTCTTGAATATCTCTCATGAGCATAGCGGCATTTGGTGACAAACTTTTTAAATGCAGAGAAAAAGTTGTCACTAAATTCCAGGACATCCTTGACAGATATTAAAGAACTCTTGAGATTAGCATGTGCAGAAAACTAAACCATATGTTTCTATAGAAGAAATATTTGATTTATTTTGGCCAAAAAATGTTTATGCTATAAAAACTTCGAAAATACTGCCCTAAACTCACGCTCACTAGCACCCCATCTTAAGCGATATTTTTTAAAAAAATTATCGATAGTTACTGTAGTTGCTTATTGATAAGTGTGCTACCTATAGGTTAAACTATAATAAACATAAAGAATAATGTAAACTGCACACATTATGACACATCCCAGCTCTTTTTGATGAACTGAAGCTACAACGTTGTGTTCCAGGCAAGTATTTCATGGACTTTGAAATCCCGGTGGAGGCGTCGCACCTGTGGCGCTACATGTACCATATGTACCAGCTGGACGCGTTCACCCAGAGTTGCCCAGCTGACCAGGACATCATCAACCACTACAAGCTGCAGCAGGTGGGGGTCAGTACGCCACTTAGTCCATCCTTACTGCGCACAGTAGTCCAGCACACCACACACCTGCTTGCACAATACCGGTGGAGCCAAATGCAATTTAGCGTTTCCCCTTGCACTGGCCATTTTATCAAATAAAAATATTCGGGGAGTCACGTGTAAAGGCAAATTCACAGTAGTTTGCATGGGACCGTTGAACTGAAACATGTAGAAAGAACTTCATGAATCATGAAGCTCCAAAGTACAAATTAGTTGTAGATTATCTTAGTTAGGAAACCTTTATTTGTTGTTTAGTTTGGTGTGGTTTGGCTTAGCTTCATTTTTAAAAAACAGAATACATAAATTTTCATAAACAACACAAATACTATACTGACACTAAAGTCGTAAAATTTGGATTAGTTTATTTGCCATCGAGAAAGTTAGTCAATGAGGGAGTTAATATGAGGGAAAATGTTGCCAAAAAATAATCAGCACTTTATAATAAATGTAAATAAATTTGAAGAACTATGTTATTGTTGGGACAGTCAATTTATTTCCACCTTGATGGTTGGGCGACCCAAATGATCTATTCAGCGACTGCGGGTAGATTTCATAGGAGGTGGCAAATTTGATGGTGAGAGCTTGCAAAGGTACACCCTGCTCCTCCAATCAACCTGATTAATGGAGGAGTTGAATAACGGAGAAGCTTATATAAAAAATATTTTCTGGTACAAGATAAACTTAAGAGGTAGCGATCCTGTTCCATCATACATATCTTAATTTTGAGAATGAGGGGGAAGACTGAGATTTGTTGTATAATTCCCTAAAAACCGACTATTCAAATTTCTCCTGATGAACTTGTTTGACTTTTCTAAGTTATATATCATGAAATGAGTTTTTAAGAAAGAGGTATTTGTAATTCTTATCATAATATTACTTTAAATTATATAGAGATAGCCAATTATTAATCTATAAACTTTTTTTTCTCTTTGGTTTCATAGCATATAAAAAATGAAGCTACTTAGAAACTGGTTTAGTCAATATTCTTAAATTATTTTTACCACCAAATTTTGTGTAGTATGATATATCAATTGTGATTTCCCAACGTTTAATAATAATTGTAAGTTCTACACAGCCATAATACCCGCATCGGTGGCGTAGTTGGCTAACGCGCTAGTCGTGTTGAGCCCGACTGCGGAGGACGGGGAGATCGAGGTTTGAATCTCGGTCGGGTGAACTGAGGTGGTTTTTCCTAAATGGTTTTCCACGCAAATGCGGGTTCGCTTTCTCTAAATTCAACCTTCCCAATTCCTAATCCATCAGCGTAATTAGTACTTAAGCGTATAGCGCGAACGGGTAGTAAGACGCGGTGCTAAATAATAATAATAATAATACACAGCCATAATATAAATGAATGTTGATTTTCATTGTAAATACTAAACTTTTTATAGCTTTGTTGCTTAGGGCCAGTTTCATAGTCAGATTTAGTACGCCTAAAGTGCGAGTCAATACTAAATACAGGACGACACCTACCTTGACCAAAATGGAATGGGCCAGTTACGCATATGAAATTGGCCCATTCCATTCAATTTCAAGTAGGTGACGTCTTGTATTTAGTATAGCGCCGCACTTGAGGCATACTAAATCTGACTATGAAACTGGCCCTAAGTCATTCTAAACTCATTGAGTTACTACTATTAATGGCTATGAATTATAAGATATTAAGGGTGTGCGAGCACTCGAAAATTCTAGTTCAAGTCTACTTAAACTCAACTAGAAGCATTTTACAAAACTCGAAAAATTCTACTTCTAAGAATTTTCAATCTTTTTCTTTCATAAATTCCCAATTTTTTCATTTGTATTCAATCTCAAGATATAATTTCATAGCAAATATTCCCCCTCAATATTTCCTTTTGTCTAGTTAAAAAAGAAAATTGTACATTTATATTGTTATATTTCTACAGGGTGTCTGTTGGTTGTCGGGAGTTTTCTGGTAGGTTGTTGTGAAGGGGTGTAGTGATGGATGTTGGTCTTCGTGGTGATGTTTTTCTTCGTCTTCTTGGTCTGCTGTGAATGGGGTCAGTCCGGTTATGGTCGGGAGGGTGGGTGGAGGAGGGGTGGAAGATGGTTAGTGGGGGAGATCTAGTCTATTGGGTATGTGGGTGTTTGTGTGGGGTAGGCTCTTCGTCTGAGGAGGAAGGGTCTTCTCTGAGGATGTCTGTAAAGTCCCAGGTCATCTAGGACCAGGGAATTTTGTTGGAGGGTAGTTGTCTGGGGTCGGAGGGGTGGGTGGCTACTGGGGCTGGAGGTCGGGCGTATTGAGGGAGAGGACAAAATGAATTGATTAGGGGGGGGAGGGAAGGGAGTTGGCCGTTGTAGAGTAGCCTGCATCCGTAGGTTTCGCCGTCTTCTTCTCTCCTCTTTTCCCTCAGAATGGGTCATGAAGAGTTGATTCTTGATAAGTCCGCTGTCCGTAGGTGCTTTTGGATGGGTGGGAAGCTAAGGCAGCCGGCCAAGGGCGCTACCTTAGAGAGAGAGAGAGAGACTGAGGCAATCAGTAAAATGTGCTACCTCAGTGTAATAATTTCAGCTGAATGCATTGGGACTTGTTTTCATGTCCTTTTTACGCACTAATGTGGGATTATAACTTCTAAAACAGTGTTTATCAAAGTGTTGATGATGAAGGACCACCAATTGGAAGGTGTTCCTACTCGGGTACCACCTCGGCCCTAGGAGCAAAGGGCAGAGGGGGTTGAAAACTATGCAGAAATAAACTTTATCTCTAAGCAATTCCTTCTTAGGACTACATATACAAGAGAAAAAGATTATCAAATTAAATGTTGAACACACATATCGTACAATCACATTGAATTAGTAAGTAATAGTTATTTGTAGAGATGTGTCAAATCCACTATTTTACGAATCCGAATTTGGTAAAAAATAAGTATGAGGAAATATAAATATAATAAATTAATATAAAATACAAATAGTAACTAAATGTTCCATTCTTTCTTATAATCCACTCATAAATGCACTGAAATGTTAAATTACTGATTTGGGGTCTGGTTGTTAAGTTCAGTATTAGAGCTCTAAAACGATTTTAAGTAGGAAAATTGAAAAACATATTTTTTAAGAATTTCAGTCTCGAATCTGAAATTATATTGAATCCTCGAATCCTTAAATATTCGAGGACCCATCCCTAGTTTTTAATATTTTGTAACATTGCAAATCAATTGAAGAAATTGGTAACTATAAAATTAATTATTACATCTCCAGTTTTATGTGATGTGGCAACAGTATTAGCCTGTGTATGTTACTGTAATATAAAATAAATTTTGCGCGTTAAAGTTTATTGAAGATAGTTTTATTTCTTATTATAATTTTATAATCATTTCCTAGACATATATTGTAAAAAATCATTTGTTTTTTAAGCAAAATTGTTTGCATCAGGTTTGGCTAACCTTTATGTGATTTTGGTGACTATTTGGGCAGTTAATAAGAAAAAAGTTATAATACAGTAATTCAACAAATAATTATCTTGTTTACTATAGTATCTGGAGATTGATTAATTTTTTCAAGTCATATTATGTGCAAGTTTTTGTGTAATTGTCTAGTTTATTCTAAAAAAAAGTAGGGATGGGCCTTTCAAATCCTTAGGATATTTCCAAGATTCAAAGATTTGAGAAAATTTCAAATTCGAGATTAGAATTCTTAAAAAAAAAAGTATATTTTTCAATTTTCCAAGGGAAATTTGTTTTAGAGCTATAATATTGCTTATTGGTGGTTCAGAACCAATCATAACTATAGGATGAACTTAACAACCAGGCCCCAGACCACTAATTTAACACTTAGCCGAAAGTATAAATGTTATAATGAACACACTATAAGAAAGAATGCTAGCATTTATTTACTATTTGTATTTTATATTATTCTATTATGTTTATTTTTCCTCTTATGTTCATATTTTTTCCAAAATTCAGATTCAAGATTCGGATTTGTAAAACCCCACTCTAAAAAAAAGTCAAGTTATACTATGCTAACATATTTTATGTAATATAGGTAGAGATAGGGTAAATCACTTTTGTGAAAAACGCGAAAAGAAAAAAAAGGGTCGAAAATAGGCTATTTATAAGTTTTCTTTGCAGTTCATGGCATTTGAAAGTGTTTAAAGCGATTTTTATTTCGCAAATTAACGCGAAAAACGTGATTTTGAGAGTATTTTAGCTAAATTATTCTATTTAGCGAAATAGACGCGAATTCCCTGAAAATGCTGTGCATTTAAATAAAATGCTGAGAATTTCTATAAAACGATGTTTTTCAGCGGAAATAAGTGATTAAAAAATCATTGAGTTTCACTCGTCTGTGTGCTTCAGCTCGGGTTTTACTTGCATCCTGTGCCTTCCACAGCCCGTCCGGCTAATCGCCACATTTCGTTAGTCGTTGCTATTATCATAAATCCTTTGTATAGGCCCTAAAAACATTGACGAAAGACATTTTTACCTATTTTGCTACAAAATGCTAAATTATGCCACAAAACGCTAAATTTCCAATAATTAATGCTAAAAAAACTGAAAATTAATGCTATTTTACCCTATCTCTAAATATAGGTGACACCAGACAATGTAAATTTAGCTTGCTCTTTCAAACTCATAGCTTCTCCATTCCATCTTACAACTTGTAACAAATAAGTTTCGTTAAATAGACAAACTACCATTTTTTTTATAATTGGTCAATACCTGCATTTCTCACATTTGTACCTATTTGAATGTTTCAAAAATTCAAGAAAGAAAATTTAGGTGGAGATAAAGACTTTTTTTAAGGGGCCCACACATGCTTTTTATTAGTATATTTACACAAAGCATTTGACTTATATTAAAACACTGTTCACTCAGCTCTAGTCTTTGTATCTGTGAACTCAATATGCTGGACACTGTTGCAATATTAATGATGGTGGTGGTAGTGGTGGAGGCTACTGCTATGTTAAATAATAATGTTGGTATGTCTGATTTAATAAATATATATTTATTTTTAAAATAGGATTATTTTTGACAGCTTTGAATTATTTTAATAGTTTTCCATCCTTGTTTGCATGTAAAATATATCTATTTACACATTTCTAATGTAATAGATTATATGTAATTATTTCATTCTAAATCTTAGAGGCACAAATCATGGAGGCATGATTTTCCATATTTTTCAATGCCAATTAAGTATGTTTTATTACTCTTGAAATTGTAGGATCATCACTCAATTATTTTTTATAAAGTGTATATTTTTTAAAATTTGGCATTGCTTCTCTTCAGGTTATACGCTTATGTACTAACTAGTTACTCAAATATGTTAGGGATGAGGAAGGTTGACTTTAGAGGAGGGGGAGTAAAAAACATTTAGGAAAAACCACCCTCAACTCACTACACTCGACCGGGATCGAACCCTGCTCTCCCCATCATCAGCAGTCTATTCTATTGCGAGAGTTATGCCTTAGGTCATGCGACCACCAGAGCAGGTAGGTACCTTATTAAAATGGAATTATTCTGCCCCAATAACTTTTCCAAAGTTTGCTTCTCCACAGATGTAAATAATTTTTAATTATTATAAGGTATCATTTTTGAAACTAATTAACTATTTATTTATTACCATCTTTGGTGATTGTATGTTAATGGGGATGTTCAAGTATCACGTAAGCACCTAAGGAGGGGGAGGGGGTTCGAGCTTTGCTTCTTTTTGCTAACAAGAGGTGAGGGGGTCAGAACAATGCTTACATAAGACAGAGAAAGAAGGGCAAAATTGAGGGAGGGTGCATAGCAAGCTGGTTGCATTTCGGGCAGCAATGAAGGTGCTGAGAAGCCTAAAGAAGTAAGCCAAAGCTTGGTTGACATAACCCCCCCCCCCCCCC
>CABFWO010000055.1:447212-521490 GCA_902155825.1 Timema genevievae | reverse complement strand
GGGGGGGGGGTCAGACATTTGATTATGTTTGCTGATGGGGGGGAAGGTTAAAAATAAATTAATAATATAGGGGGGAAGGTTAAAAATAAATTAATAATATAATAAATCTTGTTGACCTGTGAAAATAACTAGTACTTTAGTTAGGAATGTGCAAGACATGAAAATATTTTAATCAGACTAGAAAAACAAATATCTCGATCTTGTCTTTAAAGTTAAAAATTAATAAATGGCCTAGGAAATTGACAAAGCAAATCGAGAATTAAGTATTTTTAATAATACTATACAGATCTGAAAATAGATAGCACAGCCTTCATTAAGAAATGTTTTGGTTATAAATATTGTTTTACATTATCAAACTTGAATGTTATAAACATTAACACTACAAAATCAAATTATAAATTGCAACTATTACCTTTATCTTAAATGTTTGAATGAACTATGATAATTCAAAGCAAGCGCCAACCCAAATGCCAAAAGGAACTCTTTAAACTATATATTTACTTTAATAAACATAGGCTACTTTACATTTTTGTACTTTCAAAGAAAGTTTTCTCATCTTGATATTTTTTCATATTTTGTTATTCTATACTGTCTCGAATTGAAAAAGTGGTTCTCGCACATCCTTAATTTAGGTCGTCATTATTTTTGTCTGAACCAAATTGTTGCTAAACATAATGGCTAAAGGCATGGAAAACCTAGAAAAGTCTGTTAGTTTTTATGTCAGGTAATTTAATTAAAAATAAGGAAAGTCTAAGAATTTAAATACTTGGCTTGAAAAAATAATCTACTGCTTGGATACAAAAATAAACATGAATGTGTTTGTTTCTCGCGTGTTAACAAAATGCATTGCCTAGATATGGCATTCTACTAACATGAGATGGTTGTAGAATAGGTGTGATTTTGTGATTGAACTGGTACCAATGTTTACGATCAGTGTTTTCACACTCCTGGTGTTGTGGCTGGTTACGAGTATTCAAGACGCAGACGATATCAAACCTCGGTTTGGTAACACTTTCCTCGATCAAACTAAATAGCCTGATATCAACCAATGAACTGAGAGTTTTGCGCCGATTTCAAAATAGCATGACTCCTTATGTTAGATTTAAACATGTAAAACTTCATAATTAATGGATATGTAAATTAAAATAGACAGCAATTACTATCTAGAAATAAATGACAGTAAAAAGGTACTTGAAACCATTTAGTCATGGATAAAAGAGATATAATATTATATTGTCTATGCCTAGTTTCTCTTCATACAGACATCATGCTTTCTGTAGGTTATTTTTGAGAAGATGTGTTTAACTTGTTATGTTGTGTAAATATTAGGTCTAGTCAAAATAAGCACCAATTTAAGAATAAAATATAATAGTTCATTTTCCGTCAATTTGCAGTATATGTAGATTTACATAAGTTAACCTATCAGCTGATATATCCTCTCTACAACAACCCCCATATTTGCGCTCTGCCTTGGCTAGAATCGCTTGGTCTGTAACACTCGATACCAAGATGTAACCAAGTCAATCACGAAAACTCACCTAAAGCTAGTTTCTTATGTTGTTTTTAGGACTGCGTCTTACTACCAGTTCGGGTTAATACACATGTGTACTAATTATGTGAATTGTTAGGGATTAGAAAGGTTGAATTTAATAGGGAGTGTACCCACATTTGTTTGGAGGGGTAAAACCACCCTCAGTACACCAGACCAGGATTCAAACCCTGAGCTCGTCTTTGGCAATCTAGTTTATTGCGAGAGAGAAGCCTCAGACCTTGCATCTACCAAACCAGACTATGCTATATTTACACCTTTTTTTCTTTAATTTATTTGAGGTATTTTATTTGCACATTCTGAACCAACTGATTATATCAACACACGACTTAGAAACTAACTTAATTTTAGAACAAACTTTGTACCCCACATGGTATGTGTGACACACTTGTTGACTTAACAGATGTGCAAGACACATTTGTACAAATACAGTTTCTTTGCACATTTTTCACTCGCACATTTGGATTCATGTCCCCAATGTCATCTCTCTCCTTCGCACCAACTAGTCTCACAAACCTCACACAATAATTTTTTGGTGAGTTTCTTACAAGACACAACATCCAACCCACCCCCATTAATTCATCACTGTTAAAGGGGAAACCCACATTTTTACGAATGATACATTTTTCAGCCATATCAGGAAACGATCCGTGGACCCTTAACTCAGTGAATAGACACACTGCCAAATGAGTTAAAGTGTCAGACCACATTATAAAATACCACAAATAACACCTATTACACTTAATATTGGGGAAAAGTACAGCTGCCAGTATTCTTTAGTGATATGCGGAAAAATTTACTGAACAGAAAACTTGTCATTCACCAAGGTAAACTCAAAAGTTAGGGATGTTTATAATAGAAGTTTTGTAGCCACCCTTTCAGAGCCAGAATTGTTTTAAGTGAGGTCAGTGTTTTCCAAGCTTTTCACACCACTAATCTGATATTCTTGTTAAGACACGTAATAATGGACCATTGTTTGAAGTTTGTGTTTCCATCAACATTTCAGGGCCTGAAAATGAAGAAACATGAAGAGCTAGAGACGCCAACGTTCACCACTTCAATTCCTGTCACAATCTCACCAGAAGATTAAACTGTTGCTCGCATGTCGCATCGTGTTATGTCGCAAGATTTAATACGGCTTTAGTTGAGCCGAGAACTTAACTTGCTGTTTGTTACATTTCCATAGCAGAGGGAACCATAAATAATTAATCACTCAAATTGAAATTTTCCTCTGTAATGGTTAACACTAATTCCTCAACTGTAACACTTATAGATTTGTGTATTATATTGAAATTTGAAAATAAAAACCAAGAAGGGGGCTAACAATATATTTTAGGTGGGAATGCAGGGAAAGCAAGTAAAGGCCGGTAGTTTTGCAGTTTTTATAGCAAAACATAGAATATTACTTCAATACAAATATAGAGTTTAATTTTTTTCACTTGGTAATATCAACGGTTGTTGAATATGTCATGAGAATATCAGCATTGTATTACAAACTTTTTAAATGATGAGAAAAAGTTGTCATTAAATTCCAGGACAACTTTGACAGATATTCGATAATTTTTGAGATCACCATATGAAAGAAATTAAACTCATGTATCTACTGTAGCAATGTTTTATTAATTTTGGCCAAAAAAAGTTTTGGTGGTATAGAAAATAAAAAAACACTGATCTTTACTTGTGCTACCCTACATCCCCACCTTAAAAGGTTATTACAATCTTTCCAATATTTTCTGCTGAAACTTTAATTGTTTTAAGAGTTCTAAAATGTTGTGCTCATAATGTTGCTTGCTAAAGTTTATTAAATGTTTTAAATATGGAATGAAACCGTTATTTATATTGTTGCTTTATCTGCAAAAAAAATTGTGTAGTAGCAGAATAACTGTTTGTTTATTAAATTTCTTAACTATTTAGTCTCTGCTACTCGGCTAAAGCTAGACTTACCTATCTGATTGCCAGAAAAATAAGAACAATTTAATAGCTAGAAGTTTTCTCTCGTTTACATTTTCTTTGAAAGGTAAGGTGTTGAAATTTAATCACAAGCACAAATCTAATTTTTTATAACTTTTGATTAGTTGAATTTATTATTTCCATGTGTATTACAAATTAAGTTAGTGTTGCCGAGCGTACCAACATCGTTAATAATATTTTGTGTGTTCTAAAGATTTTAACAAAACTATATAGATAATCATTTTCTAGTTAATAATTAAGTTTTGAACTCCTATCCATACATTTTTATTTGAAAAGTCATACATGTGTGTGTGTGTATACATATATGTTTCAATTTTGACTTTTTAGATTTTCTTTTGTAAAAAAAAACTGCCATAAAAGTAAACATACTAAATTGATTCATCTATTCCATTTCATCAACTAACATAATTTATTTTTGCTATATTTCAGGTTTAAATTCCTATTTTAAATTGATATTTCAAATGTAACCTGATAAGTACTTCCTCATTATTATTAATATTATTTAAAAAAATAGTTATCTATCTTGTTTCACTATTTCATATGTGATGTTATCAACTTCTTTGTTCTCGCTTGTTGATATACAGTCATATCATTTGAAGAGCTTTAAAAGGGGATGAAAACAAAATGAATTTTACAATGAAAAGAAGAACGGTTCACGCTTTACATTGCTGCCATCCGACAAAGAGGTAATGACTACCTCTTGAAGAAAATTGATCGTTACCGCCCATTCCCCTGAACTAGGTCTCATTCTGTCAAACTCATCAGGAGGAAATCCGAAACACGCATCTTCATAAAAGAGGAAACCAAAAAAATAAAAGGAAGGAAAAGAAAATTGGTCAAGAGACTATATATTTCTATCCACCTTTCCTGTACCTTCTTCTAAATATAACAAACATGAATATTTTTGACTTGGTATTAATGAGGTGTTTAAAGTGCCTGAAGTTCTTAGGTCATTTTTTGGTTGAAACTTGCTCACTGTCAGTGTGTTGTACATTGCTGCAGCGAACAAGGTTTAGTTCTGGGAAATATTGACAGCCAGGCCAAATTATGAGTCCCGGGCTATACCTTAACAGTCTTAATACCTTTTTGTGAAGCTTACTAACAAATGCTTACAATTCCACTCTTCGATGATCACATTGTTGGGTTAGTAACTGTTTATAAATAAATTTTATATTTGGAGCTTGATTGTGAACTTTTACATTGTGTTTCAGAATAAAATGCCAATATCCCAAAGTAGTTTTGCTATGCATCTTATTTCTTCTGATAAAGATCGCTGACTAGCCAAATATTGTGTGGTGCACAGCTGCATGCACATACATTTCACTTGTGTTCTTCACTTCTTCGTAGTATGAATAACAATATTTCAACATCATCATCATCGTTTGTTTCCAGCCTATGGCTGGGTCAGTTTAGTAAAATGCCTCCATCTTCTTCTCTCACTTGCACACTTTCTGTTATCTGCTCCTCCCATCTTTTTTTTAACCTCCCCATATATACTGGAATAAAATAATTCTTATGCCGATCCGATGCCTGATAGTTCTTTTGTTTTCAAATTACTTGGCAGGCTTATAGATTGTGTTAATTCTGTCAACATTCCTCTAAATATATTTGATTGGTTATTCATATTAACTGTGTTACTATTCACTTATCAAAAATGACAATTTATTGCAATTTTATTGCATTGACAAATGTGTCTTGGAAAGTTCATTTAACTGGGAAAATTCCCAAATATAAGTAAAAAAAAAAAACCACTAACAAACATCTACAAACGCTTTGCATTGATGTTGATCCCACACAAGCTGAAGTTTAAACTCCAAGTTGTTTCCACTTTTGTGTGACTCTTGATGTGTGTTGGATGAAGTGAGCTCGAAACAATTTAAACGATATGTGTACCTGATACACTTGTTTTGAACTACAGCCTTACTAAGTCTGACCCACCCCAAATATACACTCTGTAATAATCTTGCCACAAGATATTTTTGAACCAACTCAACCTGCGCAAAAGTTGTATCTTTTACAATAAATTTTGCAACCCTTCATATATAGTTTTTTTCAGACAGTTATAATTATTTGAATAGCCATAAGGTTCTACTACAATAAAATCGTATTTTAAATTTCAGTTGGTTTGTTAAACAGAAAAAAAAACTGTGCCATCTTTTCATATGAAAATGTATGGTTTTGAAATTTTCTTAATAGGAGTAATCGTGTTCTATTACAGTTGTTGCCCTGAATTGTAAGTTGTAAAGCCCTTTTTTTTAATACATCTATATTTTTATGCTTTTCAAGTAAGAAAATTATAGAGCCTTCCAGAAAAGACTGTCGCTTTTGTTCTTGATGTACAATAAATATCGGTTATTGTAATTTAGTTTTTAGTTTTCTTAGTTAGGTTTTTTTTAATTGTAATTATTGTTTTACACAAGTGGTTTAGAAGCAAAATAGGCTAGCATAGCTAGATAGTAGATAGTATTTTTATGTAAACATGTTCTATTTTGGTCATAAAAACAAGTATTTTATTAAAAAGAATATATTCCATAATTTAATTTACAAGAAGAAAAATTCAATAATTGTTAACAAAAGTAATTTTTCTTGTATTGTATACATTTCACACACATTTGTAAGAATAAAGGCAATTTTAATTGAGCTATTTATCGCTTAAAGTATTCTTCTTTTACTTGTACATTTATTTTTGAAAGGAAATATTTCTTAACAATTTTTTTTTAGTTCTATATATATTTTTAATTTTCTTTTTTCAGGCATGCTTAACTGTTTGAAAAAAAGGCTGCTTTAGTTGAACCATAATTTATGTGATTGATGTCTTTGGGTCTATCTATCTTGCCTCTATACCACTTTACACAACATTTATACTATTTAAGTTGAAAAATTTAATTCAAGTTTCTTTTCAGTAAAGAGTTTCTGTATTACAACTAAAGACTCACTATGCATTTAATTTTAAATGTTTTATGAAATGAAGACAATAAATAATGAGTTGCTCTTTTCTCTTTGTATTACATATATTTTTAAGTTGTATTTATTCTGCCAGGAACTATAGTAATAATTGCTGTAATATTATAATCACACATAGTGCCAAGTATACTATTTTTTTTATAGATGTATAGAATGTTTTATTTGGAAAATTGTAAAGCTAGATGTTTGATTATTTTTGGAAAGTAAATAAAGGCACATACTTTGTAAAATTATCTATATTTTCTAAATATAGTAAAATATTGTGTTAAATTTTAATTACGTTTGATGAGTTTTCCTAAAATTCTAACCTAACCTCCCTGAACTATATCATATGTTTTGTTAAAACAATAGATGGCACCCATATTAGATACCAAGATGTTGGCAGTCGCAACATTTCTAAACGAGCATGGTGTGATTGGTATAGGGTGGATGAAAAGATGTTTAAATGAAAAAGCAGAGTTGGGAAGAGTAAACAAAAATAATCACCAAATAGTTTCTTAAGGTGTAAATGTTTTTGTTTTTTTAATGGGAGAAAGCATTTAGATTTTTCTTATCTTCAAAAATCATACTATATATTAAAAAATGATACAATGAACTGTTTAATTTTCCAAGTAAACATTTGTAAAAGGACCTCACAAAATCACTATCTTAATGACATTAATAAAACCGAAACCAAATAAAATTCAAATTTAATTTAATGGTACATTTACTATTTAAATTAGATTATTTTTAAAGACCTTAGCTACAAGAAAAAAGATGTTGGGCCAACTTCTGGAAATAAAAAAAAATCCATTTCAGGCCCACTCTTACAATGTCATGTTAAAGTTCTCGTAACTTAACCGTTCGTAAAGTCTAACCATTGGTTAAACTTGGTGTTGCGTTTTACAATACTATTTTGATGTGCTTGTCAAGTTACATACGGGTGTTTTCCACTTAATTTGAACCAATAGATTGTAAGTAACTATTTAAATGTTTGTGAAGTTATGGAGTTGTTAGGAAAACAGATTAAAGTATAATCGATGTATATGTTGTTGTTTATAATATATAATGCTTTTTTCTATCCAAATAAAGATGGGTATACCTACTCTGTTTATTTTAAACAGGCATGTTTTAACACTATGTTTTAAGATTCATAATAATTAAATATCTAAGCAGTAGAGTCACAGTCAATAAACCCTTAATTAACCATGGACGTGTAATGGAGTGGAGAAAGTGAATAAAAAAAACACGTCCCATATTAGACATTCAGGCCTACACATAACATCTTACAAGACTATAAAAACATAGGTAGGCCTACAGCTATTGTCAATTACTAATAACTATTGACAACAAGAAATGACCGCTCCGAATTGCGAAGTGAAACCATTGAAAAGAAGAGCATGAAAGACTAAGCCAAAATAGTTGTAATAAAAGTCAATACCGAGAATTAAAAATCTCTGCACCGCGTCATACTACGACTTACGAATCACCTTATAAAAATTTGCCCAAAAGAAACGTTGGCATCCCAAATTAAACGGCTATATTAAATAGAAGGAATAAATTTAACATAATTATTTTACTATCATTTTGGTGTTAAACTGGGGACAATTTTTTCTTAAAAAAATGTAGTTGATCAGGATTGAACAAGTCATTTTATTGGCAGGCTAACGCAGTACCATGTACACTAAAGAGGTATATATTGAATTCCTTGAAAGTTAGAATTATAACACCGCAAATATATGATTAGGTGATCAATGGTGAAACATATATTTAATTACAGGTGGACAATATTAAAAGTAAGAGAATCCATAAATATTAAATAACTGTCCAAAGTTTTCTAAAAATAATAATGTAACCTCCCTTTAATAAAAACAATTACCATAAAACAATATGGTGGAATGTTTGGAAGTTAATATGGACATTAAAATGCTAATCAGAAGGTAGACCTCGTGTTAACTTTACGAGCACTTTAACGAGGACGCTAGCTTTAACCGAACATTGTAATATCCAAAGTAGTGTTCGTCATTGCTTAACCTTATGTTAAGCCCTAACGAATAGAATAACATGACATTGTAAGATTGGGCCTTAGTGATACTCGAATCTCAAAGTTTCATTATAACAGCTGTTAATTATGCATTGTATGCTATGCACTAATTATTATTAGTTGTGCTTCAAGCTTGATTCACACGTTCACCGAAAATAGAAAGCAGAATCTGCCTCAGTGGTGCAGTAATTTACACGCTGTATGTTGGTTGACCCATGATGCATTGCAACACTAGCTTAAAACAGCTGATTATCAACATATTTTATTTTATAGTAGATAAACATATATTTTAAATCATTCTTCTGATGGATGTTTTCAAATTATAATGCTGTATCATGGCACAATCCATTAAATCAATACACACATTTTACATTAACAAGTTATTTCAAATCTCCTCACAAAGGCCAATGAAGATGGCTGTAGAGCACATGTGCTGTCAGATGCACATGCGCATTGATTTGAGATGATTGGTTCTCCTGTGCCGAACATCTCAGGTAGAGCGGACGAAGTAGAGATGAGTTGAACTTTAACAGAACAGCTGCACCAATGCGGCGAAAATCTTGTGATTGGCTTAGACCTCGTCACTTGACCACGTTTCTGTTCTGCGCTAGTTTTTTTGACAAACGTGTGAATCCACAGCTACGTATAAATATAATAAAATCAGCCTTACTACCCAACAAGGCTACATGCATTTTAATATGCTAACAGGGTATAGATGAAAGTAAAATATAAAGAAATTGTACCCACTTATGTAGAGGGAGCATGAAAAATTGTTTGGAAAAACTACCCTCAGTACATCATCATCGGTACCGGCACAGATTTATCTGATTGCCAAACCCTTCCTTCATCTCTGACAAGATGTGTATTAATCACAACTTGTGAATGTGAGGAATACCAGGCCTCCACCATGGTTCGGATTCCACGTTAAACTGTAGGTTCTCCATTTCATCTCTCAATCACCCTACCATTACACATTAGCGTAGGTGCATATAACCCGAACGGGTAGTAAGACGCGGTGCTAATAATAATAATAATAATACATTATTATTATTATTATTATTATTATTATTATTATTATTATTATTATTATTAGCACCGTGTCTTACTACCTGTTCAGGTTATACGCACTTACGCTAATGTGTAATGGTAGGGTGATTGTGAGATGAAATGGAGGACCTACAGTTTAACGTGGAATCTGAACCACGGTGGAGGGCTGGCATTCCACACATTCACAAGTTGTGATTAATACAAGTCTTTTCAGAGGTGAAGGAAGGGTTTGGCAATCGGATAAATCTGTGCCCGGACCCCCAGCACAGAAGTCCGACACCTTACCCCTAGATCGCCAGATAAATAGTAATGACAAAAAGTCAGGGAAACCTTTTTTTAGTGTATTCCGTTAAATTGCAGATTATTTTCTTCAGTGTGTCTTCGATAAGAAATCAATTATTTTGAGGTAAGGTGGTATACTATGTATTATGACTTCTTATTTTTGAAACTTGATTTGGTTGTGACTACGGCGGGTTGAAATTGTCACTTGCTTATAATGAGCTTTAATTGTATTTGATAACATAAAACAAATTCGTACACACCTCTAAATTGCCTCATACCAAACCGACTGAAAGTGTCACTAGCACACAGACGACAAATTTATCAAATGTAAAACTCTCTTTTTTTAAGACTTTGGCTAGAGACTGTGAACCATTCCTACGAAAATTTCAGTCTACAAGGCCCCTTATTCCCTACTTGTACAGTGATCTTCATGACATTTTAAGAAGTCTTATGAGCCATGTTAAATCTGCTGACCGTGGTAGTAAACTTGTTGCACTGGATCTTAACTGTTGTGAAAATCTACGTCAGTTAAAACACATCAACCTTGGGTTCAGACCAGTGAAACATCTAAAGAATGTAAAGGCATTTGAGAAAGACATTCTTGCATTGAGAACGGAATGTCAGAAAGTTGTGATAACAACTGTTAAAAAATTGCAAGTTATAGTACTATGTTCATTGATTATTTTATAACCCAAATCATTAAAAATGTAGTCAAAAGGTGTATGATGGTATGTCTATAGAATAGGAATACCTGGAGTATAGTTTTCCTACTCCTCACACTGTATTGGCAGCAATTGTCTAATATCAATACACATTCCTATCATTGGGAAGGAGGTGGTCATTTTCACTATTTGTAGTTATTATCTTAAATTGATATACTGTAAGTAATATTGATTTATAGAATTACTATGCTACCATCGGCTTGTGGAAAAATCAGGGAAATTAAATCAAGGCTATCATTGGCAACCCTGCAATAGTTCACCTTTTCATCAAAGTTAAGTGGTAAAGAACACCTTATGTTGTGGTGATCAAAGGTCATTTCAGACTGCAAAGCTTTTTTTTTAGCATCCCATCTTACTGCCCAGTGGGGTTATTTACTATCAAAGAGACAACACATTAGTTAAGCACTATACAAATGTGGAATTGCCTTTTAAAAGACTGTTTCAGGTGATAAAAACATGCCTTATTTTTTGGTCAGTTTGGTAATACTTAGTAAGCATTTATCGGTATTAAAAATATATTAACGTATTTTAGGAACATTGTGAGGTTTTGAAATGGCCTAAAACCTTGTAGATTTATTTTTTAGTTTGGCTAGATTCAAACTATTGACTCAAATATATCACGTCGTTTGTATACCTGTTCATTTTATACATAGCATAGTGTTAATAAACTAAAACTTAAAAGTAATCTTTTAACTTTTTAATATTATCAAGATGCAATAAATAAATAATTTCTACATATTACCAATTAGAGACATTATTTACACTTTATATTTGTATCAAATTTTCTAATGCTAAAGAATGTTGAACGAAACAAAAACACCAAAAAGAGTGAAATTATTTAGGAAAGTTATTTTAACTCTTGGATTTTATCACATGTTGTGAAGATTTGAGTGTCCCAGCTCAAATTTAAACTGACCAGAACATTGAAATGTTTTAATTTAGTCTGGATAAAAACTAAAAAGGTTCAATCACTGAGTATAATTTTCAAATAGACTGTGCATTTAAATGCTTTGTTGTGCATACTTGTTTCAATTTTTTTTAATCACATTAACTTTATTACAAATTGTTAGTATCTCTAATTACTATCGTTGTCTTGTAAGATGTCCTGTTTGGAGTCCACACTGTCCACATCTTTCTCAAGTTTGTTGCACCAATCCGTGAGCAGATCCATCATGTCCCAATTATTGAACATTTTAGCCATCTGCATGTTAAACCATTCCATCTATATAACGATTACACAAGCATGACAAATTTTGATCAAGATATTTAACTGAATTTAAAGAAATAATTTTGGTTTTTGTCTTATGAGACCACTTTTAATTTTTAAATTATCCATTAACCTATTCCCTGGCACATGCCTAGCATAGCTAACAGCTTAGGCCTGGCAGCCATTTTTATATTGCAGGAATTTGGATATAAATTTCACTATTTGTAATGCCACAGTTTGGTTCCCCTATTTTTAATTTTAACCGATCCAACCGAAGAGTAAACCATATAAGTATAACTCAATTCATAATAACATTTTAAACTAAATAACATTAAAATGCACACACCTCTATGTTCTCAACCCTTGATTAGATGCAGTGTAGTCTGCTTGGAAATATAATAGTCACCAGTGCCATATATAAACTAATTTCTTTCTTTTTTTAAATATAAAACAGGCACATGTTAGGATATTTGTGCAAAATAAGTGTTAACATCAAAATAGACACTTATGGGTATTAGTGGCCAGAGTTTCTGGCTACAGATCCAGAGATCCCGGCTCTCAGAATCTTTCTGTGAAGCAAAGAGTCGGGATCAAACTCAGTTTCATAAGAATAATTGAGAAGCTATTTGAATAAAGAAGTAACAGCTATGGTCTAGAAAACTGAGATTAATGGCTGAAGGGTTCGTTGTGCTGACCACATGACACTCTCTATCCGCAAATGTTGGCACTATATTCATACAACATGTGGAGGCTGTTTGGTCAGTATAGCTTGCTTGCGGGCTGACGCCAAGGAGTTTTATTTATAATCTATATTTAGACCTAAATATCCATGAAATTTATATATATAATATAACTTCCTACACAGATATTTACTCAATAAGGTAAAGATTTTTTCACCAAAAATATGCTAATTATGACGCATGATAGGAAACCTTGTATGCATTTGTATTGATTGGCTTGTTTGACTTGAGAAAGTTTCTGTTAAAAAATAAAAAAAGTGAAATTTTTTAACTGGGAAAACCTGTAATAATGCTGGAATTTTACTATAGAATTTGACTAGTTACTCAAATATATTGGCATTTGTTTTTTACTGCATAGTGTTAGCTGTCACGAGGAGAAACAAGATTAGAAATTAAGTTATTCGAGAAATAGAAGGGGTACAGGGAGGACATGAGATAGTGGAGGATGATGGAGGCCAAGAAAGATTTGGGAGGAGCAGATAACAGAAAGTGTTTAAGTAAAAGGAGAAGAATGAAAGAAATTAAAGGAGGAAGGAAAGAGGAAGATGGAGGCATTTTACTAAACTGACCTGGTCACAGGCTGGAAACAAGTATTATTATTATTATTATTATTATTATTATTATTATTAAAACCCCATAGTTCACTGCAGAGTGGCACAGCAATAGCTTGGTGGAGAGAGGATTTATATGCGATAGCTGTCTGAAAACAGATGAAAATGACACAAGAACCTTATCTGTGTTCTGGAATTTCATATACTTGCACTTTTGATTTGATGATACCCTTAGCATCCATAGCTTTACTTCTAACATTTCTTGTGAATGTATTTTGTTACCTACATGAAAAATTTCCCTTAACAGCTTAGGCCTTTCAATCTGCGCTAGCAAAGTTTCTTGACTCCTCAGATGGTGGGTGATAACACCTATTGTTCACTTAGTCCAGATGAAAGTGCTCACCTGTAAAGGTGTCTTCCGCTGTAGATTCCTCGCATATACATTGACACCCTCTTCAAGCAGGTAACTGGCCAATGGAAGATAACCTGTCATGGCCACAATGTGTAACAAGCTGCGTTTACCTAGAGGCTCCACAACTTTCAGTTGCGCTCCATGACGCACCTTTACACACAAGTTTACATGCTTAAACTCAACGAGACAAGTTAAAAGAAAATTAACTAAGCTTTGACCCACTCCTTGGGTCAAATGTGCCTTTTTTATTACAGATATCATTAGGTTGTTTTTTTTACCCACTTTAGTTACTGCATTACGTATATTAGTTTGTGATTCATGAAATATTGAACCCCGCTGCATTAATTTAACAAAAGTTGGGGAATCATTTAAGTCATAAAAATAGTAGCTACCAATAGTTTGATAACATCGATGTGCCATGTTGAAGAGGCCTGTAAGGCCAGTTCCATCAGAAGTCCCATGCTGTTGCCAGATTTTGGATCGTGATAGGCCCCAGATCTAAGCAACAATATAGTTATGACCTTGCTTGGGCTTCTCAAAATAGCTATATGCAGTGGTGTTTCCTCAAATGTGTTGACAGCATTCACCTGAAAGATAATGGATGTCAACTGTTTGAAGGTCTTAACACCTAAAGAGTGGGCATCATAACAGGCCCAACTCGGCTCCCGGCTCTTGCGAGGTATGGAAGTTAAAGGGAAAAGAAAAGACCTACGATATGACATAAAAGTATGCAGTGCATTCGTATTTGAATGATTACTTGAAATTTTCCGCGGTGACGATGGGGGACAAAGTGACAAATTTTTTAACTACAGTATGTTCCTATTATGACAGAATGAAGATTTGTGCACAGTGCTTATCTGTGAAGTCATTGTAAAATGGTCAAAACGGCCATTCAATTTAGTTTGTATCAAAAATAATTTAATATTTCAACAAGTTCTGTATTAGGAACGTCTATTAACGCTTTATCTCTATTAACGTTTAATCAGAACTGATCCACGTGCAATAATGTTTGTGTAAATTTATTCTTTCTCGCTGACCGTATCACAGAGCTGATTGGCATGTGATGCACGCTCTTAATAGAGGTATATTTTATTAAAATTAATAAAAAGTTTAGTTTTTACACACACTTCAAAACATTTGATTCTTTCTTAGGCTCTCGAGTTGTTCTTTCATTGTTTTTAGACAGTCTTCTTAATTCACCAACCTGAATGTAAGTTTGATGTAATTTCTCTCCAGCCATAGCTGGGTATATACACTCAGGCCCTCAGCTGGTTAGTGCTACCTGCACCATACGGTAGAAGTCTCATGTACTAGGGGTGTTCAGAAAGTGTGGTGGTTCTGCGTTTCCACATTGAATTTCTATGATTGAGCACTTAAGGGCCTACACATTTTGTTGAAAAGATATTTTCACATGCCTTTCAGGGTTCTTTTACATGCCACTCTGGACAAATTTACTTCCCATTTGAAGGAAGTTGTGCTACAGATTTTTATCGCTCAAGAAAGATCCATCTACTTTGGCCAGGTTTGAACCGACAAACATCGGGTCTTGAGGCGATCTTTTAACAGTAAGCAAAGTATATTAGTGGCTTTGCCTGATTTTATGGATTGCAGTCCATTTTGCCTGGCTAGGCTTCACTTGAACCTCCCAAGCCATATTTGAACATGAAACCCCCTTGAAGACCTGCCACCCAATGTGTTCTTGTAGTTTTAATGTTTTTCATGTGCAAAAGCAATTAGAGCTGACTGCACTTAAGTGAAATTTGAACTACTCATTCCTTGCAGACTTTCACACCACATGAAATCTAAATTTGTTCCAAACAGGATTCAAATCAATCTACTTTTAAAAAAAATCATTGCCTTAACCCGTGATTGAGCTATACCGACCAGACGGTTGTCACCATTAACAATGATAGTTCTAACATTTTAGAGGATATAGGGTGTCATGCAGTCAGTACAATGAACCCCATGAACCCATTAATCTCAGTTTTCTCGAATGAGGCCACTACCTATATTTCCAAGTAGCTCTTCATTTGTCCTCGCGAGGCTGAGTTTAACCCCATTCCAGACCCAGCTTCACAGAAAAGTTCTGGAAGTACTGGGGATCGAACCCAGGACCTCTGGATCTGTAACCAGAAACTCTGACTACTAAACTAATGCTATTGTGATAGAACAAAGCTGAGTGAGCCACTAATGTGAGGGAGGTCTTTGCGTTGCAGTAGTTTGAATGGATTAATAGTGAAAAAATTGTGTTAGTGGGCCAGTAGTGCCGTAGTAGTAGTGTGCTCGGGTTTCCACTACTGCACCACTCACGTTATGACGTCACTTCTTGGGCAAATCAACTCCATTACTGTTCCACTCACATTACTAGCACACTTAGCTTTGTTCTTGCATACTACCCTTAGGGTGGTTACACTAGGCCATTTGTTTTACAGCCTGCCCATCTGTTTTTTGCATTCAGCTGACAGTTGTGTTCTGCAGCTGTCATTTGATAGACTGTCAATTTTGATAGTTGAAAGATAAATAAATTGATCAACTACACCAGAATTTTTCAAACTGTGGTTCGCTAAACCATAGTTATCTCAAGCTCCATGAGGCAACTATCGAATATTCTTTATTTGTTTTTCACACTGTAAAAGAGCATCAGTAATTATTACTGACAATTGTTTCTAATCTGAATAAAAGACATTTGCTTTAGGTGCAGTGAGAACCTGTGATGTTTTTTGTTTGTTTTATACTTTTACACTTGTAAAATTTAC
Organism: Timema genevievae; assembly: GCA_902155825.1. Taxonomy (NCBI): domain Eukaryota; kingdom Metazoa; phylum Arthropoda; class Insecta; order Phasmatodea; family Timematidae; genus Timema; species Timema genevievae. The sequence continues at coordinate 505,266 of CABFWO010000055.1, read as the reverse complement.
ACAACTTTTTACACGTATAAAGGGATAAAACAAACAAAAAAACATCACAGGTTCTGACTTCACCCTTAGCAAATGTCCTGTATTCAGATAGAGACAATTAATATTGAATATTAATAATGAATGTTCATAATTTAAGTGCAAGCATTTCATGAGCATGTAATTTTTTCTGGTACAAGGGTTTCTTAGATCCAAAAAGTTTTGGAACCCATAACCTATACTACACTTCTAAAAACAAATGGGCAGCAAAACTTTTATTTGATATCTTAGGCTGGTAAAAATAAGTTAACTTACGTGTGCTCCTTTCAGTATCAGTAATTTGGAGATAACATAAGAAGTGTTGAGAACTGACCAATGTAGTGGAGCGTAGTTAAGATTGTCAGTCTCATTTACATTTGCTCCACTTAAAATCAGCTCGGAAACAATCTAGAGGGAACATTTTAAAATAAATAGTACATGATTTATTTTATATAACTTAGACCCTCCTCGGTGGCCTAGTTAGCTAATGTGTTAGTCGTGTTGAGTTAGACTGCCGAGGCCGGGAAGATTGAGGTTCGAATCTCAGTCAGGTGAATTGGAGGTGGTTTTTCCTAAATGGTTTTCCGCTCTACCTCCACACTAATGTGGGTTTATTTTCTCTAAATTCAACCTTCCTAATCCATTAGCGTTATTAATACTCAAGTGTATAACCTGAACAGGTAGTAAGACGTGGTGATAAATAAATAATATATAAGTGGGGCTTCCCCTTTCACTGTGCTAAATTAATGGTCAGAAAACTGGCCAGGTGTTGTGTCTGTTATAGAATTAAGGTACCGTAATTTATAAGCTGTGTGTTGATATAATCAGTTAGTTCTGAAAGTGTATGTTAAATATCCCAACTAATAATCATTAATTAAGATCTTCAGCATATTAAGCTAGTATTTTGTGTAATTAAAGATGTACAACTACTTGAACTAACACAAGATTGGTAAAATATCTTGTATAATACCCAAATTTGAATAAATATTATAAATAAATAATAAATACATAATTTAATAATTCATCTCCAATTATTATTTACACAAAGTTACTAAGGTATGTAAATTATATATTATTTATTTATAATATTTATTCAAATTTGGGTATTATACAAGATATTTTACCAATCTTGTGTTAGTTCAAGTAGTTGTACATCTTTAATTACACAAAATACTAGCTTAATATGCTGAAGATCTTAATTAATGATTATTAGTTGGGATATTTAACATACACTTTCAGAACTAACTGATTATATCAACACACAGCTTATAAATTACGGTACCTTAATTCTATAACAGACACAACACCTGGCCAGTTTTCTGACCATTAATTTAGCACAGTGAAAGGGGAAGCCCCACTTTCACCAGTGATACATTTGTCAACATTTCCGAAAATTAAGCCTAAGACCCTTAACTCAGTCAGCTGACAAATGTCAGATCACATCAACATGATAAAGAAGTTTACTAACTGTGAAAGGGGCTTTCTACAGACCATGCCCTTTCAGTGTTACCCATTCGTAGGCTTTGCTGTTGCGATCACAATACTTGTTTAAAAAAAAAAGTGTCAGAGGGTAGAGGGAAATATTTTAAGAAGAAACAATGGGTAAGGGGGGAATAAAGTGAAGAGAACCTCCTTTAAATAGCTTCTAGAACTGTTGAAGGTTTTCAAAATGCCTGCTGAGCTTCCCTGGGTTCAAATTTGTCTTTATACCAAAAGGGTTTCCTAGCAAAACAAACTTTTTTTTTAATTAAACGCTTTTAGCTTCCTTGGCTCTCTTAGTTTCAAGATTTTATTGATGTTGAAGACAAAATTGGATACTTTTGTTTCAACATATTTTTTTTATTTCTGTTGTATTGGCACCAGCTGTTTCTGTTTTGTCATAGCTTTTCCTCGTTGCTTGAAAACCCCAAAATACCCACTAAACTGTCCTGTAAATCCCAGATACAATGATTGCATGATCTTCAAAGGTGGCAGCCAAGTACATTACTATAAATAATCCATTATTTATGTTGGATCTATGTGAATGAGTTCCAATAAAATAAAACAATTACTGAATAAAGGAGTCAAAATTGTGCATCGAAACAAAACTTATTTGGGAAGTTCTGATTAAACCATGTTTTATATTTATATTAGTTTGTTTTATCCGTGTGTAATCTACTGGCCTTATAACTAACCTAAGGACACAATAAATATTGTGTAAAAAAAACCATCCTAAATATCTCTGCTTTAATAGAAGAATCTAGGCAGCATGCATAGTGTGCTTGACTGATCCATAAAAGCTGAATTCGGCTGCATTAACCTGGTAGTTTCACATAGGTAATAGTTTTTATTTTCATCCCTTGTAGATAATGATGAAGCTCCTCTTAGTTTAAGCCATTTGCATCCTTGTTTTTGCACTTAAAACTAAAACTTGCCTCTTTATGATCCCTCTTCACTGCGCAGTGTAGCGGTGTGGAGCCACATGTTGCCTTATGGTCAATGCAAATGTCCTCGACACTTAGCAGTAGTTGGAGAAGGTCAAGGAAGCCCACCTCTGCTGCAATGTGCAGGGGTGTTAGACCATCTTCCTTGCAGGAGTTTACACTAGCACCTTGGCTCAAGAATAAACGTACGGACTTCAAATGGTTTTCCTGTGCTGCATCCAGTAGTTGCTCACACTCTGGACTCAGATTCATTTAACTTGGTTTTATATCTATAACATTCAACATATATATTCACAAACATAGATTTTGATTGTCATATTTAACTTGGTAAAAATCAATAAAAGTGAGAGTGAACAGATTTGTAAATATATTGGATTTTATTTAATTGTACTTAAATTGTATTTTAATTGTATTTGTCATAAGTGTATCCAAACGGTATTGAGAGCAGTTCTGTAAATTGAAGAAATATTGCATCCATCCTTATCAATTCCTAGATTTTAAACTAGATCTCAAAACATATACATACAATACATATCAACTTTCTACTAATTTAAAAAACAAAACATTAAACTCATCCTATTTTCTAAACCAAGTCATAGCAAACCCATAGAAAGAAACATATTAATGGAAAATGAAACGCTCAAATTTGTCAACGCTATCAGTTATTTAGGATAAGCATCTCTTATGGAACATTAATATAAACATTTTAACTATAAACTAACTTCAATCGCAGGAGCAATAAGTAGATCTGCTTTTTTATAAACGAATCCAGTCAAACTTACTCGATATTACTCTTTGGTACCCACTTATCTAATTTACATAAACAATATTTAGGGCTTTTCAATCAAATCAAGACTTTTGTCTACCCTTAAAAATATAACAATTAGAATTTTATTTCGATTGCCTATTACTGTCAAAATGTATAAATATTTGGACTTAATGCCCTTATATAACCTAAAAAGTATTTTCAAACAAGAATGGGTTAACTCTGGCCACAATACCACAATACGAGAGGTGAAACTAAATTATCACACATGTCATTTAACACAGGGTCAATTATGGAATAAATGCTATTTTTAATAACATGACTAAAACCTTTAATGCAATTTCTCGGATGATATTAATTTACCAGAGATGACTAACTTTAAAAAGCAATTCAAGTTCACGAACAAACAGTGATGTAAATTTCAAGTGAAACAAAAAAATTAGCCTGGAGAATTGTTATCCCCTTTTGCTGCATTATTGTGAAATCAACAATTACATTTTTCATTTCTAGTGATCACAGCTCTCTCTTTCGCTAATCTGATAATTATAATACATGTAGGCCCTAAGTATAGTCTCACAGCAAAAGCTAGAACCAATTTTTCCTATTACTTGGTTAAATGTTATTTCTTTACAGTAATGTAAAATTTATATCTTTTTTGTGTCACTATAAATTTAAAATTACTTGATAAATGTATTCATTTTAGTTTCTAGGATTAGTTTGCAAATTTAAATTAATATTATCTAGAATCTTAACACTTTTTGACACCAAAATCTTCTTTATAGTTAATGTATAGTTATAGTTAGTTTCAATATGCACAGTTTCTTGTCTACTCCATAAGAGAACTGTGTGATTCGGTATGTATATATAGGTTTATTTCTCACTTATTATTATGACAATAGTAAAAATGCAAAAATTTTATTAACTCGAATTGTTTAAAAAAAATTTTTTTAATGTGTAAAATTATTAATACTCCAGTAAGCAAATGCTCTTCGGATCATGTGTTTGAAAAGGAAAATAAATCCAATGTGCCTTATGATTGCACTTTTGACAATGTGACATATATTGTAGATGAGATATAATGACCTAGTTAATTTATTGGACAACTAATCTTCTTGTATCATTTAAATGCAAAACTAACCAAAAAAACACCATGATAGTAAAATTATATTAAGACATTGATTCAACATAGTTCATTGGTTATATTCATTTATTGTTAGTGAAATTATTATACTTACACCTGCTTAAAATAATTAGATTTAATTTGTGTTATAGTTTATCAAATAATTTTTAAATTTCGCGGTTTATTATCAGGTTGACCAAAGCACTACACTTTAATTCTTTTAAGTAGAAAAGAGGATAAATTAGGAATTTTCTAATAGGATATTTTACTTTATTCCAAAATTAATTCTTTAGTTTTCTATGTTGTTAGATAAAAACACTACCGAACTAGAACTTCCACATTTTTTTTTCTAATCGGTAGGTTTCGAAGTACATGATTTTGCGATTTTGTTAATGTACCGTACTCTCCGTTCTATAGACTTGTCTTATAAGCTTTGACCCTGGCTGTGCCATAATAGAATTTGATATTTGCTTCATGGTGGAATGACACGAACTAAGCTTTAGCTGATATAGGATAGGATTGTAGGTAAGTAAGAGTTAGCAGAAGGTCTTTTATCACAAATATTGGCTGAAAGTTATTAATGTCAACCCATTTGGAAATAATTTGTATTTGCTTAGTAATACTATATTGTCAATAAAAAGCTTTATCCAAGTATTCTAATAATACTTTCAGTCTACTACGACCATGTACACATCCCTGGAAAGAAACAACTTACCTTTATTGTTTCCACTATGGGCCACCTTGAAATTCGTCAAGTTAAGACTGTTCTCTTTCATTCTATAAATTATTAAAAGTAATTATTTAACCAAGTGGGGCTGATGTTCATTCATAACTAACAGTAAATATTGAATAGCAAATAGTGCGTAAGAAATTTAAACATATTGTTTTCAAATATAGCGTTCTCAATCAATCGATAAATTGTGAATAGAGCAGAAATCATCAAGTTATTTTAATTTTGTATACGGCGCTATGAATTATGCTGAGCGAAAATTCGTGAATTAGACATGGTAGCTTATGAGTATGCAAACTATTTTCTCTTATTTCTTAAAAAAAATTGAATAAAACTAATTACTCTTAGTTTTTTTTTATCAACAATAGCATAGCGCCTAGAATTTCGCGGCACACCTAGTAACTTTTATGGCACAGCCTTTTAGAACCACTGCTCTAGCCAATACACAGCACATGGAAAAGATCTCTTGCTCTGTTTGAAATTAATAATTGGTACGATAACCATACTTGTTTTACAAATTGGCATTGTTTTAGCGTCAATGATTGAAAATAGATTACATATTTGATAGGTCTACTATAATATTAAGAACAATAATAAAATCGGAACCAAATAAACATCAAATTTGTTTTAAAAGCGCAGGCACCAGCTAAATTAGGCTTAATTTCTCGTTCCAAACACTACAGTTTAGTTAAGTTAGTCAAGTATTTTTATAGGGTTGGCCAATTTATACTAGTAAAATCGTTTTAAATAAGACCTTGATATTTACGATTAATTACATGAACGGTTGTATTTTTACTGTGATTTGTGTAATGTACGTTATGCACGATTCACTCTTAAATATGAGCTATGATTGTATCAATATGTAAATCCAATATAAGTCAAATATATCCGTTGTGCACTATAGTATTCGCCTATGTTTTGATTATGAGCTCCGACATTGAAAATAATATTTTTCGTCTTCTTTCGCGTTATTCTTTTTGCGTTATGCTATAATATAAACCTAGCCTCTTAGAGATATACAATACTAACATAATTTCAGTGATTGTAGCGCTAAAGCGAGGGCGCTAAAAACTAAATTTTACGGCTTAATCCTTATCCTGAGGAGTAGCCTCTAGCCTTCACTTCTTGAACTTTGATGTGTAGTGTTTTAAGATTTTAAACGAGAAAAAAAAGCTCTCACCCCTTTCGAGACTGATATTTTGAAAATGGAAGAATTAAGGTAAGAAAAAAAAATTATAACTATTAATATTAGTTATTTGTTGTGAAAAAGATATTTTTTATCTCTTATGTGTAATTTTTTATTGATAAATGCTGTACCAAATAGGCCTTGGTTTTTTAAGTTACTGGAATAAAATGAACAAAGTGTATATTAAAAAACAATCATTATTTGAAAGCATGATCAAAAACCACACTTTGAATAAATAAGCCTTTGTGTATTAATATAGTATATGTTTTGAGCTTTCAAGCTAAGAACCGGTCGAAATAGACTTGGTTTGGTTGGGTAGTCTTTATTAATTATATAATATAATTTTGTTTTTTATTCATAAATACGGTACCAATAGGCCTTCTTGATTTTTTAAGTTATGGGAATAAGATGAACAAAGTGTCTATTAAAAACAATCATTATTATTTGAAAGCATGATCATAAACCACACTTTGAATAAATAAGCCTTTGTGTATTAATTTAATATATGTCTTGAGCTTTCAAGCTAAGAACCGGTTGAAATAGACTCATGAAAGGTTAGACTTGGGCTGTATCCAAATAGTCTACTTCACATGCCGTCGACCCTTGACATTTACTCGATAGTTGCATTGGTAATCAAGTGATCAAGTGTAGAACCATCCGAATAGTCACGAAGTGTGCCAATGCATCCCTCACAAGCCCTTGAGACCAAGGGTGACAGCAAGTTACCCTTGACACGCTGTCGATGCGGAGTTTGACTGGCAACTGTTTAATTTTTTGTCTGCTAAATGTGATCTATGATGTGTGATCTGTTATCTGAGATAAAGTATTTTAACGATACTGGTACTGCTTTTGTTGTAATTATTTTGTGTTGTGTTGGAAATGTCTAGTGAAAAGAAGTGGGAATGGATATTGAAACGTTGGATTCGTTTTCATTCCCTGTTGATGGATGGCGTTTAAAATAGTTTCTAAGATCACTGGTAGGAAGCAGCACTGCAGACCCAAGGGCTTGTAAAGGGCAGTTTACCATTTGAAAAGTCTATTGCAGTCTTTGATCTCAAGTGCGTGTAAAGTGTAAATTTATCAAGTCAAGTGTACTTGACTATTCGGATACAGCCTTGGTTTGGTTGGGTAATATTCGATTAATTATTTAGTATAATTTTGTTATTTTAATAAAAACATATGTTTAAGCCTTTTTTAATTTTTCAATCCAAGAAACCATTACCTTTTAGTAATTTTGACGCGTCAGGTACTAAGCTTTGATTTTAATTATTAATCCTTCAATGCTAGGCCTAGTGTTTTAGTTTTTATAATAATATTTCCCATTTGCATATGCGTACTAAACCCACTTTAAATAAGACCAAGATGTTATCTCCAAAACATTATTCTGATTTACAAACACTAAGCAAACAACTTAGGTTTAAAAGTATTATTAGGGCCTATTGACAAAATAAAATATAGGCTTACATATTGTCATTTTAATTAGATACCGGTACTTTGACAAACTTAAACAATATACTAGAATATTAATTATTAATTAACCTTAGGCTGGTATTTCATTCATATATTTATTTTATTTAAGCTAGCCATCCAGTATTGTATTTAATAAAATAAATATGATTCATCTTTGACTATTCATCGAATATATGCTATAAACTAATATTTACAAATAGCCTATTTGGTTTACATTTTCATGAAAAAATGTATTATGTTTTTATTAAAGAAAATGGCAAAATCTGTAATTTATAATCTGGACATGTGAACTATTTAAAAATGTAATTATAAGCTACAATAGGAATTAAATATTGTGATATTCTGTCGCAAATAATTCTACAGACCTAGTCTAATTGTTTTTTTCTTTTAAATAAGGAAGCAACTTTGGTGACTAAATTTGTTTCATTATCCATTTGTAAATACTTTTGACATGATTGGCGCTTGTTTTTCTAATCACATGTAAGTTTTACCTGTATTGTACAATCTTTGAAAGAAAATTCATCCACTTCCTCGCCACTCTTCCAATCTCCATGCTCTTCACATGTCCGAACCATTTCATCCTTGATCTGGCGATTTTTTTCACATAAGGGTTCTTTCATTTTAGTCTGTGTTTGTATAACATAATTTCTTATTTTGTCTCTTAGTCTTTTCCATTATGGTATGGAGAAATTTTATTTTCATGGCTTGTATACAGCTTTATTCTCTTTTGGATAACGCGCATGTTTCCAGGATTATATTTACAGTGGTGGCCAAAATTGTGGACATTTTTTAAAAAAATCTTGTTTTTCAACTTTGCAGAACAAGATCTTTTTAATACTACAAAGTTGATCTTATGGAGAGAAAAAAAAGTTTTGAAGTGTACTACATTGACATTACTTCTAAAAGCGCGTGATTTTCCTTGGATGAAGTACTAAAAGGAAATTTTACATACATTACTTTTAAGAAAAAATACACTTCATCCATGAATTTTAAATATATGAGAGGGGTCCAAAACAGTATAATTACAAAGGGAAACTCGTCAATAATGTCATCCAAGTCCATATCCACAACGAGCCTTTGTCTAATGAATGGGGCCATAGGGTGTTTTAGCAGAATCTCAAGCAGGGCCGGCTTAACCACTAAGCAAACTAAGCACGTGCTTGGTACATCAGGAAAAAGGGGGCACCACAAAATTACATGTAGAAAAAAATTAATATTATTTTTAGCAAAAAATTCCATGAACAACTTAATTTTTAGTACCCATTTGACTTACCAGATACTTAAAGAAATATATGTTTTACCAGTAAACCCTTGCAAAACTTTTGCACTCAACCTGGTGCCAGTATTCATATCAATCTCAGTCATACAAAGATGTCATCACACAATGACTAAAACTGTGACGGCAGCCACTATGTTTAATAATTCTGGTTTTACTGACTAATAATTTTAATAGTACAACTATCATTTTGGTGGAAGTCGAATTTACAGGGCCTTCTTGTGGCTCACCATACAAAGGGGAAAATAAACCAGATGATTTCTTATGGTAGGCAAGGTGAGGTTAGGTTTTTTGATTTTCTTTATTATTTTTTATTTTATTATTTAAAATCAATTGATGCAAATTTTCAATTCAGGGCTGTTAATGCTTACCCAAAGGACTTAAACAATAATTTTGCAACTGAGATTCAGCCGTTTCATTCTTATGTGCAGTATAAATTTAGTGCAACAAAAACTGTAAGAACCAAATTCACTCATGCAAAATTTTAAATTGTAAAAGACAATGTTGAGTGTGCCTTTCCAGATGTTGATATTGGATTCCACATAAAATATTTAATATTAATGATTACCATTTGCTCAGCTAATGTTCATTTTTTTAGATAAAATATATAAAAAATCTCATTAGAACAATTATGCAACAAGACAGGCTTGATGTTTTATCCCTACTTAGTATATAAGCAGATGTGTTACGGAAAATTAGTTTTGAGGATGTGATCAAAGACTTTCCTACTAGAAAAAGTAGAACAACACTTTTTTTTAAATATATAAAGAGGGTGCTTACAAATATAAACATTATATTATATATTAAGTATAAGTTTTGTTTAGAAAAATTAAAATTATTTTACAGTTTATATTTGTTGATATTTCGATTATTGAGCTAGATATAATATGGAGGACACCTAAATCGTTTAAGTGCATAGGGCTTCTAAAGGACTTAATCTGGCCCTGATCTCCAGCCTACATCAACCACTACCCTTGGAATATCCATCAACACAGTTTCTAAACAAATTAGGTACTTTGTTCTTTTGTCACTCCAAATTTTCCTCTTTTTTTTTTTCTTTTTTTGCAAAAGGGAGTGCTGTGGCACACCTATGTTTCAAATTGTGCTTGTATATTAAATTGAAAGTCCATTGGCTTTAACAATGTAAGAAGAGGATTCACTTTATTTCTTGCTGTGCCTGAGGTTCCATTGCACAAACATTTGCTTTGATTATAATATGACACAACTTATTCACACACTAGGCAATATAAATAGACCTATGTTACACACCATTATTTTTTTCTTCGCGTGTTGATAGAAGAAAGCGAAGAATAGGAAAGTCACTTGGGTTGAATTGCGGTGATTTGCCTGAATACATATTGGACATTATTCTGGTAGTGTGTCACGTAAGAACGTGTAAAAGTGTATTATGTTCTGATATTTTGTATACTTATTCTTGTCTGAATTTTTTTTCTTTCCATTTTTAGGGAAGGCTTAGTGTTGGGATTAGGTAATCCCCTGCTAGATATATCTGCGAATGTTGATAGTGAATTCTTAGAGAAGTATGGTATGAAGCCAAACGATGCTATTTTGGCAGAAGAGAAACATAAACCTATTTATGATGAAATGATCAAGAAGTATGATGTTGAATATACTGCAGGCGGGTCCGTGCAGAATGCGCTGAGGGTCGCGCAGGTTAGTACCACACCTGAATAGAAATCTTTGCCTAATAATTTACATATAGGATGTACAAATTCAAGAATGTGTACATCCTAAATACAAATTATGGGACCAAAAAAAAAATTTTGGTCTTAAAACCCACATCACATGGTCTAACATTTCACTTTTTTATTAGACTAGATCACCAGTAACAGAGAGATCAAGGTTTGAATCTCAGTCGGATTGACTGAAGGTGTTTTTTTTCCCTCCACTTTGCCTCGACAGAAATATTGGTATATTTTCACTAAATTTTTACCTTGTTATGATAAAATTTACATTAATTTAATCAAGATTTAAACTCTTACAAATTAACTTTTAAACATTTGGAGTTTAAAATGTATTATTCATAACCCTAAGTTTAATTCCCAGTAGTGTAAATATGCAAATAACCTGAATAGATAGTAAGACACAATACACAAAAGGAAGTAAAGTGGAATCTCATAATTTCAGACTAACCCAGTCCCATTTTCATCAAAGCCCGTTATTTGAAAACTGGAAACTCTTGTTACCACAATGGCGGGAAAAAAATATTACAATTATTGTATTTACATTCTTCGTCCAATTAGCCTAGCTAATTATGTAAAGGTGACCTGGCGGTCTAGGGGTAAGGTGTCTGACTTCTGTGCTGGGGGTCCGGGGTTCAAGCCTCAGTTCCGACATGGATCTATCTGATTGCCAAACCCTTTCTTCACCTCTGACAAGACGTGTATTAATCACAACTTGTGAATGTGAGGAATGCCAGGCCTCCACCGTGGTTCGGATTCCACCTTAAACTGTAGGTCCTCCATTTCATCTCACAATCACCCTACCATTACACATTAGTGTAAGTGCTTATATAACCCGAACGGGCAGTAAGACGCGGTGCTAATAATAATAATTATGTAAAGAGGAATCATGCAGTATAATCCATTAGAAAGTATTATTGAAGCTTTTGACGACTTTTTAATAACTTTCAATCAATGTTTGTGATGGAAAGTGGACTTCTTATAAAAATCGAGGTTTATGTTGGCACTCCCGCCAGTGGCTATGTAATTTAAGGCAGGCATGTTAAACCCGCTGCACATAATTTTGTGCCTCCTGCAGGCTTTATGATGAACCATTATACCACACACTCTTATTCTCCTTTTTATAATCTTCAAACAAAAACAATAATTTAGAAATGTGGCATAATTTGTCTGGGAGTGGGGACAGAATTTAAATACAGCCCCTGCCCTCCCTCCATCACCCCCTCTTAACTACACCACTGGCTTCAACAACCATGCTTCATCCCAGCATAGCATATAGGGTTGATTACCTTTATATTTGAATTCTGAAAATTGAAAAATGACACCTGGACATGGGGATTGAAGCCGGGACCTTTGGCTTAGTATGCCAATGCTCTAACCACTGAGCTATCCAGCTGTCATACCAAGCCAAACGTCCCGGGTTCGATTCCCGTGTCCAGGCGTCATTTTTAAATAATAGCTTTGGCTATTTGATTCTTAAATATGCAATCCCTTACAATTATAATAATTGTACATGTGGAAGCATTAAGCCAACTACTGAGTCGAAGGTGGCTGCGTGATCTGATAGCTCATGATTTTAATAAAATCACATATTTGTAGCCGACGATTTCCGCAAGCCCATCATAGACTGCCTTAAAATGAGAGTGAAGAATTACCCTGGGCATAGGACGAATCCTGGATAGCTCAGTGGTTAGAGCATTGGCGTACAAAGCCAAAGGTCCCGGGTTCAATTCTCGTGTCCAGGTGTCAATTTTAAATTTTCAGAATATGATATCTAAATAGAGTAATCCTCACTAAAAGCATAAATAATAGCTTTGGCTATTTGATTCTTTATTTTTGAAGAACTATAATTTAAAGACTCTTAACTGAAATAAAGTATTGTTGCTTATTTAGTTATGTAACATTTAGTAAATTATGTAATGCTTTTGATCAAAGATTAAATGTTAAGTTTTTTATGATAGTATAAGTAGTTTGTACTTTAACAACCTATTATGTGACTTATGGACTTTCTCCTTTGAAATCTGTTTCAATGTTATCTGAGAATGTATATTTGTTTTGACGAAAAGTTGCGATATTTGATTTATTTATTTTTGTGTCTGAATTTGCTATGCACATTATGCATAAAGGAATGTTTCAGTGCAAATCCATAGATGATTATTTATATATGTTTAAATGAAAATAACAACTCAGAAATACATGTAGATAATTGATGTAGGCATTTAGTTTTCTATTAGTACGACTAACACCAAGTTTACCCTTGAGGTTTAGGAATTAATAGTATAACTTTAAGGAAGTGCACTCACATTAGTGTGACGATAGGATGGAGAAACCACAGTTATAAATCACATTTAAAAAAGCAACTTCTTTGCACTCAGCCTGGTTTTGAACCTTGACCTTCTTGTCACTGACAATCATGGGTTATTTTCATAAGATTTTAAAAACCTTTCATTTTAGAAAAAAATTGTTAAGTTCTGTTACTAATTTGTTCAATCTCTGTTTCAAAATAAACATTGTTATTTTCTATGTGAAACCTTTTTCAACATTACTGTACACAGCCATTTAATTTCTTAAAATGCAGTAGAATCCCGAATATCTGTCACTCAGAGGACTGGGAAATGGTTGGATAATAAGAGGCGAAAAAAACTTTACCAAAACACAAAAATCGAGTAAAAACATGAAATTCTATAGTTTTCTAAAAAAATATATTGAAGTTTTAATCTTTTACATACAATCTACAATTTAACTAAAGCAAAACAAATTGAAATATTTTATCTATAAACATAGATTTATTGTTTTTGAAAAAAGTATAATGTTTGTCTGTTTTAAAGACAACGTCCTAGCCTTGACTGTTAAGTCTCTCCATTTCTTTAGCCACAAAATGTCCACAAAACACTGAACTGTATAAGACAAATGTGAGCCGCTGACTGCTTACTGGGACATATAAACAATGAAACAGCAGTTTTAACTCACAAACAAGTACCTACAGACAAGCACAGGAGTGGAATGGTCGGATATGACGAGGAGATGGTTATTTAGAGGTCAGATAGTCAGGGTTCTACTGTATTTAGATAAAACTTGTTTCTACCTAGCCGACTGTGATAATTATCTTTATGTATGTACACTTTGTTCACTGTTAAAGGTAACAATCTTACCTTTTTATTACATTATGATTTAGCTCCAAAGATAGTGCCATAGTGTAGTCATTTAAGCAAAAAAAAACAAAAAAAAAATTAAGATTACATTAGAAGTGTGTCTGATGCAGTATCTTAATGCTTTGGGGGAGATTGTGTGGAAATTTGAGAAAAACTTATATCTTTTACACGCTGAGATAATTGTGTTAGATCCGCTTCGATGGCCGCGTGGTCTAACGCGCGCACTATTCTCGTGTTGGACTAGACTGCTGAAGATGGGGAGATTAGGGTTTGATCCCGGTCGGGTGCACTGAAGGTGGTTTTTCCTAAACTTTTCCACTCTCCCTCCTCACAAATGTGGGTGCACTTCCTCTTATTTAAGCCTTCTTTGTCCCAACCCTCTTGTGTAATAAGTAAATAGGCGTATAACCCAAACTGATAGTAAGACTCGGTGCAAAAAAAATTGTATTAGGGAGAATCATTAAACAGAAAACTATATTAAAATTAGGCCTACTTGACCTAGTTATATAATAATCTAGGTCAAATAGATTTGCTGTCTTATATAACAAAATATAGTAAAATTAAATGTTATTTTAAAGTGACAATTTAATTTTATAAATTAATAAGATTTCTGAGATGAGATTGATAGTTTTTGTTTTATGCTGTATGTGTTTTTATTTCAATTAGACTAAACTATTTTTGACACTATGACTATTAGCATCATCAAGTACTTTTGTATACTTGTTCATTTTATGAATTATGTGATTAGCTAAACTATTCTTCCCTGGTCAATGTTTGTTGGACCGATAGTGATTTCTTTACACTTGTTAATTTTCACTGACTGACTAATGAGGTTTGTGTCTCAAGTCGAAGCTGCCACTTCCTGGCAGAGCGCCAACAGAGATTGCTAGAGATCTGTTTCTCAACTTTGTGTTAATGACGCCTGTGAAACTGACCTTTCTTTTTATCATGTTAATTGATACTCTCTAACTTCTGCCTACTTAAAGCCATTTTGACGTTAAATATAAGCTACTTGATCTTGGGCTGAAATATATGTTTCCATTTGCTTTTATGATGTTTTATTAGTTGTTCATCTGAGCAAAATTACCAATTATTGATTTACTCTGGGAAAAAAAAAAAATTGAGAAAGTTTACTGTGTAGTAAGATTTCGGTAGTAGCGGACATTTATAAAATATACTAAAACAATTTTCATACATTCATGCGTCAAGTCATTTTAATTGCATTTGCTTTGATATAGATACTATTAATACCTATAAAATATCACTAACAGTACAGTAAAATATTATTAATGTTTTCTGCTAAAAGTATGTTTGTATTTTCTAAAAGGTTCTTCATACCAGAATTGTACAGACATAATAATATAAACATACCTTTGACACATTATAGTGGTTGGTCGTCCCTCATTCTATACTTTGATCAACTCATACCTTGTGTTAGGATGAAAGGTAATTACATTAACGACAGGGGCATATCCAGGATTTTTTTGAGGAGGGGCTCACATTAAGTATAAAAGTTGTTTTTTTAGCACCGCGTCTTACTACCCGTTCGGGCTATACGCTAAGTAAGTATGAAAGTTAAGCTAATATATTCATATACATACAATGTGTACATACAGGCGTCCCGCTTCTATGTGTGCAAACATCCATCCTAACGCAATACGCAATAGATATACAAATAAGTACTCTAGTCTACACATTATATTACCGTACATTTTATAAGTAAAATCCTTCACAGTTCACATGTAGGTACAGTGCAGAATAGCGATTTAATAGTTTGGCATTGAATAGGTATTTAAAAACATATACAAGTAATTATGTATTAATTTAGCATTTATTAAGCTAGGTGCCTAATACTAGCAGCCTAGACATTAAAAACATTGACATATATTTATTTATTAACTCGGCATTGATTAAGCCACGTATTTAAAAACATTCACAAATATTATAGTTGGACACGCAAACAAACACTTTAAGTCCTATGTGAAACTTTAACTATGCACAGACTACAGAAGACAGAAAATATTAACATGCAACTATACATTATTGTTCAATGTACTTAAAAATTAAATATGTGTGTATTTTGAATTCTGTTCAATGCTTTGAGTAATTTTGATCACAGAACAAAATTGAGTTTTCTTGCTTTTCCACTATTTGCAAACTTATCGATCACCATGTCATCAGAAATTGAAATGTCTCTATGGATAGACAGATAGCAGAGATTCTGAAATAGTACTTCTCAAATAGGTCCGCAATCTCCTTAGGGTTGAAAAACTTCGTTCAGCAGTTGCAGTAGAAACTGGGAGCACAGCCAGTATTTTAAGCAGCTGGTGGATATTGTGATAAACATCCGAGTGGCACTCTAACAAAACATCCATAGCAGTTGAAGGTCGCATATTAGCTTCAACTTGACTCCACCTTGTTTTCCACAACTCCCACTTCTCTTCAACAACGTCATGAAATCCAGGCAAATCATCTTCATAGAATAAAAATGCTGGCTCAATACATGAAAATGCTAGTCCAATAGCATTGCATGACAGTAAATGTCTAAAGGACATTACTGTTTCTTTGTGTGACATAAATCTTTCATCCAATACTGAGAGTAGGTCCTCTATGTCCTCTTGAAACTCCATCTGGAAAAAAAGCAAGGAACTTTGTAGATAAAATAGAAGGAATCCTATCATAGTTCACTAATATACTAACTTAAATAATACAAATATGTATGCAGATAACATTAGAATGGACCTGAAAGACAAGATAGGGCATAATGAGGTGGACTGGATAGAACTAGCTCAAGATAGGGATAGGGTGTAATGAGGTGTACTGGATAGAACTAGCTCAACATAGAAATAGGTGGCATACTTTTATAAGTGCCGCAATGAACTTTTTAGTTCTTAATGCCATAGAGCAAGTAAGTACAAGGCACATAAGGTTCATAGTGCGCCATATTCAGGAAGTAACACACACCCAGATTTTAGGGGTCTTGGTAGTAGTGTCTGTTTTCTTCTTGGTCAGTGGGTCCTGAGGAAGCCCAACGTGACCGTGTTCATGGGCTCAGTCGGCAACGATGACTACAGCAAGATTCTAGAGGAGAAGGCAAGGAGCCAAGGTGTGAACGTCCGATACCAATACTCCCCCGTTGAGTCCACAGGTGGGTACAGTCGGGTTGTCATCTCTTTCACATCAATTAAGAATAGGTTGTTTATGCTAATTACCTATACCTATTGTAGGAGTGCGGTGATATTATAAGGTTTTGTAATTAATAGTGGTATGTGGAGGTTACTTTTTAAATGTGAAGCGAGGATTGAAACTTGCGAAGAAAAGATGAAGGCTAATATAAGGATTTGGCTGTTTTCACATAACACTACTTTTTATTTCTAAACTATCCATAAAGTGAATCTAGGTTAAGAGAGAAAAAAAAAATGAACATTGTTTTATGCTTACACACTGGATTTACTTTTGTGTCTGCTATAGATGTAATCTAATCACTAGCTAATAGCTTTTGTTAAAATAATGTTTATTAACTGTTCTTAAAATGATTATATGTTGAAATAAGTCTTATTTAGTGAGCTATCTCAAATATGTTCATAATAATTTCTAATTTTTCTTCTTCAGAAAAATGTTTTGAAGATTAGAAGGTTATTGTGAAGGCCAAAGTGAGGGAGATTTGACCTTCAAATTCGACATTTTGATGCTTTACACACCCCTAGTAATTAATTATTTTAAAATAATAGTATCTCTTTATTGTTTTGTGCTTATTTATATGCAATCAAATGTCCTATTACTAATTATAGAGCTAATTACATTTAGTGTACCTAGAGGGATTTGTATTTTATTGTATTGTATTTGACAGGCAGTTGTGCAGTCTTAGTGACAGACAACGGTCATAACAGGTCTCTTTGTGCCAACCTCGCTGCTGCAAACCATTTTACGATTGACCACATTCACAAATTGGAGAACAAGATACTCATGGAAAACGCACAGTACTTCTACATATCTGTAAGTATTTTGTTTTCGTGACTATAAATTAGCTATTCTGTTTAGTAGTTTTATATTCTCAAATTTTAATGATAAAGTTCCAAGCCAATGCTCAAAACAACTAACGTGGATATTGCGAAAATTGATGTATCAAACTCAAACCCAGTTTTCTGATTCGTCCATGCAAAAGCTTGTGCATTTCCTTTGAGCTAATACTTCTCATCCTGTTATATAAATTTTCATTTATAGCCATTTGCACCAGGGCCCTACCAGGACCCCTAATTTTGAAACTTGCGGAAATATTCGCTTGCGAGCTGGTTCGCAACTCATGAACTCGCAAATCGCAGGCTGTACTAAAACAGAGCTAATTTTGAAAGGTTTCTACTGTCGCGCGAGTAGGTGTGGTGTTGTTTCGCTTGCGACTGAGTTTTCAATCCGACAACACTGTAAAACCATGACGTGTGCCAAAGGATTGAGGCAATGAGATGCCACAACACGCCATTATACAAGATACGTAACTGAAAGTAAACACTATTATTGTATTGAGTGCATCATATAAACCGATTTGTTTAGTTTTATTAGGAAACCATCTTCCATTTGTATACATCTACGCTTGTTGTCTCAAAAATTGTCAAGTTATATTAGTATATGTAAAACCGTCCTCACAAACAACATCCAATTTAGCACACTTGTTAGCGTGCTTGTTTTAAACTCAGATTTCCACGAGTTTGATGCCATCCCAGTCATAATATTTTAATTTTTTGTCTGAATTTAAATCACTTTTTAGTAATTAGAAATCAATAAAATATTTTATTTTCGCAACTATTTTTAAACATAAATATGCCCTAAAGATTTTTACTCTATGAATAATAATTAGCTTGCTTAGCCTTATTTTAAAATGTGTACATTTTTATGTCATAAAACCCATTAATTTAATTTTTAATTTACTCTCTTTTTAAATTATTTTTAAGGACTATTATGTTAGTCTACGCAGGCTCAAATACCTTGTATACGTCTATAAAAAATATTTAAAACAAATTATATGCTTACTAATACGATACTTTAAAATTAAAGTTTAAAGTCCGATAAATAAATAAAAAATGGGAGATGACAGGATTTGAACACGCTAACTCTAGTTATGAGACGGCCACTCTACCGACTCAACCAAATTGAGGGTTAA
This sequence comes from Timema genevievae, assembly GCA_902155825.1. Taxonomy (NCBI): domain Eukaryota; kingdom Metazoa; phylum Arthropoda; class Insecta; order Phasmatodea; family Timematidae; genus Timema; species Timema genevievae. The sequence goes on along the minus strand of CABFWO010000055.1, from coordinate 486,270 downwards.
ATAAAAATGAAAAATTTAGAATATATAGTTATATTTTCACCCAAACAAATATTTTTATTGAAGGATTGTATAAAGTGTACAAAGCAATCATATTTTTTCCTTCTGTAAACCTATTTTGTACAGTAGTAAGTTTATTTCAACAAAGTCACTCAGAAAGCTGCAACCGAAGAGGGGGGTGGCATCCATTTTGTTATTTACTGCCTACTCGATAGACAAGGCCTGTCTCACACAGTGTGAGGCTGGCGAGTAGAATCCGCTAGCTATTCGATCGTGTGACGTCAGTTTCCGCAGCGCAGAAGTTTCAAAATTAAGGGTTTGCGAGATTGTGTGCGAGATGAGAGAAATATGCTAGAGAATCGCTACTCGCACGTTTCAAAATTAGGGGCCCAGGAGGGAGGAGATTTGACCTCACCTTGAAAAGGTTATAAGTAATGTATTATTTCTTGTCAATGTCATGGATCATTCACATCTAATCGGAGTGCTATACAATTTCAGCTACAACCCAAATAATGTTTTCGAACTCTTTAAATTACATCAAGAGAAAGTCAATTTAAAAAAAAAAATCTTTTTTATATCTCGTTGGTGACTTCTCATTAGGCCATCGCAGGCTATCGCTAAAATTATGCAAATACCATTTGTATCCAACATATCATTAGTCATACTGAATAAGACTTGAAAACTAAGTAGGTTAGCTTCATTGTTAAGTATCAGATATTCATATAATATAGTGTTTATAATGCACTCTATCTCTTTGTATAGGCTAGAACAAGTTGTTAATATTATTAATCTGTCTCAGTCTCACTCATGGTTCTGACAAATATGAAAGTGGCAGGCGTATGAATGGTACTAGTAATAACATTTAATATAGAGCCAGTCCCTGTGATTAATGAAATGAAGATGTCGCTTGTAGCGTCAGTTATATTATGGTGGGCTAGGCAGACTGATGTACCTTCTGGCTCAGTGAGGAAATCAACGGGAAACTACCTTGCTCTTCATTTCCCTAGTAGTTCTCTTCAGGGCTGCCAAGACTTTAAAACTAATTGTGGAACTATTGAGGATCCAACCAACATTCGGGTTGGGTACTTTTCATACACACATCATTTTATCACTGTATTTTGTAAAATAAAAAATACAACGCTTTCACATTTTAGATTTAATTCCTATTTTAAAATAGTTTTTACAGGAGCTTGATGCACGAGTGGGGGTATTAGCTTCTGAAACCACACTTATAGTGAGCTCAAAATCACTCATGTTTTGCCTACTTTTTCAACACACAAAGACAACATTTAAACCCCACCAGAACTGAACCAAAGTCTTTCAGAGCTGAACAATTATTGTCTGAATCCCTTCCTATAATTTGTACTATTGGGCACGTAGACAGAGGTATCGATTTCATCTAGTCTGGTTTTCTGATGAAAGGGTGGTTTGTGTTTGAAGCCCATCCAAGTGTATTGATGGTTTTCGACTTTCTGTACATACAAATGGAGTTTTATATATATACTCTTAATACTGCCATCCTCATTCCAACCCCATTAGTGTAAATATGCGGATAACTCAGATGAGTAATAAGTAGAGATGAGTCGAATTCTATATTTCACAAATCCAAATCTTAATTTTCTTTCAAATATTGAATCCAAATTTGAATCCTCTAATCTTTAAAAATGTATGCAGTACAATTTTAATTCGGGTAAAAATATGTTTAATTCTTAATGCCACTGAAATATGCTATTTTGTTTTCCATGTTTATTACATCATAAGCAACAAAGAGAACACTTTTTTAATAAATTGATTATATTAATAACCTGCTTTGGTGGCTACATGGTCTAAGGTGTCACTTTAGTGTTAGACTAGCCACTAAACTACCAATGACAGGGAGATTGGGGCTCAAATCCTAGTCAGGTGTACTGAGGGTGGTTTGTCCAAAATAGTTCTGCACTCTCCTTCCATTTAAATGTGAGTACACTTTCTCTAAACTCAACTTCCTTATCCCAACTCCTAAGCCTAATTAGTACATAAGTATATAACCTAAATTAGGACTAAGACACGGTGCTAAGAAATGTATATATTAATACAATTTTGTCCTTTTTTTGTGATTTTGTTATCTTGCAATTACACAAAGCTATATAATTCCTTTTAGCAATTGCTTAAAATTGTTATATTGAGTCAAGGTCTTCATAATTTTGTTCGAGATACTTTTTTGAGATTTTTACGAATCTTGACTCGAATACCATTGGATTTAAGGAGATCAAGGATTCGAGCTTTGCATCTCTTAGTAATAAGCTATAGGCTAAACCTTAGACTCCGACTCCTATATTTTTCTAAATGTATATAAAATTAATTAGTAGGTAATAAAGAATCTACTTTAGTAAAATAATTTTTCTATAGTAAATGTACTACTAATTAATATATATTAAAATTATAAATTACTAAATACTAATCACCACCACGTGAATCATTATGCTACTTAGGTCAATAGAAAATAAAATATATTTTTTATTGCAATTTCTGAAAAAGATAACATTCCCACATTTCTATTAAAGTAAATATGCATTTAACTACGCATTTAATTTTTTTTCCCCAGTTATAATTTATAAGTTTTAATTTTGATGTCAGAGTCAGCACCTTTCTACCGACTTCGACTCCACCCAAAATTGCTTACGACTCAACAGCTCTGGTAAAAAGACACAAAGAACTTATGGGGAAAAAATGGCTCAACAATCTTGGCTATGTCTTGTAAGACATGGACTACAATTTTCTTAGCTTACTGTTTGTATTAAGTATTTATGGCCTGTTAACTACATTCATTTTCTAATATTTCTTAGGGTTTTTTCTTGACGGTGAGTCCACCTACAATAATAGAAGTAGCAAAACATGCCCTCGAGAAGAATGCTTTGTTCATGATGAACCTCAGCGCTCCCTTTATCTCACAATTCTTCAATGAACCTTTGATGCGAGCTATGCCCTACGTAGACATTCTCTTCGGCAACGATAGCGTAAGTACATTACAATCAAATTTACATCGACATATTTGCTTAGAAAAAAAGTATGTAATAATTTTACCTTGCTGCCTTAAATCACATATGAGAAAACAATATAAGTCTACTTTCGAACACGGTAACATAGTTGCCAATTCTCCCGGTTTTTTTCCAATTTATGTACAAATATTACTATTTCTTTGAGTCTTGTGTATCTTTATCTTTGATTATTTTATAATTTTTATGAAATAATTAAATATTGACATTTATGAAAAATAATTTAATGTGCTGATAAAGTGATAGGGAAGGCAGGGGCGGCTTAATGGCCGGGTGAACCAGGCGGCTGCCCGGGGCGTCGGTTTGAGGGTGGTGCCATACAGACCACCAACTTAACCTAAAGTAACCTGAGTGTGATCAAATTACGTTAGGTTTGGGGACAATTTTCAAATCACGCCCAGGTTACATAAAGTTTGGAGCTGTTAGATTTAGGAATTATTCTTTTATATGTATAGCTTTTCTCCGGTTATATAGGGGGGAGGGGTGCCAAAGAGCAATCCCACCCGGGTGCAAAATTTAACTCGGGCTGTCCCTGAGGGATTGCCATTTGGTCTCAGGCTCGCAATAGACTATACTGGCAATGAAAGGGAGATCGGCGTTTTAACACTGGTCGGGTGTACCGAGGGGAGTTTTCCTTAAATGGTTTTCCACTCTTCCTTTATGCAAATTTAGGTACACTTCCTCTAAATTCAACCTTCCTCATCCCTAACTTATTAGCATAACAAATACATATGTTAAGACGCGGTGCTAAAAAATCTATAAGAGGTAAATAGGAATGGGGCCCATTTAATCTAATTTTTGTTAAATTTGGTATATTTACTAAATTTTACTGCTTGGTGTGAATATATCTACTATTTTTTCAATTGTTGACAATTATATATTTAAACAGGGTATTGGTTTTTCAGGAAGCTGAGGCATTTGCAAAACAGTTAAACTTTGAAACAACTGATCTGAGTGAGATAGCGCTGAAGATCACACAACTTCCAAAGCTGAACACAAAGAGAAAAAGGATAGTAATAATAACAAATGGAAATAAGCCTGTCTTACTAGCAAAAGGTAAGAGATATATCAGCCATGGTGGTTACTCTTAAGTCTTCTAATCTTACAAATACTTACGGTCAAGGAGGTCAACTCTTTGAACACTCGGTCACTAATTGTTTTGGTTTTATTAACAATGAAACATAACATATATCTACTATTAAATTATCCATATCTTTAGGGCTTAGGTCTTCCTTGTTGAATATTTTAATCTTTTGTTTTCAAACCAGGAAAATAATGGCCAGACAATAACACAATGTTTGTTTTGTAGTTCTTTTAAAAGAGACAAACTATTTTAAAATAACTTGTTTTCATGGATCCCTCCTTGGTTTGCGTTTTTTTTTTTTACTAAACCTAATGTTTTTAGAACAATCTAGAATAGGTACAGTTTTTTTTTAAATACTTGTGAAAAGAAATTGTTGGACCAAATTATTTTTGGTTGACCCCTCCCTCAGGGTCATGGGGTTGCCGAGATCCCCTTCAAGACTATTCAGAAAGGGTACTGATATTGTTGGAGGATGCATAGGTGCGATAGGCACTCTCTTTAAGAGTTAAGTTAATATCTAACTCAACTAATACATTTGTTGAATTTAAAATAATTTTGGTACATCTAAAAACATCTAAATTCATCAAATAAACCAGGTATTTTGTTTATTTTTTAGCAATCTGCATCTTCACAGGGAGAGAGTGGAAAATTATTTAGTAAAAAACTAGCCTCGGTACACCCAACCAGGATTTGAACCTCAATCTTCCTATCATAACAATGTTATATCAGTAATATCTAGTGAAAGCTGAAATATATATTGCCATCATTGTAATATGATTTGCTTCCATTGTCTCTGGGTTTTATTATTTTCTAACTTTAATGGATTCAAATCCTGGTTTCAGCCACATGAGTAGATCAAAGTCAAATAAAATTGGCTGGTTCTAAGAACTTATAATTCAGACATGTGTCAATAATTTTAAACATCTTAAACAGTGATCAAATTTAAAGCTGCTATTATTATTATTATTATTATTATTATTATTATTATTATTATTATTATTATTATTAATTATTATTATTTTATTATTATTATTATTATTATTATTATGTTCTATCTTACGACAGGTCCATTCCTTTCGTCGGTGAATTTAGACCACCAATGCACCCTGTCCTATGCCTCTTCCTTCAGCTACCAGAAGTAATATATAAATATAATATTCAGTTTTTCAAGAGAATATTATGAAATAGACCATAGTAAAAATAGGCTACAAAAATATTTGATCAAGGGAGTAGTCAAATTTTATATCAGTCCATTTCTCAACACCACTGCAAAACTGACCCCCTTCAATTTTGATGAAATTTGGCTATGTAATTGGCATAAAGAAATAAGAAAATATAAATTTTCAGCCCTCTAGTTTTACCCGAACAGAAGATACAGGTGATTATAGTTTACAAAAATCGACATAAATTCATTGTTTCAAACAAATGTTACAAGAATAAAGTTATGCTTTGTACCTCTGGAAGAATGCTTTGAGACGTTTGAGCTACTAAAATCACGTTTTGCTACTGCTAGACCTATTTATAGTACTCACAAGTTACACACCTTTATTCCACTTTCAGAAAGCAAAATTCTCGTCATACCATTCTCATTTGCCACAACTTTAACTGAAGAATGCGTTTCTACTGAATATAAACTGTTATTCAGTGAAATCAATGGCTTCGTAGTTGCAATTTACGATGATTAATGATGGCTTGGTTATGTTTTGGAAAAAATGATAAAAATTAAGTAAAATTAACATTTCTTCACCCTGCAGGACCATTCCCTTCAGCTAAATACCCAACCAAGTCAAATGAACTTTGGATTAAAGCTGAAACGATACTGAGTAAGGTGAGCCCTCTGACACAAACGGGCCGAACCTATAATTTGCAAGAACACGAAATTCAAGAAGTGATACAAAAGTTTCTCAAATAAAGAGCAGCAAAGAAACATCTTTAGGATGACAATAAATACAAAAAAATAGACTTTAAAGTAGGCTTTTCATTCTATAAGTATAATCAAAAATGTTTTTGTTTTAAAGTAATACACTTTTAAAATGCTGATAAATTTTAGATTATTTCATAGTTTTACAATTTTTATAACTACAAGTGTTTGTTCAATGTACATTCAGAATTGATGAGACCTTTAATACATGTGTGTGTGTGTGTGTGTGTGTGTGTGTGTGTGTGTGTGTGTGTGTGTGTGTGTGTGTGTGNGGGGGGCACGCGTGCGCGTGCATAAAGCTATATCTACAGTTAAACCAATAGGTGACTATAGCTGTGTTTTTATATAATCCATAATCCCATGGAGGTCCCAAAATAAAACTTGGCTAATATTTTCCTAACACCTTAAGGTATATTTTAAATTTTGTTGAAAATTAAAAAAAACCAATTTTTAAATGTCTTATTTGAAATATTACAAAAACACTGAAACATAATATTTTAAGTAATATTACCATGTTGTACATCAAATTAAAGAGCATAAAAAAGAGCTTTAAAATGAGAGTAATTTGAGATCTCTAGGCTTCATATAATTCATTTTACAGCCAATCAAATATGTTTGGAACAACTTATTTATGTCAATTTTTGTAAACTTTGGTCACCTGTAACCTTTGTTTAGGTAAGGTTAGAGGGCTAAAAATTCATATTCTCTCTTATCTTAATAGCGCCAATAACATAACCAAATTTGTAAAAAAATTGAAAAATATCAAGTTTAACTGTGTCGATTTGACACAGGATGACCCTCTTATATTTACTCACAAAGTAGGGGTGTGTGAAGTCTACTTTTTCAATTTTAAGAGAACTCAAATCAAATTTTTTAAATATTCTCGAAGTTTCAAATATCTTTGGTAAGTTGTTTAGTGCTTTGAAAAATTTATATATGATTATTTATGTAACCTTATGCACTAAACCCACCCACCTAGATTTTTTTATTGTGCATTTGTTTGTAATATTTCATTAATATTTTATAAATCAAGTTATTATCACAACATATTTCATATGAACATTAATATACTTAACACCTAACAATTAAAATATTTGAACATAAAATTGATTATTTTAGCTGTCAATATTTTTATTTGCGAAGCTTTGTAACTGTCAAACCTTTTTTTTTCTAAGCCAAGTCGAATATTTTTGAAGCTTTGCACACCCCTAGAGTGAGTTTTAATTCCTCTTTAGATTCGTAAATATTGTCTTTGGATATACCACGCACTTAAGATACATATATCAATTAATTAAATAAATTTATTTGAAAAATGACTCCTGGATACAAAAATCAAACCTTAAATAGCTCAGTGATAAAGCATTGACACTCTAAGCCAGAAGTCCTGCTTTCAATTCCTGTGTCCAGGTGTCATTTTCATATTTGTGTTGAATAATTTCACAATTAGAGTTTGAATCGAACTTTGAAAGGAGGATAGAAGGGCAAGGCCTACAGACTTACCAGAAAACTAAGCCTCTCTTGTTTAAATAACAATAATAAAGTAAATGTTATTAATTTTGGACAAAAAGAAATATGTTTGAATTTTCTAAGCTGTTCTTCCAACCAAAATCAGGATTTAATTATGAGTTTAAAATAAAACTGAAATGTAAAAGAGGTTGCTTACTGTCAACATAAATATGGCTACTGGTTATGATATCCTGTCATCTGATTGCGTTTTATTTCTTGTTTTTTTTTGAAGATGGTATCGTGAATGAGTTTCCTGTGAAGCAATTGTTAGAAACTCAAGTGGTTGACACTAATGGAGCAGGAGATGCATTTGTTGGTGGTAAGAGAATGCTACTTTATTCATTTTTTTAAAATGTTACTTTACATTAAATTAATATAATATAATTGATATTTGCAAAGTTATCTCACCACTACCAGCATGCTATAAAATTTTATTTAACATAATTTTAATGAGATTGATCCCATATGCAGAGGAAATTAATGGGGATCATCAGTATGGATTTCGACGAAATAGATCAATAACGAATCAGATTTTTACTTTTCGGTAACTATTACAGAATAAGTGGGAATACATCATGATGGTTCATCAATCGTACATAGATTTAAAAACGGCTACGATTTAGTTAAAAGAAAGAAAAATAAAATTATACAAAATTTTATTTAAGTTTAGGATAACCAAAAAAACTTGTCAAGCTAATTGAGGTGTGTTTGACTGATATGTGTGGCAGGGTACGGGTTGGATGTTACTTATCAGATACTTTAAAAATACATAATGGGTTGAAACTAGGAGATGCACTTTCCCCATTACTCTCTAATCTAACTTTAGAGTACGTTATTAGGGTAATGAAAGAAACGACAAATGATTTAGCTTTGTCGGGCAATAGTAAGGAAGCTGTTTCAAGATATGCAGAAATGTTACCAGAGGCTATTAAGGCTGAAATAAAGATGCGACCCCCGAACCATTTTCTTCTAGCAACCCAGTATTAACAAGGATTTAAATAAACAATAGAAAAAGGCGTAACCTCGTTCTGCATTATTGAAAACCTTGCATTACAAAAATAGTCTGTCATCTCCTTATCTATAGTGGAATAATCCTAATATTCTTTATTAAACTTATAAACTTTTTTTTTTTGGCTTACCATGTTTGTTACATTATACAGATCATGAAAGGTTGGACCCCAATGGATAATAACTTGATACACACCAGTAAAATTCTCTATATATTCGCTTATTATTATGTAATGATAACAATTTGACCACTCCTTTTTATTACAAATTCTAATGTCTATATAATTTAATTTTTGTATATATAATTTTATATTAAATTCAATTTTCATTTTATGGGATCATTTCAAACGGGTCCAAGTATTTCCCTTTTTAAATCTTAAGTCAGCAACAATATGGGGCCTAGCCTGTTCTGATTCTTTTTCTCACCTCCCTCACACCGAACACGTGCAAATCAAAATTATAGCGTAATCATATTTTTTTGTTCTCTTCTCTCTAATAATTTGAGTGTTACATTAAACAAACAGTGTAACTTCCCTAAAAGGTAAGATGCAGTTCTAAAAAAAAAATCCCTAAATGTTCCTGATTGGTTGATGTATTGAGTCAGTAGCCAATAGCAAAGTAAAACTACACCATTATCGGTACAAAATTATGTATTTCTATTAAGTGTGGAAGACTTGTGAGAACAAACATATTTCTGGAAGTAAGAATGAGCCATCACTATGAGGCTTCTTTCTTCACTCGGTTATAAAGTATCAGTTAAGACCACACGTATTGGTGTGGGTCTCAATTTTTTACTAGAAAAAATTTCTTTGTGGGGCTCCAATATTCTTCACTTTGTTTGTAAATAAGTAATACATTGTAATCTTCATGCTATTAAATAGAATAGGTAAAAGAGGGCAAGCAAGTCACATCATTATTTATCAAAACTGTTTTATTTAGTTATTCATTCTAATAAAAGAATATTGTGACCAAATTTGGGGCTCGGCCCCACCTCGTGTTAAGAAAGAAGTCATATTTTAACAGTTCCCACATTTAAACAACTGCCACTAGCTTCATTGTATGTTTATGTGTTTCTGACATTGACAAATTGATATTTCAAAAATGTAATCATGCATTCATTGTAATTGTGAGGAAGGCTGGATCCAAGGATATAAATTTTGAATCCATTATGAATCAAATACATATTATGAAAATGTTTTGAATTAAATACAAGTTTGGTGTTAGTTTTGATTCACAACCTGCTAATGTCTTCCTATGCTTATAAATGGTAATGCTATTTTTGAATAAAAGAAAATTAAAACAAACTAGGTGACCTGGCAGTCTAAGGGTAATGTGTCAGACTTCTGTGCTTGGGGTCTAGGGTTCAATCCTCGGTCCCGGCACAGATTTATCTAATTACCAAGCCCTTCCTTCACCTCTGACAAGACATGTATTAATCACAACTTGTGAATGTGAGGAATGCCAGGCCTCCACCGTGGTTTGGATCCCACGTTAAACTGTAGGTCCTCCATTTCATCTCACAATCACCCTACCATTACACATTAGCGTAAGTGCGTATAACCTGAATGGGTAGTAAGACGCGGTGCTAATAATAATTAAAACAAACTACATAGCAAGTCTTTGTAGAGGTGCTTCTTAGTTTTATACACAAATTATTTTAGAAATAATTCTTGTTATTGAAACAATGTGCTCAGGTTTCTTGGCCCAGCTGGTCCAAGGCAAGTCGCTAGAGACGTGCATTTGCTGCGGTATTTGGACGGCGACACATGTGGTACAGCGCTCGGGCTGTACTTTTGATCAAACACAGCATTTCAAAGAATAGTCCCAAACACCTGTAAGACTTTGGACAAACAGTGCCTTTTGTTTCAGACAGGCTACTTTGGCAGTTTGACTTATTGCTGTATTCCATTGATCTAGAAATGTTATATTATATTGAAGTAATGCTGCTGTTGCCCTATTCATAGTCTATTTGGTGGGTATAAAACAATTATTTTATGTATATCATTTATATTAAATGTTCGATTGTCTAAAGCTATTTAGAACTTCAATTCATTAAAAGAAAAATCTTGCAGATATGTGACTATCGAAAAATGGAAAATAAATATATTACTTAGTCTTTAATCCCTCTTGTAATGACACTTTTCAATAACTCATCAGCCAATTTTTTAGTTTCACACTTCTCTAACAGGGTGGTCACATTGAGGGGAAAACCTTAAAATGTCAGGGACAATATTATCGGAGAAATGGTTGATAATGTTTTATTTGGTCAGGAAAAATTATATTTTTAACCGTCTAGGCTTTTAATATCGACTATGTTTATTTTTTTAAAGTGTACCCCAAAAATAAATATTTATATTTATTACTTGGGTTAATCAGGTGTTTGTTGTTTTGTTTGTTGTTTTGTTTTTTTGTTTTTTTCAGGCATATGTTTTAATAAATTAAATATATTGTTGAAAAATGAAACCTGGTCACCAGAATTGAACCTGGAACCTTTGAATTAGTAAACCACTTTTCTACCACAGAGCTATACAGGGTTAGTTTCCCACATACAAGCATAAACATAATCAATTTCTAAAGTGAATACATATAGGATTGTTTTTTATGTATTTTAAATGAAGTTCTGAATAGTAATGAACATGTAAACTTATTGTGCATAGGCAAGGTAAAGATGATTCAGAACTCTGGGTCATATTTACTTTATTGAACTTGGTGGTTTGAAAATACCTCCTTTCTGTTTGTTGTGTATTTTCCTTTTTGGAGACCCTTTTAGAACGTAAAACACAGTTTCCACTTATGGAATATAGACTCTGCTATGGTGATCTCCCCTCACACTTTTATCAATTTAGACGTGTTTGATAGATGAAGTTAGACTGTTGTTTAATAATTTTGTATTAGAAATGACATGTTTTGCTCAATTATTTTAATTTTATTGTTCAATTTTTTTTTAATGACTGTACATTAAATCCTTCAAAATAGACTGTATATTCAATCGAACAGTGTAATAATTAAAAATAATTAAGAAAATGATTTAATCTATTTATCATTTTAATGTGGCTATGTATAAAAATTAATTATCAGTGATTCTAATAAGTTATATAAATAACTCTTCAAGTAAAATATATATTTCAGTCTTTGAGTACAATGTTCTTCTTTGAAGAGAGTCTTATTATTACTAGATTGATTCACATTATGGGTATATGAAAGTCCACTTTTAAATTTAAAGCGAAGTCGAATCGAATAATATGAGACATTCTTGAAGCCAAATCGAAGTTTATATATTTAAAAAATATTTAATGTTGGATAAACAATATTATACTTAGTATAACTATGTAAATTTAAGTATTAAATAGGATTTACAAAATATAATATTTCAAACATAATTAAAATATTTTATCTTAAAATGATAAATAAGGTTATTATCACAAAATGTAATTCAGTTATTTTAGGTTTTTTTTATGTAAACACTAGTCATTTTTGTGACGGACACAACAACATAAAAGGAAAAATAAATAAACATAAATGTGTGTTTTACCATTACATTTTTTCTTTTTGGTGACACTTTGTAATTGTCAAATCTATAATTTTACTTTTGAATCAAAGTCGAAGCAAACAAATATTTGAAGCCATGTTGAAGTTTTTGAAGCTTTACACATCCTTAATTCAGATAAACTATATTGTACAGTCATCTACATATGTGTTTGAATATTATTTAGTTTTCAGTTTTTTTGTAGTATTTAGACTTATGGTTTTTATATTTTCTCAGTTCTTGCTCGTTTGTAGACTTGTGAAAGGAAATAATGATGAACAAATTTTCACCAAAGATTTTTTATTATTAGGAAGTCAGTTAAATGTTATTTATTTGAAAAACCTTGTGTTGGATTGAATATGGATTAAATATTGCTCGATACTTTTTATGATCTGTGATTATTACCAGTAGGGCTGTGGAGTCGTTACGCTGAGCCTTTGACTCCGACTCGTCTATTTTTCTACTGTCTGACTGACTACTTCAGAAATAAGTATATTAATTAGTAATAACAAAATTAGGAGTAAAATTTTCCAAATTAATTAATTCATGGGAAGCTTCTATGGCATTGTGAATTTATATTTGAATGAATTTGTCGATCCAAATTACAAACATTGATCTTAAAAGATTAAAAAAAAACTTTTAATTAAAATGATCTAATTATCATATATTGTTATGATATTATAAATTTTTAATTTGAAGTAGGAGTTGGTACATCTTTACCAACTCTGCAAAATTGTTTCTGACTCGGCGGCTCTGATTAGCAATAAAAACTGTGTTTAGAATAAACAATTATTACATTCTTATTTGAACTAAAAAATAAAATAATACATGCAAGCTTATGAAAAACCTATCAGGCTACTTCTTTTCATGTTCATCTAAAAGAATCCAATTTTGGGTATCAAATTAAAAAACCGTTTTTATAATGGCTCTGGCTCATTTATTTAAAGACTTTGAATGATAAATGAGTATTAAATACATAAAACCCTAACTCCCATTATTTATTAAGCAAGCTCCAAGCTGAAATTATGTTTGCAAAATGTGCTATAACTAGAGACATGCAAAATGTGAGGTTATTTTTAGGGGAAAAGTGGTGTCACAAAAAGCGATATTATATGTTGAAACCGATGTTATTATTTACGTAAATACGAGTCGAATTAGTATTCATTAAAATACGTTAGGATAAAACTGTCTACATTTTGCATAACGTGGTATTTGCCAAATTACAAAGAAATTTTGATATTTAGAGAAAAAAACTTAAATTCATCTATTTGTGTGAAAACAGTAGAATTCTTGTAGAAATGTGCTTTGTCGCAAATGAAAATTTGGCATGTCCCTAGCAATAACTGCGATACAAATCCCAGCGGTGCATCAATCCAACACACAAGCAGTACCTCCGGGAAAATGTTGTGCATAAAAAATATACAAATAAGTAGTTTTAATTTTAAAAAGATTTCTCAGTTCATTTATTGATGCCATCAAATAAATGGATCATGTTTGTTTTTTTAATATATGTCTATCTCTCTCAGTTATTTTATAGATGGGATGCTTGAATCCTTAAAATCCTATGGTATTCTAGATTCTTAAAAATTGCAAAATTTATCTCGAATACAATTATTAAGACCTTGACTTCAAATAGCAATAATTTTAATCACTTTGTTAAAAGAAACTATATAGCGTGTGTAGTTGGAAGGATAACAAAATCACTAAATAGTACTAAATGGTATCAATACAATTAATTTACATAAAAATTGCTTCTTTGTTGTTTATGGTGTAATAGGCAAACAAAATATAATTTCTCAATGACACCAAGCCTTTTAACAACTTTTTTTTACTAAATTTTTAATATTCACACTGTAATGGCCCTACTGTTTATCTGGCCTATGTATGTCACTTGCCCTCACTTTTAAATAAATCCAGCGATTCGGTATTAGTTAAGTTTAATTTTGTTTGATCTTGTAGTTCAAATAACACATTTTAAATTTACTGTTGGGTTTCTTTGTTATTGTGTGTTTACTAAAAACAATTTTACTCATGTTTCACATTCACATTGTATAAATTAACATTTTTCTAGTGTACGGTGATAAAATGATTGTTTAGATATATGGCTTCGAACAAAATCTGTCAAATAATACATCCATAATTTAGTAATTGCAAATTAAATTCCATATCGAAAATGTACTGCTTGATTAAAATAACTGCACTTGTACACACACATTAAAATTAATTTTGAAATTGAAACACAAAATATTTATCAAAAATACTGCCGAGCAGAGATTTCTTTGAAATTTAATTTTTTACCCACCAGAGAAATTTTCATTCTTCAACAACTAAGTTGGCACCACTTTACTTTCCTGGGTAATATGTTATGTGGTACTGAACTATTTAAGTGTTTGTAAATATGTGTGTTTTGTTTGTAAATATGTATTAGTTTTTAAGTCAATTATTTTGTGGTTAATTTTTTATGAGACGGGGTTGGCAACGTTTTTAGGTCCCGATCAATTTTCGTATTGAATTATTTCATTCTTATATAGATATATAACAATACCAATTATGACAAATCTAGGATATTTTGGTCACACTCAAATATTATTTGAAAGTATTTGCTATATTTTTGAGTATATAAGATGTGCCATTTCACACTGCAACCAAATGTCCGCGGACATTTTTAATGCCTACGGACTTGAGTGTAATGTAGGTGACCACATGCTCTTCAAAACACCACTGCTCATGCTCAGTCCAAAATGTCCACGCTGACACCCAACCGATCGCTCGGTGAGTGATCTGAAAACATCCATACCGCAAACACCTAGGTCGTTCCTGACACTGTGGACGCCAGTGTGAATTGCCCCATTTGATAAGCTGGGAAGAGATTTCTAGAAAACGTCCAACCACGGATATCAGTGTGAAATGGGCTTTAGTATATCATTAAAATATACAATTCCAAGATGGAGAGAGACAGCTTGATAAAGACGTGTAAATCCCTACTAATTTATCAAATATTTTTTTTTTATCAAAATAAATATATATGGTTATCTAGGATACCTTTATTATGAAACTTGATTGGACAGAGACCCCTCTCATTTTCTAACCTAGATTTTAATAGTATGAGTGGAATAAATGTACTTAAAGTTGCTGGAAAAGTAAAGGAGTGCACGAGACAATTTTTTGATTCAGCAAAGTCAAATCAAATATTACTCAAACTGAATCAAAATTTTAACTATTATTATTATTATTATTATTATTATTATTATTATTATTATTATTATTATTATTATTATTATTATTATTAATATTATTGGTTTATCATCAAAATTGTGGTGTGTAAATTAATTTTTCTATTCATTATAAAACACTGAATATGAATTGTAATTATTATTATTTTACTAATATAATTTTTAACTCTTGTAAATGACATTAAATATTGTTATTGCAACATGTAGCCCAGTTATTATTGACACATTTATTCATTAGAGTCGCGACTATCCAGCTTAAAATGGTGGCATTCCGGACCGGATGGTGAAAAAGCTGGATGTTACGAAGTGTGGATAATTTTCAGTATGGGTTTGCCTACTTTTTTAATTTTCACAGAATACTTAACTCTATTTTTATTTTATTTATTACCGTGTCTTAATGCCTGTTTGGGCTATACACTTAAGTAATAATTACGCTAATGAATTATGAATTGGGAAGGTTTAATATAGAGGAAGTGAACCCACATTCGCTTGGAGGGAGACTGGAAAAAAACACCCCCAGTTCACCCAAGCAAAATTCGAACCTCGATCTCCTCGTCCTCGCCAGTCTAGCTCAATTGTTTTAATAGAATTTGCCCATTTTCTGGTTGTGATGTAAATTAGGAAACATTTATTGTAGGGGGACAGTAAAAATTTAATTTAAAAGAAATTTATTAAATTTTTACTATACATTACTTTATTTTGGAAATGGAACATTGGCTATGAAGCAAGCAAGAACAAGTGAAAATAGAGAATCAAATGTATTACATTATACAATCAGTAAATGTTTTATAGTGGATGTGTACTAGTTTATTTATTTTAAAACGCACTTGTTAACACTGAGAATTGGGTCAAATAGTCGCGACTTATGTATTTTTATAAAACTAATATTTATAATTTAATAATTAGATATTAGTTAAATCAACTTTTACTTGTGGAAATATTTATGTATAATATAATGTATTTCCCCACCTCCCCATCATTCCTCTCAATTATGTTAGTTGTGTCACAATTCTTTAAGTTCTTATGGAAAATAGAAATATAATGCAAATTAAAGATGGGACCAGTGGCGTAGCAAGAACATTTGATATTCACAGCTGGTCTCAATTTTGGCACCCCCTATCGGTGTGGAAACCAAATACTTATAAGAAACTTAATAAGAGCTTAAATAAAATTCCCAGTGCTATAAATATTTTATAAACTTATTCTATACTTTTTTTTTACATTATGACACCCTTTGACGGGTGGTACTCTGTGCAGACCCTACACCCTCCACCTTTTTGCTACACCACTAGATGAGACAAATCTGAATCTTCATTTTGCCTGCAAATCTAGATCATAATCTTTGTAAGCATGGTAAATATAATAAGTTTACTTTGCTAACTAGATGTATTGAAATTTAAGCTAAAATAGAAATAGCAACATATAAATGCTATCATTTTTTGTTATAATGCATTCATTTAAGTGGTTAATCAATGGTTTGGAGTCTGGTTGTTAAGTTTTTACTATTATTAAGCTGGGTTTAAAAATCATGTGTAATATGTATCAGTGTTGTTACTTTTATTTGTGCTCTACCATTTTCCTAATATTCTATCATTTTATTTATTACTAAATATTACTATACCATATAATTCCAAGGTAAATTGGAGATTTGGCATTCTAAGATAGTGGATTCGACCCAACTCCAGTTTTCAATGTATGTTGAAATAAGGGTAGATGAAAGAGCAGGAACTGCACACTTACCAGAAATTTGTTGGTCCAAAAGTTCATATTTAAAACACAACAAAGTAATTTTGGTGGCACATAGGCAGAAGGGGGCAAGGCAATGTCTACAGTCTGATTTAGGTAAGAAAGTAACATTTATTTGACAGTCAAAAGTGATCGAAACTATTTTAATACACTAGTATGTAACTAAATAAATATGAAAGAACTGCATGTGATCTATATCTGAGATAATAATCAAAACCTAAGAAATAACACTAATAGTAAAATATGATCAATGCTGATCGATTTGTTTGTATTTTCTAAAAACTTACAACTAGAGTTGGCTCTAATCCACTATTTTACTAATTTGAATCTCCATTTTACCTTTGAATCTTGAGTCTGAATCTTGGAAAAAAATTATGAATAGGAGATAAAATATAATAAAATAATAAAAATATACTAATAATAACTAAATGTTAATATTCTTTTTTTATAACCTATTCACCATAACATTCATACTTTCACTTAAGTTATTTGTTATTATAATTGGTTCTGAATGATTATGCTAGAGCGCTAAAATAAATTTCACTTCTTTTTTAAAAAATAAAGAATGATACACTTAGATTAAGAATTATATTATAGTTTACCTGTCATTCTAATTTTTTCCTACTGGAGAAGGGATCTGATATATTATTTTTTAAACATGAATTTTTGTGTTGAACATTTTCTCACAATTGTCTGTCTTGCCGTATTATTATTATTATTATTTATAGATTTAATGAATTCATAATTTGCCGCTTTTTGTTTACTTTGTTTATGATGCGTTTTGTAAGGCGGACATTGTTAATCATGGTTAATAGTTCAGGCTATAAACAAATTTATACTTTTCATTTTAAGTCTTAATTTAATCTGGTTATTTTTTGTGACTGGCATTGTTATAGCTAGGGAGCAAATTCTAAGGCACCAAAAATGTTTAAAATGGTCAGGTAATTGGGAAATAAAAATATGGGATATAGGCACCAGAATAAGCACATAAGGGAGGGGGAAAAGGAGCACCCAATAGGTAATATAAAATTGATTTTACTACCTACTATTTTATTATTTACAGCCAAGTCACATTGCTGTTTTTTAGTACCATGTCTCACTATTCATTTAGGCTGTGCATATACGTTTTACTATTTACGGTAATATGCTAGGGGTTATGAAGGTTTTATTTAGAGAAAGTGTAGCTGCACTTGCGTGGAGAGAGAGAGTGGGAAACCATCTAGTAAAAAGTGCCTTAAATACACTGGATGAATATCTCTTTTTCCTTTATCAGCAGTCCACTCTACTGCGAGAGTGTCACCTTAGCCCATTCAACCACTGAAGTTGGTCATATGCTGTTAATCAATAGATATCATTCTAGATTTTTAGTATTGAAATGGGTTATATTTTTAAATAGAAGGTTTTTTTTATAATTTGAAAAGCTGAGTTCTACTTCACACGATATATCAATGGATAAAATCTCAAATTTGCCATTTCCGAAGAATTTAAACTTTTCTTCTTGCACAGCATGTGTTTTCCTCCCAAGATGTCTCCCACTGCTCCCATTGACCTTCACCCAATTTATGCTCATTGTAAACTACAGGATGATTCACACGGGACTGAACACTTATTTTTTTAATTAACTCATGTTTGGAAAGTAACATTTGAATAGTGTGAATTGTAAAACATGGCAAATAAGAATGACAACATAGAGGATTCTGGAAGTGCCCACCGCCAGCATCCAGACTCGTATTCACCCGACATTCCATATTGGCGAATGTGGGATGTAGCGTAGCGACGTTGATGGCCGCAATTTCACGTCTGATGTTGCCTTTCAATTCCTTAATCGACCTTGGCTTGTTGGCATAAACACTGCCTTAAAAAAGTCCCCATAGAAAGAAATCTGGGGGCGTCAGGTCGGGAAACCTAGATAGGCACAGGTTTTTGGAGATAATCCTGTCTTGGAAAAAACTGCGGATTTCTGTCATGCTGCTATCGGAAGTGTGGCAGCATCGTCCTGTGTTGTCCTCCGTCATCTTGGGCCGTCCGCCTGTATGTGGATCCACCAAGTTTCTCGTTCTCTCCAGAATCTTCGTTAAGTTTGAAATGGTGGCTCAGGTGGGTGGTGTACACCCACCAAATTTATTCAGATACCCCCCTCTGACATTGTTTGAAGGAACCGATCACCCAGTACTGACGCACAATGAACACTCACTCTTCATTTGAATACACCATCTTTCTTCTGCCGACTCACACTGTCTGATTAGACACACTTCCCCACTAATGTCTAGAGAGATGGCGCGTCATTGTGCTGGCCAGGGGGGGAGACATGTTTTGCCAAGTAATGCTTGTAGACCCCTTCGTCATGAGATAAAGAACCGTCCCGTTGGTGTTTCATGCTCATATTATATTCTACATAGCTTCTATTATACAAAATAAGTGTTCAGTTCCGAGTGAATCATCCTGTATATAACAAGTTTCTGTTTTCAAACCTTCTTCAAAAAATTATGCCACAACTTACAATTTATAATAAACTGGATACAATCTTTCAGCATAAAATCCATACCATATGAAAATGAAATTCATATTTATCTTAATTACCTATGGTTTACAATCAAGTAAAATAAAAAGGCAAATACGCAAAATTCAGTCCCTAGCTATAACAATACAGGACTATGAATTTGGAATATAAATGTATGTTTTAGATTACATATTTTTGTCAAAGCTTAGTTTTTAAGCCAAAACTATTTTTCAAGGTGAAGATGAAATTGACAAGTTTGAATTTGTATGAATTTTCGAGATTAAAACAATTCATAATCGCTACATGAATTGATCAGAAAAGCTGTAATATAATTGTTGGTAAAATAGTGTTATTACTTTTTACTGTTATCTCAAACTTTTGTTATTTAATTGTTGACAAGGCTTGGGAAAAATTATCAATCATTCTAAAATAAATTGCTACATCAAGCTAACATCACAATGTTTTAATGTGTTTATTTAGTTATTTAAAAACATATTTAGATATATATTTAACCTGACATCAAAGAAACATTGTACAGTGAAATCTCCCTTAATGGACACATCTGAATAAAGGATTCTTCTTGAAATCAGAAAGCTTAAATTTCCCTGGCAAAATAACATTGGCTTTTACAATGAAACAATCTCCTAATAATGAACTTTCTCATTAACGGAAATGGACACTGTTATAGATATATATTTATAGTATCTTACTGTAGGAATGTCAGGAATGCCGTTGTCTCATTTTAAGTGAGCAGTCTCACCTTCCCCCTCTAGTGAAGCCTACGTAAAATCAACTATAGTACCTCGTCATTTCTCCCACCCCTTCCAAGCCACCAGCAGGGGCTGTAATTGTGCACACACATACAGAACAGAGGGCCAAACTGTTCACATTGCATTTAATTTGCATACTGTTTTGTGTATTAAATAATTTTTACAGTAAACTATGTACATTATTTATTCATTGTCTTAACTATCCTACATAGAATACTCCACAGGGCCATGATTAAGTGTGTTGTTATTAATATCCACAGTATTGAAGTTCAAATAGATCACACTTTGTTAAGGAATTTAAACAATATATATGTATATTTTTCTTAATAACTGAAGTTGTCTGCTATAAGGTACAAGTGTAGGGGACACGAGAAAAACTAAAAAAATTTGCTGTTTTTATATCAAAATATTTTGGTCAAAAGAAATACAATATTGTTTCATTACAAACATAGAGTTTAACTTTCTTCATGTTGGGGGCTCACCAGTTCTTTAATTTCTTTCAAGGGTGTCCTGAAATTGAATGACAACTGTTTGTATTTATTTAAAAAGTTTGCTCATGATAGAACTTAAAGATCTGTTGATATCAACATGCGAAAAAAATTAAACTCAATTAATGTTTTATTTATTTTGGCAAAAAAAAAGTTTTGCTATAAAAACTACACCCTATATCCCCACCTTAATAGATTTCATTTATTAAAGAAAACTAACAAAATATCAATAGAAGAAATAAAAATTTGTACATGTAATGAAGACATTCAGATATTGAAGCCGAATCTGTGGAATTGCATTAAGCTTTTGCAGTATTGTGTGGATGGCTAAATATGGAAAACTATTAGTTGTAGATTAAAAAAAGTGCACTTAAAAATAAATTTATTTCTGGTTTGGCTCTCGATATAAGAAAGTTTTCTGTAATATCGAAGCAATTTGTATTATTTTTATATTTTTAGGTTTAGCATACAATTTACACTTATTTAAATATTAAAGTTGAGACATTGTTTGTTAAAGAAAATACAATATTTTGGTTAAATTATTAGTTAAAATGCAAAATTTAATACATTTTCAAAATCACAGCAGATCCGTCCCGACTCAGATCAAGAATGAGAAATTCTTTTTCCCCCTTCGAAAATCCCATATGTTAAGTGGCCTGCTCACTCCTACCAGGTTTGATTATTTGAGATGATCCTTAGATATGCTTAGCTCATCAAATCTTTGTTATGCATGTAGAGTTGTCGAAGCACAAACAACATCATTATTGAATAAAACAAGTGATTTAGAAATGGAAGGGGTTTAGCTTCAGGGGAAGACCCGCTTCAGCGGCCAACTGGTTTAACACGTCACTATCATGTTAGAGACTGTCCTGTTGATGACGGGAAGATTGGGTCTCGAATCCCGGTCAGGCCTACTGAGGGTGTTTTTCCTGGTCTTCCACTCTCCTTTCACACAAATGCAGGTATATTACCTCTAGAATGCTTCCTTCCTCATCCCTACCCCATTAGAGTAATAATCATGCACATAGCCTGCAAAGATAGTAAGATGCGTTGATAAATAAAAAACTAGGTGAAACATCTGAGAAGGAAAGTATAAAGACCAAGGTAGATGTTTATAGGGGAGTCATGACCCCCTCCTGCGTTGTTGATGTTCTGGTTCCTACGCAGTTAAATGTTGCTGAAAAACTATCGTCAGATACAGGAAGGCTTCTAAATATTAAGTGGCTGTGCCAAGGCATTTTTGTACTGGTAAATGTCTTTAGTTAAGCAGTGTTTGACATTGAGTGTTTAAATGAACAACACTGTTACATCCCGCGAATCATATGTGAGTTGTTGTGACACGATATAATATGACTGTCCCAAGGCATGAAGGTTGGTTATTTTCATGAGTTTAATGAACATAAAGTCTTAGGAGTTGAACGAAGCTCAACTTTAAATAGAGATAGGCCAGAACAAGAGAACACTGTATTTATGCCAGGAATTTACAACCAATCGCACAAAGAGCATACTGCACACCGTGCTATAAACAAAATTTAGTGAAGTAGATGGTATCAATTGACAACAAGATTTATAGCTCAAAGATATTCAAGAAACTAACCCTGGACATCACCTAAAGTTAGTACAGAAAAAGTCACCAGCCTGAGAGAAAAAATACAAGTTTTGTATAGATTATAGAGTACTTAATTCAGTGACAAAACCGGATGTATACCCAATTCCAAATATCACTAAAACGAGTCAAACAAATGATAAATTGATAGTGTAAATTCTTACCACAGTACTAGATTTGACGTATGGATAGCATACCTTCGCTGTACATACAGATGACCAATTGAAAACATCTTTTATCACCCCTATAGTGTGTTCTGTTAATCCAAGAATTGTCAAAGATATTTCGTACTTGGATACCAGCATGAAATTTGGCAGTTGGCACAGACTATTTCTAGTATGACCTTGTTCAAAAACCATCGGGACACAACTGAGGGGAATGGGGGAAGACAAAAGTCATCGAAAAATTATTCTTTTTTTTTTTGCTTTGGTTTGGAAACAGCGCGTTTTATCAAAATATGTCTTCAAATAATGTTCATCAAACAATTATCTACAATAAATGTTAACATTTTTGTGATATGAAGGAGCTGTTAGGCCAAAATATTGATTTTTAATACTTTAAAAATATGCCAATCTTGATCTCACAGCCAAATGATGTACCCCGGAATCTGAGTAACCTGAGAGAGGTTGGGTTGAACCGTAGCAGAAACCAGGTCCGTTTGCAAACAAGAGACTGGTCAGGGACAAAACCAACAAGCTTGAAACAGGGTCTGGCCAGTTGGCTCCAGGCTGGGAGTGAGAGGGTTGGTGGTTGGTGAGAGCTAAGCTAAGTCATAATCAGCACCCATACACAGCCTCAGGGAAGACTACCACCAAGAGAAGGACCTATAAGCGGCAACCCCAGTACTCAGGTGTAGGACACAACAGGCTAAGTAAGCTGATGACCAAAAACACTCGAGAAAATAAAATGACAGATTGGAAAAATTGTTGACAAATAGCTACGAATAGGGACTCGGAACATTGACTGGAAGAGTGGAGGAGATTGTGGACATGATAGATGAGAGAAGAGTGGAGGAGATTGTGGACATGAAAGATGAGAGAAGAGTGGAGGAGATTGTGGACATGAAAGATGAGAGAAGAGTGGATATCCTGGGTCTTAATGAGACCAAGTAGAGAGGGAAGTAAGGAATGACTTCAAGTTTGAGGAAGACCTAGAAAGGCATATAGGAAACCAGTGTCAAGTAGTAATGAGGTATCTTAGTGCCAAAGTAGGAAAAGAGAGGAGGGTTTGAAGAGGTGTTAGGGAAAGAAGAATGAGAGAGAAACGAGGGGGTAGAAGGCTGTTGGAGTTAGGTGAAATAAATAAAACAAAAGTGGCAAAAAGCTAGTTTAAGAAGGAAAAAGAAAGTCATAAGATCACTAGATACAGTTGGGATGGGGATCAAAAGTCAGTGATGGACAACTTTCTCATGGATGAAGAAATTAAAAGGCAGAAAATAAACATCAAGGTGATACCAAGTGTGTCCTTAGATAGTGAGTGACCACAGGCTGTTGGTGGCAGACACAAAGGGATGGGAATGTAGGAGAAAGGACCAGAAAGAAGAATTAGGGTGTGGGGCTAATAAATTAAGAGGAAAGAGA
The DNA here is from genome assembly GCA_902155825.1 of Timema genevievae. NCBI lineage: Eukaryota > Metazoa > Arthropoda > Insecta > Phasmatodea > Timematidae > Timema > Timema genevievae. Next base: position 462,270 of record CABFWO010000055.1, on the reverse strand, counting down.
GCTGTTACCTAAGAAAGGCAAAAAGCTTTTTACCCAATGATCAGATGCTAAGTATACTGGTTGAATGGGAAAGGTTAAAGAACGATTTGGTGGGAGTTGCAGAGGAGGAACGGGAGAATACAAGTAATAAGAGGAAGTGGAAGCAGACACCCTGGTGGAACGATAGGGTGAAGGAAGCAGTGGAGGAGGAGAATAAAGCATTCAGAAGGAGTTTTAAGAATAGGAATGAGGAAGACTATAAGGAGAAGAAGAAGCGAGCTGTATGGGAAGCCAGGAAGGAGTAAATGCAACAATGGACAGAAAAATTGTAACGGGACGTTGAAGGAGGTCAGAAGGTGTTATATTGTCAAGTAAGAAAGAGAAAAAAGAAGATGTTAGAATGGTGGATGAAGAATGTTGAAGGGGGGAGAGGAAGAAAAGAAACTATGGAGGAGATATTTTGATTAGATGTTCAACCCGGAAGAGGAAAGGGATGAGAGTGAAACAGAGGAGCAGGAAGAAATAGAAGAGGAGGAAAGAGGGGAATGATGCATTAAAGAGCATGAAACAAGAAAAAGCACTAGGTGTGGACGAACTGACGGTGGAAATGGTAAACAGGTGAAGTAGGTGCACAATGATTATACAGGGTGTGGAAAATGGTTCAGAAGGAGAACAAGGTATCAGAAAACTGGAAAGAGAGAGTTATAAATACCTAATTTCAATAAAGGAGACGGTAAGAGGTGTACAAATTATAGGAAGATAACGGTGATGTACCACTGTAAAAAAAAATATATGAAAAATAATGGAAAAATTAATAAATACAATGAAAGGAAGGTGGAGAGAGGAAAAGCACACATTTAGGGAACAGAGGTCTACAATAGACTTAATCTTTGTCATACGACAGCTGATGGAAGGAAGGTATGAATATGGGAAATACTGAGTAATGGTATTTATGGATGTGGAGAAGGCATATGATAGCGTGGATAGAAATAGAATTTGGAAAGTGATGGAGGGTGCCGAACCGGAAAGAGGAGTTGTAATGAGAGTGAAAAGTATGTATGAGGATAACATGAGTTGTGTTAAGACGGAGAGTGGGAGGATGGAGTGGTTCCAAATAAAAAATGGAGTGAACCATGGGAGTGCCCTATTACCACTACTATTTGTAATGATAATGGTCATGAACAAAGAGTCAGGAAAACTTGGGAAGGAAAGAATGAAAGCCATGGTGTTTTCTGATGACGTGATGGTATGGGGGTAGGAGGAAGAGGAAGTACAGGAACAACTACAAGAATGGAATGAGGAAGTGAAATAGTGTGGAATGAATTGTAGTATGGTTAAGTGTGAAGACAGGGAAGAGGATAAGTTCTAGTAAAGACATAAAGTTGGATGGAGTAGAGCTAATAAAAGTTCAGGATGCAAAATACCTTGGAAGCGTGATTGAGGCGAAAGGTGGAAGTAGAGTCGATCTAATAATAAGAGGGCAGGCAGGGGGAGTTGTTCTATAAATTTGTTATAGACCTGCGATGTAGAAGAGAAGTGCTCTTGAAGTGTAAGGAAGTGTTGTACAGGGCGTACTTTGTACCCATTATCACACATGCTGCAGAAACATTGACATTGAATGTAAGAGAAACTAGGAAATTGGAGGTCATGGGAATGAAGTTTGTGAGGAGCATGTTAGCTGTTACGAGGAGAAACAAGTTTAGGAATGAAGTTATCTAAGAGTGGAGGTACAGGGAGTAAATGAGATAGTAGAGGAAGCAATATTGAGATGGTATGGGCATGTAATGAGGATGGAAAAAGAGAGGATGCCAACGAAAATGTTGGAAATGAAGTATGTAGAAAAAGACCGCAAGGAGGCCAAGAAAGAGATTAGAGGAGCAGATAACAGAAAGTGTTCAAGGGAAAGTAGTAGAAGAATGGAAAAAATTAAAGGAGGAAGAAGAGTGATAGAAGGATAGAGGAAGATGGAAACGTTTTACTAAACTGACCAGGCCACAGGCTGGAAAAAGTTGATGTTCATCCCCTCTAATGGATTTTACAAACTATTTTCTGTGACCTTTTGGATTGCAAGCAGTTGCAGCAAGGGCGCCCACACGATTTTCTTTCCAGGTGGGTCCGGGGGTCCTCCTTCGAAAAAGAATTATTAAATTGAAGTCTCAAAAGACTTTTTAAGGCAAATCTTGTCTTCCGAAAATAAGATACAACATAAAAATAAAGTTTCGAATTTATTCAAATTCGTGGGTGGACACTTGACCTTGACGATTTGAATGGCGAATGCTGTTGGAATTTCTCGCGCATGCACCAAACTATCAGCTAGTGTTGGGCAGGATTATCCTACTTTTAATATTTATACAACCTCGAAGTCTCATGGGAGCAGGGGCACTTTCCCTCTGACCACCTCTCTTCGGGCGCCCCTGAGCTGCAGCTATTTATTAGATAATGATGGATACTGCTTTAAGAACTTTAACCTATTTTAATGACGATATTTTCATTTATTTGAGGTATTTAACGTACACTTTCTGAACCGAGTGATATTATGACACTATAAATTCTATGAGCAAGCACGGAAGGGCCTACCGAGTTTCTGAGGAAAAGTATTTTCACATACCTTCCATGGTTCTTTTACATGCCACACTCGCCACGGGACTGGTGGCTTTACTTCCCCGCCGAAGGAAGTTGTGCTACAGATTTGTATCGCTCAAGAAAAATCCGGCGACCAGGGCTGGGTTTGAACCCACGAACATAGTGTCCTGAGCCGAGCAGTTTANAGCAGTTTACCCCAAGACCACCGAGATCAACGATGACCTAATCAAATTTGTTGTTGACTTAGAACCAGTGATCTTGACTTAGGTGAGTATTTGTGCGCTTAAAAGGGGCCAACCTATCTATTTAGTTAGAAGAATGTTGTTTCGCTACTTCAGAAACGGAATATCTCGGACATGTGATTTCATCTGAAGGTATCGATCAAATTGGACAAGAGGTTATTAGAATCAGTAAAGGAATTTTCATCCTCTAATAATATCAAAGATGTTTAATCTCCTTTAGGACTGGAGCAACTGCACCAGCATCACTAAATCATCAACGTAAGCAGAACGATATTTTCGATTGGTCTACTTTATATGTTAGAGTGCAATGACGCACTTAAAGTAATGTTGACTTCTTCACCTAGCTTAGCATACCCTGATTTTATCAAACTTTTATAATGAGTACATACGCCTCCAATTTCACCATAGGTTGTCCTGAGTTAATAAATAGGTGGATGAGGGCATTCAATTCCATATCAATCCAGACAGCTTTACAAGGCCGAAATTAATTATGGTGTGACAGAATGGGAGTTGTGGAGCACGGTATGGAGAGTTACACATTTTAGCTGTTACTTGTATCGCTTGACATACTCTGATGATGAACCAGATCATGCAGCTTTGAATTGGTTATTTAGTCTTAAGGTTTTGAGTAGCCGACTTCTAAGGCGGACGTTTCGCTTAGGTGGATATGCGTGCGCTGTTAAGCCTAGACCAAGAACAGCACACCGGAATGCTGATGTTATGTCAAGGAACGTAAGGACAATTGCTCTGTAAACTAGGAAAGACTTGAAGCAGGATCAAGAGAATGATCAATGTTGTCAAGAGTGGAAGAATCAACTGAGATTCTTAAGAGATAGATAGTGTTTTGTACAGGTAAACTATCCTAGGACCACGGATATTAGTACCTAGAAATAGGATCCAAGACATACTTAAAGAATGCTATGGCTCTTTATTTGCCAGACATGGAGGAGTATGGACCACAAATCTTCGTGTTGCCGAGTATTACTGGTGGCCCTCTTGCCGAGATGAAGTCGATAAACCGCACCCCTAGAACAACACTGCCACAACTAAAAAATGGGCTGTTTTGAGTTATGGCCATAATGGCTAGGAGAAAAGAAAGCTTCTTGATATGCAACAGTGTCACTATCTCTATTACACTCGGGTCATGATTTAAAAGTGTTATGGCTGTGTTGCAGTTAAGATTCATTCAAATATCCTTCAAAACAAGACTGCAACATTTATTATTATGGCTGTCTTTTAGCAATAATAAGTGATGATTGTATTGCTGTTACCCAAACTAACACCGCCACATTTAGAGTTGTGGCAATGTTACGTTGTATTGACTGTGTTTATCAAACGCCACATTTTAAGTTATGTAAGTCTAACAACTCATAGTTGCAATATTATTGTGTTTATCCAGCCATGTATTGACTTGTGGCAGTTTTGGTTTTAAATATGGAGTAATTAATTTTTATGTATACAATTAATATGTGCAAAGTTGCGATAGTTGTAATAGACGAACTATACACGGAACTACATGATCTAAGCTAGTGGAGTAAGCTGAAACTAGCCATCCTTTTTAAATAATCGAAATAGACATAGTATGACCACTTCAAAAGAGCAGAAAATCGGCATGTTTGGATGATTTTAGATGTTTCACCCGATATCTAGAAATAATATCTCTTCCGAATCAGACAGTTGACAAGACGTTAGTTTTTAAATGTATAGTTGGCGAGTATCTTTCAGACCATGTTACTGACTTCATGTCTAAGCTGATTATGTAAGTGTGTTACAAATTACTACTGAAAATTACCAACCTCAAAACGACGCCAGCTCACCTATAGGGGAATGAGATAACTTAACGGGTACAATAGACCATAGGTAAAATATTATCTCAATGTTAGTCAAACTAACTGGGACACTTACCAACTTTATGTTGTCACCGCTTACAACAAAATAAACTTACTTTAGTATAAAGTTGTCACCATACGAAGCAGAGTACGGAAAGAGAATGGTCACCCCTTTTAAGAAAATTAGGCTAACAGCTGACATCAATAATCAACGCATGTTAGATTTCAATGGCACACCCAGGATTATGGTTTGGTGAAGTTATTTTAAACTATATCTGAGGGAGGAATCAAATATAAAAATATAAAAATTAACGAAAACTATGTGACTTTAAACTAAACTTATTGAATAGACGAGAGTTTGTGGCGACACTCGCCTTTTGCTAGCGAAAGAACAAACTAACAGTAACAAGTCACCAACGAATACACAATTTTTTATTTATCTTTTTGGGCCGGGTTGGGATACTTAAGCCCCCTTAGGCGCTCCGTGGGTCCACCACTGTAGACTTAAGCCACCAAAATATGCCGACGTAATCACGATTCATTTGTGAAGCACAAGCTCGCCAGTAAGACAAGAAGGGTAAACCAACATATTATCACGTTGGGGATATGGTCTACATGACTATAACACTACTTTGAAGGAAAATAAAATCAAAAAAGTTTGAAACAAAATTTCGAGGACCTTATAAGTTACAAGGTTTTAGAAGTATTAAGTAACGTCACAGTAAAATTACAGCTTCCTTTTTGTCTATAGTAGGCCTAATGCAGACGGGTAGGTTGAAACCTTGTGTGGTTTCCCGCCTGTACGTCAACTGCAGACGAATCGTGGCACACAGTTTTACAACGCCGATTTTAAGGCCCTTATGAGAAGGAAGATGATAAATCATGATTCTACGCACATCAATGTCAAGTCTATCGTCGGGGAATGGTTCAATCGAACTATCACGAACATTATATGGTCATGTGGGCGTGATTTACAGCTGAAATGATTGAATCTTTCTCTTGCCATGCTTTGCTTTGGAGCCGCGTACACCGACACCCGTCATAGCAACCTGGTAGCAGCATAGTATCGTAGACGTACAGTGCGTGGTTTTCCATCCCGCTTTGAAAGCGGAAAGACACGCACGATACTGTCACTCTTCTCGCACATCAGTAAGTCTTTTTTCAGCCATTGAGAAATAATTTCGACAGTTGCCCAAATAATTTCAAGTATCTGCTAAGGCCGAAATATTTAACTTGGTCTCTCAGTATGAGAGAAAATTATTAAAATGCGAGTACAGCTATTACCCTGGACATTTTCACTTTTACCCTCAACAAGCATTGCAACCCCATACATCCAACGATCAGCTACCCATGATAACTCTTACCTCGTCAAAATGTTCCTCAGTCACTCCCTCAACAATTAATGTATCCTCTTACTTTCCCTCATCAACTTTCCATGCCTCCTCAACCAGCTCATAATGTTCCTCAACAGACACCGCCTCCCACTGCATTAAAACTTCAGCCTCCTATGCTTCCTTCTCATGATGTTCAGCAGACATCGCCTCCCACTGCGCTCATCCTTCAGCCTCCTATGCTTCCTCCTCATGATGTTCAACAACAACCACCTCCCACCGCATTCAACCTTCATCCTCCTATGCTTTTTTCTCATGATGTTCCTTAACAGAAAATGCGCCAACCTCTATCTTAGGTACACGAAAAACTTTTTACCGTTGTGGATCAAATCTTCAAACAGTGTAAAAAACTTTCCAAACATTTTTCCTTTCTTAATGATATCGTGTATCCACTTATTTTCCTCTGGCTCCAGCAACACATCCGCTACCACAATGTCCTCATCAGAGGAAGAAGACAAGGTATCACCCATTATAATTAACAGAACAACAACAATCCACTCGCTTCTTTTAACTGCGCTGCTCTCAGGTAGCCAAGGAGAATTGTAAGCTGTGGTGGGGGAAACAAGCTCTTGGGGCATACGTCGTATCTACGATCTCGGTGTGCGGGACCGTCGCGGCAATACGATACCATACTGCTACCATACCTCTACCATACCGCTACCATACTGCCACTGTCCTGGCACCGTATGTAGACGATACTATCCCGGTGTGCTGACCTTAAAACGACAGGTTTATACGTACCTTCTATCTGCGTTCAAAAACAGTCTATCCTTCACCGAACAATTTTTAAGTCAGTGATATAGGTCGTGTCATTAAGCATAAGGCGGTTTTCGCAAAGGGCTGTAAGGCAAACTGGTTGGTGGAGCTGTTCGAGGCACGTAAGGTTAACGAGACGATTCCTAGAACGTTCCTACTCGAAAATATGAGACTGTAAACCTATCATGGGATGATTATAATCTCGGTAAAGCCTAGTACACACTGGACGATAATCGTCAGATACGCGCCGACCACCAATGTTTCCTGACGAGGTTTCCCGTTTGCCTGGTTACATGAAAACATCGCCCAAGTGTCCGGCGGTAAAAGAATCAAAGAAGGTTGCCAGTGTCTTGGTCTCCCATCTCCCATGGAAACATCACCCAAGTGTCCGGCGGTAAAAGATCAAAGAAGGTTGCCAGTGTCTTGGTCTCCCATCTCCCATGGGAAACATCACTCGATGTGGACACCTGGCGCAAACATCGGCGGACAACTCTTGAATTTAATCCATTTGATTTCTATTCCTCGTCCTTGTCAACAAGTGTTTCCTTTTGTATTTTGGTGGTGATTTTCTTATGGTCACTACAGATTGCTTTACCATTTCAGCTCAAAATTTGATATCTTGCTCTGTAATTGTGGGTGCCACCAAACAAAATACCTCTTCAAAATCCGGTTTCCTCATCCTTACGATATTTTTTTTAATACGCACCAATCATTCAACAATACAGTAGATTTGACAAGAAACAGTCACCATAATTCTCCCCTCGTCTTAAAAACTCCTTTTTTTTCACCCAAAGTATTTTTCACATTTTGAAGACATTTAATTATATTAAAAGCGGAAGTAACACCAGCAGTGATATGCGGGCGGATCCATCCCGAAAGGAACGAGGACTGGTGATATGCGTCTGCTCGGTGTGGATGATGCGCAACCTGTGTCCGGATACAACAAGTTGGTGTGTGCGCGGACGATGTTACCGAGTCGCTGGATACTTGTATCTGGCGATTATCGCCCGGTGGGTTATTGCTAGGCATCGCATCCGGACGTATGCCTCGTAGAGAAGATAGTTAGACGAGTCGGAAATAGAGCTTACGTCAAATGGTTAGGGTTAGACTATACGTATGTACAATTCTTGGATCGATCCTACTGACATCTCAGAGTGAGGACAACGACTTTCTCTTCCTTTATTTACCTCGAGTGGAGTGGAGGGTGTATGCGAGCGTATAATGGTTCCGGAGGGAAGTGTACACGTTTGAGGAACTTGTTGAGATTGGGGACAGGTGTTTTCAAAATTTCATCTCTGAGGATGAAAAAAAAATATGGCTACACCGAGCCGAGTTGAAGGAAGGACAGCAGGCAGAGGCTGTCGTCATTAGACCAGCCCTTATCGTTGAAGAGGATGAACCAAGCACTTATGCTGCCGATAGTCGGGAGGAGAGCGCCGATTCTGTCAATGATGGAGAGGAGGAGTGTCTCGATCCTGCTGACGAGTTTCGACAAGACCACATCTCGGATGTTGCCATGCTAACGGCAAAGTTTTGATTACATCACATGTATTTGTGTACCTAGGCCTATATATATGTACATTTTTTCTCTCTCTTAAAATATATATACTCTAAAAAACTAAATTATTCACTTAATTTTAATCCTTTTTTTCTTTATTGTGTATACAGCTTAGTAGTAGTAGGAAGGGTATGGATGCGATGGAGAAAGGAAAGTCTGCAGCTCGACCTTGAAGCGAAGATATATGAAAGAGAGAGATGTTTAAGAGTACGCTATGTTAAGGATGGAGGAAGAATAGATAAATGAAAGTATGAAGTGGATGGAGAAAAGAATAGTTTGACAAGGCCGGGAGGAATGGTGTGAGCAGTAGTATGGTGGAAAGGAGGTGGGAAGGGAGAATAATAAGGGGAACAGACGCTTACAGCTCGAGAGCATGAAACGACGTCTGGGATAAGATCTCCCCACTCCACACAATCACACGTGTTTGATCAAGCAATAAGGGGGACTCTAGCCCCCTCTTATCACTCTACAATTTTTTTTTTTTGTTAATTTGTATTAAAAAATAAGATTGTGTATTTGGAATATGATTGCAATTTGCTATTAACAAATTTTAATCAGAAATATTTGAGCTAACAGAGACAAAAGTGACAAAATGTAGATGTCCTCTTTCCCTCTTCAACACCCTTCTTTTTATTTTATTTTGTTCAATTAGCTTGTGAACATTATAAGGTTACTTTTCAAACTTTTTTTTAATCTCTTCAGAAACTTTTTTTTGTTGTTGCGAAAATTGACTCTTGAAACTCAATTAATTAGCTCGGAACTATGTTAAGGTGCTGTAAAACTCCCTCTCACAAGATTAAATTCCTGAAATGTTCTCTCGAGGAGGGGAGGGGGTGCCATATCCCCACCAGATGGAGCTCCAATCTGGCCCCCACCTTTCCCTTTTTTGGAAATCTCATATGGGCGCTCTTGCCTATAAATAAGGACGCATTTTTTTTAAACTAATTTTTTACGTGTCCTTAAAATCTACATCTATAACTTTTGATACCTGTAATACTTCTTTGAAATTTCTTCACCTTTTTAGAGGTTTGAAGATACGTGAGTTTGAGTAGAGAGCCGAAATCCATGTTATTGTTTTATTGAAACTTATTTTGAGTAGCTGGATTTTTTTTTCAGAAAAAAAGTAATTATTTTCCAAATCAGAATATTTCTTATGGAAAAAAAAATACAGCACACATATCTACTGGAAGCCAGAATACCTGTTAATACGAGACTTACGCCTTTATCCGCATGCCTACAGGTGCAAGTGAATACTAATAACATTACATACATACCCAAGGCCGGAGGGGGGGAGTTTGGGGGCTCAACCTCCCCCCTCCGAAATAGGACTTTTTTTTTACTATCTATGGTTTAAACAATATCAAAATAAAGATACAAGAAAAGATATAAAACTAGTCCCTGGCACAGTTCTTATGTTAAAATACATTCTTACAAATATTATGTAATTACAGTACAACCCCGTCAGACCGAAATCCGACAGTCCAAAATTCCAGATAATCCGTTTCGGTCCCAATTAGTTTGTACTAATGAGGTTCTAATGAATGTGTGTACAGTACATTGGTCAGGGCAAAAGGGGCAACTCTTTGAGATCAGGAAAAAAGCAAAACCTTCCAACCTGAAACTATTTGAATCAAAGTTCCGAATACACATGGCAAATTAGTATATTACTATTATTTTAATTATTTTATTTTTATTGATGTTGCAGTGGTGAACACACGGGAGGGGGGTGAGGGGGAGGAGTTAAAGGGGCTAAAGCCCCTCCCAAGATCCATTTCTTTTTCTTTATTTAAAATTATTATTATTAGTATCGCGTCTTACTACCCGTTCGGGTTATACGCACTTACGCTAATGTGTAAATGGTAGGGTGATTGTGAGATGAAATGGAGGACCTACAGTTTAACGTGGGATCCGAACCACGGTAGACGCCTGGCATTCCACACATTCACAAGTTGTGATTAATACACGTCTTGTCAGAGGTGAAGGAAGGGTTTGGCAATCAGATATTTATTTAAAACCTAGCTAGATTTAATATTTTAGGAGTGGCAAGTGACAACCTATCTCGTTAAACATACTATCTGAAGAAACACGTATAATTCATTTATGACCTTAGTTCACTTGGATGACAGCTCAAAAAGTTACTAGAAATAGTCCGTAATATATCACTACGCCAGCAGCTGACATCTGTCACTTTTAATAACTGAAAACAGATGTTAATATATGAATGTGATAGCTAACTACAGTAATTTAGGTCAATATTATTTATATATTAATCTGAGGTCGTACACAAAGCTTATTTATCGTTTCATTCCACTTTTAAAAAAATACTATTCATAGCACTTTCACAAAAGGCCTAACGAAAATAGCTTCAAAATGGCGACCGAAGAATCTAAACCATGTGGTTGAACGTGACGGAAAAAAGTATTTCACAATGATGCGCCCACGCATTGGATAAAAAAAATTTATTCAGTTAAATATTTCTAAATACGATAAAATAATCATAAAATAATTTATCATACATAAAAAAAGAACACGTATTTTCTCTTTTCCAAGTAAATACGATGCCTGAATTAAAAGGTGTTGATGTATGCACTATATTTCGCATAGTCAATAACGTTCCAAAACGAAGAATAAATACTTTTAATTATGCTTAAAATGTTGTTTCGAGTTGAATAAAAATAAATTATTAAAAGTAATGAAATAGTATGAGGAAACTTAAGTTTACATTATTTTAAATGTAAAACATAACAGGTAATTCAAAAACTTAACATCCATAACAAAATAGTGATCTTTTACAAGTGTTGGCAACCCAAAACCTAAACATACGATTTTTGAACTGTCATCCAGGTAAAAACCTATCATGAACAGACTCTACAATAGCGTGACTCCTGAGATTCAAAGAAAATAAGTTAGGCAGTTGTGCCCAACCAGATGAGCTGAACGACATGATTCCGTCAAGTGATGGTTCAGTTGATAATCCTTGTTGTAGAAGCTTTAGAATAAATCAAAGCATGGGTTGATGCAGACACGTTTTCAACTGCTAAACCTACTAAAAGTTGCCATTCAGCAAACTGAATTCATAGTACCATTGTTGTCCTCAGAAAAACTTCTCAGCTTCACTATTCCCCTCGGCAAGAAAAACAAAACAAAAACAGTGACCTATAAACTTTCATATTATGCTGTTGCCAATATCAATAGTGTAAAGAATATCTTGGTAAGTTAAAGGAGGACTACTGAAGAATACTTCAATAAACTCTTTGACAGTGCAAGAAATATGGCAGAAGATTTAGGGACCAAAATAAGCATGCCAAGAGTAGTAGGAAGGTGCAATGTTTCAGCCGATATTGAGGAAGAATATTACAGTCGAGCTGTTTACTTACCGTGGATTGATTTCCTCATAAACACAATTTCAGAAAGAAAAATATATTTGTATATACACACAAGTCGTAGTATCTACCGTGTTTAAATCTCTACCATAAGCTACCGTAAGAAAACACGCCAAACAGCTTCTATAGACATTTATTGTTTGTGATTTTTCCTAGTCTCCAGCAGTTGGGGGGAGGGGCTGTGTCCCCTCCCAAAATCCTCTCCGAAATGTTCTGCTGGCTACGGCCTTGTGAATACCTAATCACGCCGTTCCCTTACGGGGTAAGCAAGAAACTGTACTTATGGCTCAAAAAACAACTATGTAGTTAATCCATCCTTACTAATTTTCTCCACACTTCCCTATCCTTACATACATACTCCCTTCACTTCAACAACATCCATATACCAAGTCATATGTGATATTTTATTCTTAAAACTCTTCAAATGTTTCTCTTTTTCACACATTCATTTACAACATTTAGTCACGTATCACATGACCTACCCATTCCTTTTTATCCACACATTCTACCTTCATATATTTGCTTCTTTACTTGATCCACAGTTATCCTCTCAACATGCCCAAACCAAAGTAAAATGCTTTATTTTTTTAACATTTGCTAATAACGTGTATTCAAAACTAAAATAAACTAATCAATTGTAAAATATTTCTTATAAGATAAAAGTTATTCTTTAGAAGCAAACCTAAAAAAAAAATCACCACCAAAATGTCGTTTTTCTTTTAATATCCTTTTTTTCACGAACACCACAGGAGGAAAGACTGGGAGAAAACAGAAGGGAAGTGAAAAAAAAATAAGAAAAGAAAGTCCTCCGAGATTACGCCTCCGTATCTTTTTATCTTGCCCAAGGGAACTTTTATCGATCTTTTTTAGTGACCCCTTTCCACTTCTTTTATCCCCCTCACAAGTAGGGGCAAGAGAACTAAACTCTAGCACGATCTCAACTGGGTTTTTTTCTACAACACATATGGCAAAGTGAACAGTGTTGGCTGTGACGCCTTCATTTCTGGAGAAGCGCCCTCCTTCGAATAAACTCTAAAAAGGTAGACCCCAATATTATTACGAATGGACATATTTGACAGCAAGAAAAAGTTATTGGATCTATTTTATGTATTCATACGTTAAACCATATGATCTTCAAGCTCGTATGTTGATCAGCTGTCACTTTTGGCAATAAACACTATGTTTGAATACTTTAGTCTATTGAGCGTTTTACCATAATATTTAATTTAGATAAAATAAAAATCACTCTTTCAACAAACTAAATATAAATAATTAAATATGTACTATTATATAATTTAAGACTCAGTGATAAGAAATAGTTGAAAGACGCGGTAATAAAAACAAAAGTCGAAAGGAATCGCTTCACGTTTTAAATACATATGTTTAATTTTATATATATATTATATACATATTATATATTTAAAATGTATATGATATATATATCTGCCATATATATATAAATATATAAAATATATTATTTATACATTTATTTATATCTTATAAATATATTTTTATATTAAAAAAATACGTATTTAATTATATGTATTTAAAACGTGAAGCGATTCCTTTGGACTTATGTTTTTATCACCACGTCTTTCAACTATTTTTTTTATCACCACGTCTTACTCGTGTTCAGGGCCTATTTGATAATTACTCTAATGGAGGTAGGGATGGGAAAAGAAGCATTTTAGAGGGAATATACCCGCATTTGCTTATAAGGAGAGCGGGAAACCATTTAGGGAAAACCACCCTCAACACTTAGTAGACCCGATTGGTATTCGAACCCCGACCTCCTTGTCTTGAGCAGGCCGATCTAACACGAGAGTGACCCCTTAGATCAATGGTTCTCAAACTTCTTAGTCACGTGGACCCCCTAACCAGGGAACAGCAGATTTGTAGACCCCTTGGTGCAGGATAATTGATTAAAAAGATGATAATCATAAATTGATAGTATATTATGTGGATAAATAAGTCATAATATATTTTTAATGTAAATAAAATTACAATATAAATAAAATAAAATAAATGTATGTATTATATTTTTACATTTATAGACATATTTTTTTAAATAAGTGTAAAAATGAATGACAATAAATATGAAAAGAAAATATAGACTGTATTATATTTTTACATTTATTATCACTGATGATATATGAGAGGAATGGAGCTGATTGTGTGACTATCATTTAAATCTAGAGCAACTTTACTGATTCCGCACTGACAATTTTTTTTAAACAGTTTCTATACCACAAAAAGCAGAAAAGGCTTGCTCGCACAAATAAGTTGTTGGAAATGTCATCAAATGTTTCAGTGCTTTTTTTGAAAGTTCTTTGTGCTGGTTGACGAGAAAACTAATATAAAAGTGAATTTTCAAATGCTCCTTTCAAAAATGTGGACACAAGGGGCATGGCCAACCCCCCCATTTTTTAGCCTCACTTTCTCGCCAGTTTTAATATGAGAAGGCATCTTCATTGTGTTTAGTAGATAGCAGCAATTATCTTTTTATTTAATTTTATTTTATAAGATCTAAAAAATATATACAGGTATGTCGCGGACCCCCTGGGGGTCCGTAAACCCCACTTTGAAAATCTCTGCCTTAGACCATTCGGCCACTTAAGGGGGTCTTTTGACAATAATTCCGGAAGCTCTACTACCCAACTGATTTTTGTATTTGTCATTCGACAATAAAGATTGTCTGAGTGAGTCTACAACTATTTGCCAGTGAATAAAACACAGGGAAGGGGGGAATTACCCAAGGCGACCTTGGCTAGCTCTTAACTTTGCCAGTAAATACCGCCAAAATGTCAGTGAATTTGATACCACTTATTTGTTTTTTTGTTGCCAACGATCTACCTTTTTTTTTTACACTAATAGTTCAGAAAGTAAGAGTAGAAATTTAATTTATTTTTGTCACCCTGTATTAGTACCCCTTTGGGCTATATGCTTACCTACGCTGATAGAATAGGGTTGGGTAAGGTAGAATTTTAAAGGAAATGTGCCCGCATTTGCTAGGAGATAGTCTATAAACAATTTATAAACAAATACCCTCAGCCTAAGTGACTGGGATCCGATCCCTGATCCCCCTATTCTCGATAATCTAGACTAAAATACGAGAGTGAAGCGTTATACCATGTGATCATCAAAGTGGGGCTTTTTATTTTTGTTTATTGCAAACTTTTACTTGATTTTAAAAACTTAAAGATTATTTTCCCACGAAAGTGGTTTTTTTCCCTACTCTCTTGTCTAATATTATTGCATTTATTAATTAAAAAATTACCATTTTCATACTCGACCACTCGTTTGTAAGCTTCGTGGTACTATATATATATATATATAT
>CABFWO010000055.1:424607-447013 GCA_902155825.1 Timema genevievae | reverse complement strand
GGGGGGGGGGGGTCAAAGGGTCAGTTGACCCCCCTATGGAAGTTAGAAAACTAATAAAAAAATGAAATTTCAAATTTTAGAAATAAAATACAACACAGATAAATTATAATATTTTTTAATCTTTTTTGGAGCAGACACCTCTTAATCCGAGTCCACATGTTCGTTATTCGTCCACGTTTATTCAATTTTCGACATGACTCAGGCAAGTGTGGAAAAAATATTTGTTTTCATGTAAGAATATTTGTCGTACATAGTGAGTAACGAACCTTGTTCCGCATAGAGGCAGTAGACTACCACACATCAAAGAAGACTTGAGAGCAGTTCGTCCACGATTACCGAATATATCATATGTGTGGACAGAAGAGCGGCGGAACTGTGAGAGACTCCACCCCCCCTGGAATAAACCCCTCCAGATATATTTCAAATCCTTCGATATTATCGAATATGAAGCTGAAAAATGTCCTTAAATCAAACTCCAAATTACTCCTAGATGTATTTTATTGTCAAAAATTTGCCAGAGAAGACCGCTCCAAATAACTACTAGACTAGAGGCATCTAACTGGCAGAAAAATTCTAATGAGGAAAGCTCTAAAATAGCTTCCAAGGTCATCCAAATTTCAAAAATGTTTAGGGGAGGACAACTCCAAATAGCTTCTAGATGCATGTAATTTTGAAGAATTTTCAGTCGAGGACCACCCCAAATAGACTAGTTTCTGAAATAATTCATTTTTAAAAATGTTGTCTGTGGAAGACCACGTCAAAGATTATTTTATAGAGGTATCTAACTAGCATAAAAAATTAAGGTGATGATCACTATAAATAGCTTATAGGGGCATCCAAATTAAAAAATTTCTAGGTGAGGAACACTTATACAAGAATCTATTTTTTTTTAATTCAAGGTGAAGACTACTCATAGCTTCTAGAGTGAACAAGTTTTTTTTTAAATGGTTGAAGGAGGATCACTCCAAATAGTTTATAGAAACTATCTGATTTTAAAAATAGGAGATAATGACCACAGTTTAAAACAGACATAAGATCAAATATGAATGAGAAACTATTAAATGTCTTTAAACAGAAATATACATTGTAAGTAACTATGTTATTTATAATTATGACCCGCTTGACCCCCCTGTGAAAGTTATCTGGAACCGCCCCTATATATATAATATAATTTACTCTGACATTCTGAGTTCAAAGTTAGTGTAGTGATACTATGACAATTAACGACGTAATAAAAACTACATAATAAAAACTACATAATAAAAACTAAGATAATTTTTCAGCAACGTTTCGTACTCTAAATAAGTACATTTAAATAATGAATGTGTTAGTGAATAGGAAGGTTTAATTTAGAGGAAGTACACCCACATTTGCGTGGAGAGAGATTGAACAAACATTTATGGAAAACCACCCTCAGTGCACCCGACCGGGATTAAACCCCGATCTCCTCGTCTTCGACAGTCTAGTATTGCGAGAGTAGCGCCTTAGACCATGCGGCCACCGAAGCGGGTGTCAGCACTTATAATTCATACAAGTGACGTAGCCAGGGGGGGTGCAGAGGGTCCAGACCCCTCTTCCTGTGGACTCGGTTCACAGGCGCCAACTTAAATAATTAATTAAGCCTGTTCTTATTTCATTTTGAACTTTTACTTATGTTATTTGTGTGTTTTAGTTTAAATAAATAATATATTTTTTTTAAGGTATCCCAGCTTGAAAATATTCTATAACCTATAATCTATCTATACCATGGTATGCTTGTTTGAGTTAAGTGAGCCGTGATCTAACACAATTTCAATGTGTCCTTTCACTGGTTGTACGGGGGAGGGTGGTTTGTAAGATAAGGATGTTTGTGCAGGAGGGTGGAAGGGGGGATAGGGGGGTTAAAACAAAACCTTGCCAAACATCACGATAATTTTCAGTCATTTTTTATACCATTATAGGCCCTAATTACCTCATTGTGTCGGACGGGCCTCTAAATTTCAATAATAATAATATATTTATTTTATTTAGCACCGCGTCTTACTACCCGTTCGGATTATACGCTTAAGTACTAATTACGCTAATGGATTAGGAATAGGGAAGGTTGAATTTAGAGGAAGTGAATTCGGATTTGCTTGGAGGGATAGTGGAAACCCATTTAGGAAAAACCACCCCCAGTTCATACGACCGAAATTCGAACCTCAATCTCCCCGTCCTCGGCAGTCTGGCTCAAGACGAAACTAGCGCGTTAGCGAACTACGCCACCGAGGTGGGTAATAATAATAGCTCTACCAGTTTCATTGATTTTTGTATAAAATAAGAAAGTGACTAGAAATTACTGAATTTTTCTTTATAAATATTCCAATAAATAGGGGGAGGGGGGGATGGAAACTTGATTAGGAACATCTACCCAGTGAGGCGTTAGCTGTTAAAGGTTGTGAACTACTGTTCTAGAGACCTATAATTTTCAAAAGATTTCCACAAAAAAATACTATTTAAAATAGTTTCTAGGAAGATCCAATTTTCAAAATGTTGCCGGGCGACGACCATTTCAAATACTGTAGCTTCTAGAGGCATCCAATTTTCGAGAAAAAATCATGTGAGGATCAATCTAAATAGATTCTAGAAGCATTCAAATGTCAATAATTCATGGGGAGTGACTCTTTTTAATATCTTTTAGTAGATCTAAATTTTTTTAAATGGGGTGAGGACTTTTCCAAATAGCTTTGAGGAACATCAATATTAATTAGCCCTCTCTAGAGGATATTTTTGAATATGAAGTTGAAAGACCCGCATCAAACTGTGAATAACTTCTAAAAGCATTCCATGTTTTAAAATGTAGCAGTTAGGGGACCACTCCCAATAGTTCCTAAAGGCATCCAATTTTAAAAACTTGTCAAATAGTTTATAGCTGCATATAATAAAAATAAAAATCCAGGTGACAGCAACTCCAAACCGTTTCTAAAAGCATCCAATTTCCAAAAATATCTAGGTGAGGATCATTCCAAATAGCATATAAAAGCTTATTTTTTAAAATAAAAATTGCCGCAAAAGACTACTTTAAATAGCTTTAAGAAGCATCTAACTTTCTACAAAAAAAATGTAGGGTGAGGATCACTCTAAATAGCTTAAGGGGGTATACAAATTTCAAAAATTTCCAGGGGAAGACCACTTTAAATAGCTTCTAGAGGAATTTTAACTTCATATAGCTTATAAAAATAATATAATTTTCAAAAATTCAGGAGGAGGAACTTTCCAAATAGCTTTTAGAGACATCCAATCTTAAACATTTATTGAGGAGAGGGAGGGGAGCCGGTTTTGGAAGGCAAGTCCCTAAAACAAACTTTTTTATTGCCCCCCTCCCCCAATCACCTACCCAAATTAAGATCCGCTGCCAGTGTGCAATACTATTTCCAATATTTATAAAAGCTGTAAAATACTACAGACTTATTTAGTAATCATATACTGAACTTGTCTCTTATATAAATACATTGTGCCGTTTGTAATTTTATTTATATATTACATAAAGTAGATTGTTTGATAAAAAAAAATATTTTAAAAATATGGAAAACAATACCACAAAATAAGGGTGTAAGAAGAATCAGGGCAGGAAAAAATAGAAAAAGTGATGATCGATGTTTTGTTTCTTGAAGGCAGTGTCCTTGTTTTCAGATGTTACCGTGGTAGTCGTTAAGTATGTTCAGAAAAATAGTTTAAACCAGTGTTTCCCAAACTTGTTTGATCTTAACCATAAATATATTATTTTCCCAGCCTGGCGACCCATAGTGCTACTACATGTAGTTTTAATAATTGTCTATTAGTTTTATATTAGTGTTTATTGAATCAACTTAATTGAATTAATTTAAATAACAAACAAAATTAATTTCAACAGCTTTGTAATCAGACAAACCGTAAAGTAATAATAATGTGACATTGTTGACTTTGTTACAACGTTCGTTAAGTGACAAAAAAAAAACCCCAACCAACTAATGGGAACTATAATGCTGTTTCATTTCTGGAGAGAACTCTTTTGAGTTTTTATTTGGTATCGATATAATATGTTGATAGATACATTGAATCAATTTCAGTAACTTTGTAATATTACAAATAAAAAATTACACAATATTTTACAATTAAAATGTGATTCATTTCGCAAAATTTGGCAAATGATAAAATAAAGTATTTCAGTGACAACGGTGATGTTTTGTTTTGTAGGCAAGCTCTTCGGGTTTGAGTGAAATAAAAGTTTTTTTTTAGCACCACGTATTTCTACCAGTTTCGATTAGGTACCAATTACGCTAACGGTCTTAGGGATTAGGAAGGTTATATTTAGAGGAAGTGTACCTAAATTTGCATGGTGGGAGAGTGAAAAACCAATTTGGAAATAAACCTCAGTATACCCGACCGAGATTCGAAACTCGATCTCTCCGTCATCGGCAGTCTATTCTACTGCGTGAGCGGTGCGTTAGACCACGCGGCCACCGAAGCGGGTTAAGTGTTGTATTGATCATTGGTGGGCAGAGTACAACGCGAATCATTCTGAGGATCCAGGTGATTCCTTGCTTTAAGGCTATGACCATACCGCAGCAAAAACGCCGCGATCATGTCGCCAGAACGTCAAGCAATGTTATTTATATGGGAAATCCGTTTGCGACCAGTTCGCTGTCGTCAGGTACTGTCGCCTATTATTAAGGTGACCAATTTTTTTACAATGAAAAGGAGGACAAAAAAATTTAAGAAAAGAGTACAACGTAAATAAATGAAACATTTTATTAATTCAAACAAAAATACACTAATTATGCTTACATCCCTTTTAATTATTTAATTAAACGAGTATTTTTCCATTGAATGAATATTTTTTGTGAATATATCATTTTCTAACAATATATTGGAAATTTCGGAGCAAAAAATATCCTTCATATTGAATTTACGGTAAGTGCTGCAGCTAGAGTATCAACATTCAATCTTGATTTCTCACTTGTCCAAAAATTATTACCAATTGAAAAAACTCTTTCAACTGCTGCATTAGTTTTCTGAATACAGAGATTAACAGATTAGTTTTAAAATATCGAAAAGGAGGACAGATAGGAGGACACTTTTCGAGGAAGGACAGAACCTACAAAAGAAGGACTGTCCTCCCTAAAGGAGGACGATTGGTCACCTTACTATTATGGCCACTTCCAGTGGTTGCGACCAGGTCGCGGCGTTTTTACAAAGGCGATCACGTCTCAAGAATGGCCGTAGCCTTAGGAGGCGGCCAGACTGAGCAAGCGAGCGACTAAAATATAAAGGGCGCCAATATCATTTCAAACTGCCTTTTGTTCTAACTCTATGTCGTTTTGTTTTCGAGAGCCCTTCGGGGCTGGCGTTAACTATTATTTTCCTCTGTATTCTCATGTCTTATTCATGTTTTAGTGAAGATGTTTAATATTTAATAATAAAAACCTTACAAACTAAACTAAACTAAAATATAAAATAGAACACATTGGTTGTAATGAGAGGTGGCCAGACTGGAGCGCGCGCGCTTGAAAGATAGAACTGTTCCTATTTTTCAAGCGCGCGCGCTCGACCCGGTACAGTCTAGTTTACAGGCGCTAGGCAATATTATTGTGTGTTGGTTCATTGAGTGCTAGGAAAACTTCTCATTTTGACATTTTTATTATTATCGATAGGTTTAGCACACTTGCTACTAACGGCCTAATTTAATTGGTAAGATCATAAACTATACATATATGTATATATATATATATACATATATGTATATATATATATAACTGATATGTTAAAAATACTTCAATATTATCAAAGTAGGCCTTTACAAATAAGAATCACCATTAGCGTGGAGAGAGGATGAGAAAACCACAACAATAAATCACTTGTTAAAACCCCCCTCAGTTCACTCAGCCAAGATTCGGAGCCTCCTCGTCAACAACTAACGAGAGCTATCTGCTAATCACGCGCTCGCTCGCACGCTCGCCAGTCTGGCCACCCAGTCGCTTGCGCGCTCTTTCGCTCACACGCTTGTCAGTCTGGCCGAACCCTTAACTGTGGATTCACTCGTTCGTCGAAAAACTAACGCAGAACAGAAACGTGATCACGTGACGCGCTCTAAGACAATCACAAGATTTCAGCTTAATCGGCGCAAACTGTTCTGCTAAAGTTAAACTATTCTCTACTTTGTCCGCTCTGCTCGAGATGTTAGGCACAGGAGAACCAATCAAATCTCAGAACCAACCATCTCAAATTTGGCGTACATGCGCATTTGTCAACGCATGCGCTCTACAGCCAGAAGCCAGCATAACTCGTTAATGTAAAACGTGTGTGTCAATGTATTTGGATTGTTCCACGACACAGCGTTATAATTTGTAAACAACCATCGGGACAATGATCTAAAATATATGTTCATCCACTAGAAAATAAAATTTGTTGGTAATCAGCTGTTTTAAAGCGTCGCAATTAATCATGGGTCAACTTAAAGTGTGTGAATTACTGCGCAGATTCTGCTTTATATTTTTCGGCAAACGTGTGAATCAAGCTTTAGTCTTGATCATTACACTAACTTAAAATTCTTGCTTACTTAGATAGACTACATTTTCAGAATAGGTACAAGAGCCTTTTTCAACTTCATGAGTGAGAATAGGCTTGTCCTTTAGCTGGGACCAAAATTCTGAATAGAAGGCTACAAAAGGGTTTCAAAACGTTTCTATTGTAAATATTTAAATAATTCTTTATAATACACCATTTTGAAAATATGTATTAATTTTTGAGAAAAAAATGTTTGTTGAGTCCTTCCCGCGACCCCCTCAAACATCCTTACGACCCTCATTTGGGTCGCGACCCTGGGTTTGGGAACCACTGTTTTAAAATATTCAACGTATCTAGGCGAATGTTATGCCTGCCCAACCACAGGGTTTGTAATAAAGCCCAACGAGTGACCAATAAGAAACTGGACTCGAATGGTATAGTGGTTAGAGTTCCCATCCACTGAATTAGAGGTCTCGCGTTCGATTCCCGGTTGGTACATGGAGATTTTGCTTGAAAGAGCATTAAGGTTTCATAGTCATGGTTTGGTCACTTAGACACAAGGTCATTCGTCCATGAATACTGATTAAGTGATTTCAAATCATTAAAGTTCACGAGCTATAAGTGGTAAAAATTACTATTTTATTCATTTAGCACCGCGTCTTACTAACCGTTCGGGTTATACGCTTCAGTACTAATTATGCTAATGGGCTAGGAATTGGGAAGGTTGAATGTAGAGGAAATAAAGCCCCATTTGCGTGGAGGGAGAATGGAAAACCATTTAGGAAAAACCCCTCCCAATTTACCCGAACGAGGTTGGAACCTCGATCTCCTCGTCTTCGGCAGTCTAGCTAGCTCAACACGAAACTAGCACGTTAGCTAACTACGCCACCGAAACAGGTACTACTATTTTATATGCTTTTTACGTGGTATTGTTAAGGTAAAGTATCTAATTTATAGGCTTGAAATTTAGTTTAACTAAACATTCATATGAGATGTATAGAATGAAATATTTATAATAATGATACTAATATGAATAATAATATTATAAATATTTCATATTAATAAAATTAAAATCACAAAAAATAAATAAATACATATTGATAATATTAATATTTAATTGTATACACCTCATATGACTGTCTAGTTTACTAAATTTCAACCCCATTCATTAATTACTTTACCTTAACAATGTCACGCAAAAAGCACAAAATAGAAACTTTGAACCCTTATAACTCGTGAACTGTAATTGAAATCACATAATTAATATTTATAGATTATTATTTTACAATTGTTAAAAATAGTGCAATAAAATTTTTCCGGTCGAATGAACTTAAGCTAGGTAATGAAATACATAATACAGCCTCCTCCTCATTATTATTATTATTATTATTATTATTATTATTATTATTAATGATCTTTAGGGATTTTTTCAAACATTTACAGCTCAAAACCTTTTGTTTAATGACCTCCACCACTTCTTTATCGCTACAACAGATAGTGAAAAGAGTAATTAGGACAAGAAAAGCGAGGTTCTGTTTTAACTTGACAATTTGGCATTTCGTCTGTCTGTCCGGATCTCTGTTAACGAGATAACTGTAAGATGCGTGGACCAACTTTACCGAAATTTGTCAGGGACTTTCTTTGAAGATAGGCCGAACAAGGTCATGTAGATGATTTTTTGATCTGATTATCCGTTTCAAGATGGCGGCCACTCAAAATGTTTTTTTGTTTAGTAACTCAAGTGCCTAGGAGGTATTTACAAAAAATATTAACATAATATTCCGACACCTTAGCTCAGTCAGTGATGCGTCTGTCTAGTGAGCTAAGGGTCCCGGGTTCGATTCCTGTCATGGCTGAAAATTAATCATTGGTGAAAATATGGGTTTATACCTTTCACATTGATAAATTAACGGCTGAGGAATGGATGTTGTGCCTGTACTAGTCTTAAGTTAGATTATAAGGCATATGAAGCTACGAAAGTCCTAGCCATCCGGTAATGGAAACTATATGGCTTGAATAAAAAAATGACCCGGGCCACAGGCTGTAAACAGTGATGGATGCACAAAAAATGACATATATTGCAAGACTGACGTTTTAAACTACGTGAACCACCTATTTTCTATGAATAATTGAATATAATGTGATATTGAATATTATATTCATTTGTTTCCTGTATAACTTGATCACCAATAAAACAAATGGTACGGCGCACCACGCAGATTTTATTTCGCTTTTATCTTAAGATAATTACTAAAAACTCGTGAGATTTGTGAAACGAAATAATAGGTCTATACATTGTTGTAGAAACATACACCAAATATCATAAATGAAATAATAGGAACACTGTTACAACAAAATTGAGTAAAGAGAAACATCTTTGTCTAACAAAGAGCGATTAGTATCAAATTAATTTTAAAAATACCTGAATTATAAAGTGTATATATACAGGGGTAGACTCAGGGGAGGGTCAAAGGGTCAGTTGACCCCCCCTGTGAAAGTTAGAAAATTAATACAAAAAACAAAATGAAAGTTCAAATTTTAGAAATAAAATACAACACAGATAAATTTTATACAATTTTTATTCTTTTTACGCGCAGACACCTCTTGAGCCGGGTCCACACTTGCGTTATTCGTCCACGTTTATTCAATATTCGACATGAATCATGTAAGTGTGGAATAAATATTCGTTTCCATGTAAGAGTATTTGTCGTGCATAGCGAGTAACGAGCATAAAGACGGTAGACTACCAAACATCAAACAAGACTAATAATCGCCTGAGAGCAGTTCATCCACGAATACTGGATAAAGAATGTGTGTGGACGGCAGGAGTGGTGGAACTGTGGGGGACTCTGCCCCCCTGGAAATAATTTGCCCCTCCCTGGAATAGATCCTCCCCCTAGATATATTTCAAATCCTCTGATATTATCGAATATGAAGCTGAAACATGGCCTTAAATAAACTCCAAATGATTTCTAGATGCATTCTACTGTCAAAAATTTTCCGGAGAAGACCGCTTCAAATAACTACTAGACTCACAACTTGTGAATGTGAGGAATGCCAGGCCTCCACCGTGGTTCGGATTCCACGTTAAACTGTAGGTCCTCCATTTCATCTCACAATCACCCTACCATTGTACATTAGCGTAAGTGCGTATAACACGAACGGGTAGTAAGACGCGATGCTAATAATAATAATAATAATAATAATAATAATAATAATAATAATAATAATAATAATAATAATAATAACTACTAGACTAGAGTCAACTAACTGGCGGAAAAAAGTCGGGCGAGGAAAGCTCTACTTAACTTCTAAGGTCATCCAAATTTCACAAATGTCTTGGGGAGGACAATTCCAAATTCTGAATTTTCTGAAATTTACTAAAGAATTTAATTTTCAAAATTTTATCGGTGGAAGACAACGTCAAAGATGATCTTTTAGAGATTCCTCACATTCACAAGTTCCTCACATTCATTCCTCACATTC
The DNA here is from genome assembly GCA_902155825.1 of Timema genevievae. Taxonomy (NCBI): domain Eukaryota; kingdom Metazoa; phylum Arthropoda; class Insecta; order Phasmatodea; family Timematidae; genus Timema; species Timema genevievae. Next base: position 437,023 of record CABFWO010000055.1, on the reverse strand, counting down.
ACAAGTTGTGATTAGTACACGTCTTGTCAGAGGTGAGGGAAGGGTTTGGCAATCAGATAAATCTGTTCGGGGACCGAGGATTGAACCACGGACCCTCAGCACAGAAGTTCGACACCTTACCCCTAGACCACCAGGCTACCTTCTAACAATTGTAACTATGTTATTTATAATTATGACCCCATATGAAAATGATTTGGATCCGCCCCTGCATATATATACTTATATATTTGATTATAGCTCAGAAACTATTGGTTTTACAAAAATATATTTCAAATAAAAGATTTTTATCTTTAATAGTACAACTTTACAATGATAAGTTATTTTGTACCTCAAATAGTTGCGGAGAAATTACTAAAATTGGAAAATTTCCCCTCAAAGTAATTTTCGTGAGAAAATGAGAACTGCCATCTTGTTAATAACGATAAACAGTGTCTAGATATAAAATTTAATCAATATCTATATAACCAATTTTGAGAAAATCGATTTTTCCTCTCTTTTTTTTTTCCTTTTGTAAACTATCCGTAATTTTAGGTTTAGATATATAATTAAAAAAATCCATTGGGGAAACAATTTTTTTTGTTTCAGGGGGTCATGAAACGTCAACATTTATCAAAATCTTGAGTTAGATTTTTTACGATCACAATACTTTCTCTCCGAGGGGTCAAGAGAAAGTAAAAATATAGCAACTTTAATCCAAGTAGAAATTATAGGATACCGTACATCAAAACTCAAATTGGCATTTTTGAGAATTTTGACAACCTTGATGCCGAATTGATGGAAAAAATGATAAAAAAATTCAAACTTTTTTTTAAGGAATCACTTCGACATATGTGTAAACCAATATGCTAAAAATGACTAAAGGAAATATACCAGATTATACCAATACTACCAGATTATATCCATTTCACACTTTCAAAAATGTCATTTTTATTAAACGATTTGACTTAATATTACAGAGTGGACTTGCAAATATTGATGACTATTTGGAGTCAAACATGAACAAAACTATGTTATGTTTAAAATATGTTTGGATAAAAGAAACATGGTACATAATATACACAGTCTTAGTAAACACATACAATACAAAACAAATCTGTTTCTAAAACAATTACGTTTAATAACTATTTTTAACGTATAATTTTTTTTTCTTTAAGATATTTTCAACATATATTTTTATTTATGTGAAAAGTTTGTCATGTATGTTCAGGAATTTGAGCCATTTAAATGATTATGATCAATATTCCTTTGTGCCAGTGTACTCAGTATTTTTTTTTTACTAGAGGCTTTGTATATTGACGAGAGATGGCAGTATATGTTACAAAAAGATGCGACTAGATAATGTATTATAAAATAATATAATTTATAAAAGAGTGATTCTGAATTTATTTAAAAAAATATCTTATGAAGGGCACTCGTTTGAACTGTATTTAACAAGTTAATCGTGTAACAATCCTTTCTAGCAACAATGTTAATAATTCAGTCTGCTAATTGCATTAACCTTTCGCCATAACGTCATTTATTTCTTAAACAGTTGTTTTCACTGTTAGTAAATTAATAATTATATTTTGCAGTGTAGCGTTTTTATTTTAATGACTTTTAAAACATGTAAATAATTGTTAGTTGAATTGGGATAAGTCATGTCACTAAACACGTTTAGTAGAGAGGGTACTATACAGGTGAATTATAATGTTTCCCCAGGCACTTATCAAATAGTCAGCTACTTTGCACCGATCAAAGGAATTTACCCAATAATATTGTGCAATGAAACTCGAGAAGCCAATCAAATTAACCGTACTATGTTTATTTTTGTGTCGCTGAGCACCCGCCAAAGGACTTAATAATTAATCTGTTTTAGCTATGAATTTAATATATGACTTTACTAAAGATACAAAGTGAGTATGGTAACAATTAATTAAGATACATATACAGTCATCTATAACATCAAAATTCTGATGAATAGCTCATACAGCTTAATGGTAAATAAAAGAAACATCCGTAATGCTAAAGATCAAGTTCTAGTTTCTCCCACTCTCTTTCGGCAACGTCGCTGTATGGATGCGCGGTAGCCATCTTGTCAAAAGTGTAAACCTTTGTTGATTTGGTGACCTGTGGAAATGTTTTCGTGCGTCAATATTAATTGTTTATAGTTGTTTTTGTGAGACAGTGAATACTTTTACACTTATAAAATTCATCACATTTTAAGGTAAGATATCTATTATGGAAAATAGTCTATTAACACATATTTTACATTTAATAACGCTTTGAAAGGTTCAATATGATCTCGTTAGCGCGTCCGGGTGTGTGCAACCTCCTATTCTGCGATATTTATACTATTGTTTGTCTATTCGTCATGACTTGGCAAGTTTGTGTTTACATCTATAGACATTGTAGATTAGTTTAAACATTTTATTGAACGGCTTAGTATTGCTAGAGAGTGGGAGAATTGATTTAAATATCGTATCGGTAAATCCGCCCAATATGGCCGCCCGACGGAACCAAGACACTGGTTTTAGAACTAGTTTGTTCGATTTCAAAATGGGTGCATTTGAATTACGAAGGTATTGTCGCTTGGTAATTATATTCTCATTTGAACATATTTCTATCCCTCTGTGAATTCTAAATCAGTCAAACTATTACGGTTTTACTGTGAAAATAAGGTTAAAAGTTGCGTTTGTGACAGCTGCAGTCTTAGCATTAGGGACGGGCGGTGGGGGCGCGGGCATACCCAAGTATGCTGACGCTCCCTGGGCAGAGGGACGGGAAGACTCACCGTACATTTCGCGTTGTACATTTCGAATCGCGTCCTTGTGTTAGGGAAACGTGGTTTGTCATCCGACCGTCAATTCAACTAGTATTACTTGATCTTATTGTTTATCCAAGCCTGTTTTCAACGTTCATATAATATTAAATATATTGTGGATTTGCTCTGTGTCTATTTGATTGCCACTCCATATTATTATTTGTGAGATTGCTTAGCTTTCTATGAAAACATTCTAGGACTATTCTAACTCTTATAAAATATTTCAATGCAAATAATAGCTTGTCTATAATTTGTACGTGTTATTTTCGTTAGTAATTTTAATTACCTACTAAGGTATTGTATTTTTTTTACTACTACAAGTGTTTTTATTTTGTAAATAGATATACATTTCAAGCAACTATTAATTTATTTTCAGATGTCGATTTGTCAAGTCTAATCAAGTCAACGACAGTGTGAAAAACGACGCGGCGAAAGGCGGGGTTGGTTGCCTTCCCAATTTCCCGCCTCTAGCCGATGTCAACCCAGCGCGGTAAGAATGTGAACGTGTTATGTGAATATTCACCTACAGTGTTAAAAAGTCGCAATGTTAAATAATCATTTCTTCGCACCATAAACATTGTCATAATGAAAGATCAAGAAGGTGGCGGCCAAACATCATCCTGGTCCACGTGGATCCTGGATGCTATCCGCAAGATCCGGGCACAGAAACAGCGGCCGTCCGTGGAGCGGATCTGCCACGCGGTTCGTCAGCATCACAAGGACCTTAACCCGCACGAGGACGAGATCAAGGAGCATCTGGAAGCCACCGTCAAGGAGGGTATCGTGCTCAAGGTGTTTAATAAAGGCCAGAGCACGTATAAAGACCCAGGTGGCGTGCAGAGCAGGCAGTTGGAACTTTCCAAAGGGGCGGATCTATCAAAGGTGATCGTGAAAGCTGCCCGCGAACTTGGTGAAAGGGACGGCTCAACGTTAAAGAGCATAGAAAAATACATAAGACAATCGCATGCGTTAAATGTCTCGGCGGACGTCGACTTTAGGTCCTTGCTGAGGATATCGGCTAAACGGGCGGAAGCGCGTGGGTACTTGGTTCATGATGGCAGGTTGTACAAACCTACGGGACGACCTATAGTTGGAAGTGCGCCTACGACGCCGAAACGTCAAAGTGTTCAAGTGAAAACCGCACAGACGCCAAGACGGCATTCGGAACAGACAAAATCTCGCAAATCGTCGGAAAGTCAAGCTTCAAGTCCAGAAATACCAAAGGTAAGAATTTTTAATTTATTTTGTTGATCACTGATCACAGTTGTACTTATTTGATACCATTGTAGCTACTAAACATAATCATTCAAAACCAGAAATAACCATGTATTAATTAATCCTGAAATGGTTTATATAATTTTATTCATAAAACATTTATGCAATTTGATTTTCCGTGAATATAATATTTAATGACATCCGCACATGGACTTGCTGTTACAACCACGTGGTTTCATACAATGATGTAACACAGCTGACTTAACAATGGCCATTGTTACGTCCTGGTTGGGGGGCGGATACTGATAAAAGATTAATGTTACATACAACGTTGTATATTTGAAATCGTCGATTAATTTACTATTAGTCAATTTTAACAATTATAATTTGTTGGAAGTCTCAGGTGAAACATATTTTATATCATGTAACTTAGTTTAGGCCTATATAAAGATAATATCCTCTGCGATAGTTTTTTTAGTAGCGTGCATTAACTACCCATTCGGGCTATAAGCTTATGTACGTTAATGCGTTAGGGATGACTACGGTTGAAGTTAGAGGAAGTGTACCCACATTTGCTTGTAGAGAGAGTGAAAAACCATTTAGGGGAAACAACCCTTAGCACACCTGACAGGTCGAACCACGATCTCCCAGTCATCGGTGGTCTTTTGCAAGAGTAGCGCCTTATACCATGCGGTCACCACGTGGGTCCGCGATATTTGGAACTGAACAGAGATTACATTTTTTTAAATCAGTAAAACCTCTGATAACCGAAATAAAAGGGGTTGAGCCTCTTTCGGATACGAAATTAATACCCCTCTAAAGAGAGGTAAAAAAAATTAATTACAAAAATAACCTAGTAGGAAGTTACAGAAAAGTATTTTTTGTATAGTTAAATACACAACAAAACTAAATTTATAATTTCTTAAAAATGTCGTCAATTTTCTTTTGACTTTTTTTTTTTCAAATTGTTTATCATAACAAATTTAAGTACTGCCGTAAAAACCGTAAAAACCTTTATTTGGCGGTTCAGCTACTGAGGAAAATATATAAACAAAAATGTGGCTGGCTGTTTCGGATATGCCGGGTTTCGGTTTTTAGAGGTCCGGACATGGCAGGTTTTACTGTATAAATATTTCTATTTCATAGAAATACATAATACACAAATAAAATACAAGATCATTTTTGTGTTATTTGTCAGTTTCCTGTCTTGTAACCGTGAACAATATATTTCACTACGCAGCACACATTTTCAAGGAAGCAGCTGTCGTTCTCTCTGCCCGGCGATGTTGCCAAGCATGTAAACTACGTTTTGGTGATTCATTGCTCTGACAAAATCTCCCCGCATGGTTGTTGAAAAAAAATCCAACTCTGGGAAACACGTTAGCTAATAAAGTACAAACACTTTTATTATGTTTGTGTTTGTGTTGGGGGGGGAAACACATTTCTTTGGATATTCATAAGATATATTTTTATGCTACAATAATAATTGTTGTATGGATTTTATCTCATATTTTACTAATTACATAAAATAACTTTTTTTCAAACTACAGAGACTATAAACTAATTGTACAAGATCAACTTTTTGTTTGTTTGCAAACCAACATTTGGCAACACTGCTCCGGCCACCTTAAAGGCCCCCCTCCCTCTTCTTTATAACCCCCTCTCGGCGTGTTTACGATCCCGTGACATCAACCAGGATAATAGTCACAGTGCAGTACAGGACAAAAGTATTGATCGACAGCGCTCTGTTGGGAATAGTCGTCGATTGAAATGTTATTGGGCTGAATTGTTGCCCCCTCTTTCCATTCCATCACAATAATGGGTATTAAATAATTTGTACGTCCATTTACAGTATGTAACTATATATATTTGGGGATGAAGGGATTTATGTCAGTATTTTTTTAAATTCCAAAATGTGAGTAGAGAAATAAAAATGCTTGTCTTATTTGGCAAATAAAAGTTCTAGATTTGAAGAAACAGGATTGTGCCAACACTTTTTTTGGGTGCTCACTGCGTCTTGCTATCCGTTCGGCCACCGCATATTTACTCTAATGAGGGTAGAGACAAGAAAGATAGTGTTTAGATGGATGGGCACCCCCAGAAATTCTCCCCCCCCCCCTTTTCACATACACACATATACCGCGATTGTAAATCTGATAGTTGTTAAATGTTGGAAGAAACAAATGATAAGGCAAACTAGAAGATTAAAAATGTTACAATGTTTTGCTCGAGATGAGGAGACCAATTAGGAAACCACCTACGTTACACTCGCCCGGAATTTGAACCCGAACCTTCTCGTCGCTGGTAAACCAAACTAGGTGGGCATGACATTTGATACACACCTGAAAATGCCAGGGAATTTTGAGTGACGGGGCGAAACCCGGGGAATTTTAAGATATTTTTTGTAATGATTTACAGATTATAATATGTATCCTACATTTAATGTCAACGTAAGTAGGGGGTCATCCTTAAATTACGTAGGGCCTTTTTTAAAAAAAATATATTTTCGACCATCCGCTTCCCCCACGTAAGGGTTCATAAGATTTCCCGTTACCCCACCCCAGTCACCTGCCTCATATCTTATATAATTTTTTACTATTTGATAAATTAGTCTATTTTAATAGTTTGGTTATTTTTAGATATAAGGATTGATAGTAAAGTGCGTGATAAGAAATGTTAGACTACTTTGATTGCACTAATTAAATAATAATAATAATATAGCCTAAGTGAAATTTTATAATTAATATATACATTTTCTGGAAAATAAAATTAAAGATTTTGTCTAGCTATATGCATTGGTGATAAACCTTACGTAAGATGGATTCTGACCCCCTCCTGCCCCATCACGTAAGAAAATACGGAAACCTCCCTACTCCCCTAAAAAACCCTGACGTAATTTAAGGTTGACCCCTAGTATTGTACCTAACCTAATTATTTATTGAGGGTGGTTTTTCCAAAATGGTGATCTCACTCTTCCTCTACGCGAATGTGGATACACTTCCTATAAACATAACCTCCCTAATCCTTTAAACCGCTAGCGTAATTAGTTCTTAAGAGTATAACCCGAACGGTTATTAACGGACGGCTTAAATTAAGGTGTAGACTGTAGAGTGATGTGTAGGCGAGTTTAGATGAAGTGCACTAGTATTGAAGTTGGGTGAGGATGGGAAAATCATCCCCCCCCTCCCCTTTACAGTTCAAGCGGCCCACACAGGCAATATCCAGTTTCTTGCGAGTCTGTCATCTTAGACGCGGTACAAATGTAAATGCGCCGGGACTAGGTTGCCAGTTTTGTGTGCTTGTCTGTCCAACCTGGGAACTTTTCAAGCAGTTCTAGTAGTACCTACACAATGGGACGAACGGTGTTCACCCAAAAGTGGCGCGGTCTTGAAATAGATACATAGACCGCAGTTCCGGGATGTTGGGGTGGCTAGCTGGCTGGCTGGTATCTTTCTTGTCTTCTTGTAGCGTCACTCACTAGACTAAAAGTTGTGAACTCTTAACAAATTATTATCACACGACGGTATTTTTTATTCGTTGGTACAATTTTCATAGGAAGGACCTTTTAAAAAATAAAAACTTTTATTTTCGTGGTTCATATTGATAACATTTATTTTATTAGTGTTTGATAAGTAAGATTGATATTATCAAGGCCGTAGCCAGCCAATAATTTCAGGGGGGGGGGTTTGGTGGGCACGTCCCCCAATTGCTGGGAGTTAGAAACAAATTATAAATGATAAACTGTTCTAGAAGCTCTCTGAAGTGGTTTTTTTTCATGGTAAAATAACTCACTAACTGCCAAAGGCTTGGAAAATTTCTAAATATTAAACACTTTTTGAAGCTCTGTGAAGTTTTTTTATGGTAATTTTAATATTGTTTGAACCATAAATAAAGCCATATATATTCTGTTCATAAAATTTCGCGGGGGGGTTTGAACCCCCAAAACCCCTCCATGGCTACAGCCTTGGATATTATCAATCAAATGTGACAGCTGATTCATAGGAAGGGGTATATGACAGAAATGTTACTAAATGTAGTTTCAAGTATTCATCTGCAGCTGCCACTTTTGATAGGCCTAGATATGATCACCTTAATCAGCTGTCTGTATTAATAATATGAAACTTGCTTCTGTAGCCGTATGGTCTATAAAGGCGTGACTCTCGTGTTAGATTGCCGATGACAGGGCGTTCGGGGGTTCGAATCCCGCTCGGGTGTACTGAAGGTAGTTTTCCACGCATATGTGAATACAATTTCTATAAAATGCTTCCTTCCTCATCCCTAATTCATTAGTGTAATTAGTATTACGCGTATAGCCTGAACAGGTAGCAAGACACGGTGGAAAAAAATGAGTTTGTTTGTCTGTCATGACTGAGCATTGCGTGATACCTACCGCATGAAAAGGGCTAACATTTTAAAATTAGTAGCAGGAATTTTAAATTTTTGATTAGATTTTTTTTTAATTTATTAAAAATTGTGTCGAAATAAATAAAATGAAGAAATGAAAAAAATGAAGATTTTTCTGTTTGTTTGAAGAAAAAAAAGGTGAAAGAATTGCGTTGCGTCTACCCCAGGAACTTAGGCCTATTATACTAGTTACCTATCAAATAACACATAAAATAGTAAAATGTTAACCAATTTTGGTTTCAAAAATATGTTTGTATTTTAGAAAAGGCCATTACTATGAAAATGGGACGATAGTTGTACCTGCTGCTGTAAAATTTAAGTCATTTTAATGTCGCTAGTATAGTTTTTAATAATGTAATTTTATTTAAGTTTCAAAATGTTGTTTTGGAGCCGTTGAAGCGTCTGCCAATCAATGGGTTCCGGTTATAGACGAGGCCAGTTTGACTGTGAAATTGGGATTGTCCTCCAATTTGTTGTGGCTGATTAACAAAACGGGGTCTGGTTGTTGATTTTGTATAATATTAACCTAAGGTGTTCTGCCGGTATCCTGTAAATTGTAAAACATTAGATGCATAGCAAAAATATAACCTACATAAGCAAATATTATATTTGCTTATATTCAGGCTACGACTTTTTTGATGATTTAGCTGTTATTAAAATGGGCTTACATGTTTGAGAAATTCACCGCCGGTAGAGGAATGTGACAGCATTAATGGGAATACATGGTGTACTAGGCTGGAATTCGGACCCCGGCCTCCCGGTTCAAAGTTGAGCACACTAATGCTAAGCTATTTACTTAACTAGAGTATAATTATTTTATTATTATTAGCACCACGTCTTACTACCCGTTCGGGTTATACGCACTTACGCTAATGTGTAATGGTAAGGTGATTATGGGATGAAATGGAGGACCTACAGTTTAACGTGGAATCCGAACCACGGTAGAGGCCTGGCATTCCTCACATTCACAAGTTGTGATTAATACACGTCTTGTCAGAGGTGAAGGAAGGGTTTGGCAATCATATAAATCTGTGCTGGGACCGAGGATTGAACCCCGGACCCCCAGCACAGAAGTCCGACACCTTACCCCTAGANATGTGTAATGGTAAGGTGATTATGGGATGAAATGGAGGACCTACAGTTTAACGTGGAATCCGAACCACGGTAGAGGCCTGGCATTCCTCACATTCACAAGTTGTGATTAATACACGTCTTGTCAGAGGTGAAGGAAGGGTTTGGCAATCATATAAATCTGTGCTGGGACCGAGGATTGAACCCCGGACCCCCAGCACAGAAGTCCGACACCTTACCCCTAGACCACCAGGTCACCTATAATTATTTTAGAAAGAACAGTAAATGAACGTCACAAACGTTAGTAAAACTACTTTTATTTAATTTTTCATACCGCAAGTAATGAGATTTACATCTTTACTTTTTGATATATTATCAATACCTAGAAAATAACATTAATAAACAAGTAAAATACTATCAATGTTGATCCACAGAAAAAGTTTGTTTTTTCTAAAACCATTCTTCCTCTTAGAATCAGGGTAGGTAAGTTATATGATTTATCAAAAGATTGAGCAACAAAATGTAAACCCGATTGTAATGCAAACGTCAAATATTTGTCTTGTCTGTGCGATAAGTATTGCAAATTAAAATTGTTATTAGAAAATTCGTCATAATTTAGGCCCATCTCTACATTTTGAAAAGTTACAAAAACATTTTTTAATTAATAATTTACCATTTAAAAATATTCTCAGAGGTCTTAGGTTTAGGCCTAGTTGATGTTTTATGTTTATTCTTAGTTAATAATCCTTTTGTTTACGATTTTTGTTTTCTAAATGATTGCTCTCATTTAAATTTAAATTTTAATCACTCGTTTAGTAATTATATGTTTCTGAAGAAAAATAAAACGGGGTATATATTTTCCAAATTAATTGATATTTTGTTAGCATTACTGTTTAAATTTGAAAACATGTACGTCGCTCGTTTCCGATCAAAACATATTATTTTATAACGCCTTGTTAGTTACTGTCGGTCGCACAAATAAAAACTGGTTTAAAGGTGTAATGTAAACCAGCCATGTGTACTTGTCTACCCGTAAAATCGAGCAATGTTGCAACACTGTACGTGTTATTAGTGATTGTGTCTCTTCTCTCTCATGCTACTTGCACGCCGACCGACCGCTTAGCGAAGCTCCCCTCCCCTCATTTCCCCTACACAGCCCTGTTATTATGTAAAGAAGGACAACCCTTTCCCCCTACCTTCTTTTTTTCTAGTTTGTTCGGCCTAGGGTTGGGGGGGAGAAAGGGAGGCGTTTAACAGCCATATTGACCCCCTTCTTCCATGTTAGGTAACTATTACTGAACGTTCTTCCTGTCTACAAACTTTGATAAGTGGCTGTACTTATGGCTTTGTTTATTTGTAATGGGATAAAGCAGGTATTTTACAAGTAGCTGTGAGACTGCTTTACACGTTTCTTATGGGCGGCACTAAAGCCCTTTATGGGGCCAAGCTCAGATTCGTCTGGTAACATGTCAATAGGAAACATTTCCAGCTTCGTGCCTCAAATAGTATCGTCACACCGGCTAAACCACAACATTTAACTAAACACATTTTTCTAGAACCGCGCTTAAATACCCTTTAGGGCTATACGCCTATATATTAATTACTCTAATGTGTTAGCAATGAAGGAGGGGTTCAGAGGAATTATATCCGCATTTGTGTGGAGTGAGAGTGGAAAACCATTTAAGTATAGCCCTTTTCAGTACACTCGACCGGGATTAAAACCCCGATTTCTCCGTCATCAGCTATCTAGTCCAAACCTGAGACCGAGGGGGTCTATTGGTAGCATGGTACTGAGCCCGGGACTTCAAGAAGCCTGGGCCTATGATCCAGACTAAATTAAAAAATAAATAGATTAAATAAAACAAAACATGAATGATGAGTAGTAAAATACCCATTCATACATAGGAACAGCTGGGATTTTCTCCGGAGGAACTAATTGGCATTTGTCAAAAACACAAATATTATATAATCGGTTCAGTGCGTCTTGGACTTCGTTTCGATGTGCTAGGAAGTTTCACGGAGTCTTATTATTTTGTACTTAAATTAAATTTGGCGCGTGAAGAGAGTCGGTAAATGAATCAATTTAAATTTAACTATTTTGTCATGGACATAACATTTTCAGTGTTAAGTTATCTCTAAGTAGTGTCTAGAGGCAATTTATTTTCACAACTTCGGCAGGGAAGGACAACTCGAAATATTAACACAGGCAGTTAATTAAAAGAAGGGCGAAGACCACTCTAAATAGCTTTAGAGGCACCCAATCATTAAAATTTCCAGCGGCAGTCAATTACAAATAACATCCAATTCCAAATAACATTTTGGACTATTTAATTTTACCAAATTTGCTGGATATGCCTATTCTAAATATCTTCTGGATACATCATTTTTTCCAAAAAAATTCAGAAGACCACTTCAATTAGCTTATAAAATATACAAATAATTTTCCAGACAAAGACCACAAAAATAGCTTCTCGGGACATTCAAATTTAAAAACATTTCTGTAGAAGGACCAATCCAAATAGCTTATAGACAATTATAATTTAAAAATAGTTAAGGTGAGGGCCACCAATATTTTCAGGGTGACTCCTATTTTCAAACATTCGCCTAGGGTCTCCAACCCCAACCCCCACCCCTTTAGCTTTGGGGTCAAAACTCCTCAAACCCCCTTTTTATTTGCTAAGTTAATCGGGTCCCTCCACCCACCCTCCAAGACAAATAAAGTTTCGCCGCCACTCAAGTCGAATAGAACTAAGTAAGGCCCCCCCCCTTGCTTTTTGCCCCTGGTACCGGGCCCGGTTTGAGCACCTAGCGAACCTGGTCTAGTCTATTGCAAGAGTGACGCCATAGACCATGCGGCCACCGAAGCGGGTAATATTTTATTAATAACATAAATGGCGATATGTTAACGTTTATGGGGGGGGGGGGG
>CABFWO010000055.1:385769-424482 GCA_902155825.1 Timema genevievae | reverse complement strand
GGGGGACTGTTAGGTAATTATGATACCTTTGTCGCAGACTACTGTTTAGCGTGACATATCGTGATGTACGTGAGTACATGCAATTAGTCGATTTAGTTCCTGTCACACTCACATCGGTGGACACGTGGTATAAACGTCAGATTCATTTAGTCTGATTTGCCGGTGACGGTTAGTCTGGGGTTCGAATTCTTGTAGCCCTCTTCGGTGGCCGCGTGGTCTAACCCGCTACGCTTGCAGTTGACTAGACTGTCGATAACAGGGAGATTGGGGTTCGAATCCCGGTCAGGTGTACTGAGGGTGGTTTCACCTAAATGTTTTCCCACTCTCTCTCTTCACACAAATGTGGGTACACTTGCTCTAATTAAAACCTTTTTATCTCTTTAACACATTAGCGTAATTAGTACTTAGCCGTACAACCCAAACGGGTAGTAAAACGCCGTGCTTAAAAAACGTGTAAATAAAACTTCTTAGAAACAATCAAACCCACGGGATGTTCCATGTGCTAGCGCTGCTCAACTTGAAATATTTTCTACTAGCAAAAGTACCCTTGTCTTTGCTTCAAACAGACAACACAAAATATCTTCATAATTTCTTCCTGCCCAGCTTTTAATAAATTTATATAAATCTAGTCAAAATATAAAATTTCTCCTTCCAGGTGCATATGTTTGTGCACAGCGGCTACTAATTTTATAATTTCAGCCCTCAGCGTGCCATAGTTATCGCGCAATGCCCATGATAGACAAACATACGCTTAATTGTATTATTAGACACTGTAGATAGCTACAAAAACAAGTACTTACAGAAGTACTTGGTTAAACACCAGTTACTATGGGTACAAGCTTTTCTGTAGGTAGGGCAACAGTACATAACCCAAAAAACAATACTGTCCTGTAAAAAAATAGTATTTATGTTCACCCTATACAACCTATAGTCTCCACAACATACATGTCGACATCGCTGGTCCTGAGGTAAAGTGCTCGTCTCAGGACCCGATGTTTTTGGGTTCAAACCTAGCCGGCGTCAACGGATTTTCCTTGAGAGTTAAAAATACATAGCACGACTTCCTTAGGAGGGTAAGTAATGCCGTCGGTCGGATGTCAATTGTGCTATGTAAAAGAATCCTGAAGAGTATGTTAAAATACTTACCGGCAAAATTGGTAAGCCCTTTCGCTCTTGTTCATAGAAATTCTCGTGTACTGATATAATCAGTCGGTTCATAAAGTGCGCTTTAAATACAGTATCTCAAATAAAATTTTATTTAAAAAATCATTGAGCTTAGTTAAAAATAAAGTCTAATTAATCTAACATATTGTGGTATCTCCACACTTCCAAATAAAAATCACAAAAAAGGGCTATCCTAATTTATTCCCCCTCCCTTAGCCTCTCGTGGGTGTAGATCCAGCTGCAACTATGAAGGGTCTTTAGTTCTCACAGTAATAAGGAGGAACGGTCGTGCGATGGCTGAATCTGTTCCGGCGCGCTGTGCAGTCTTGTAAACCTTGCGGACGGTCTGGGAAGGGGCCTTGTCGGGGATGGCAGATCGTCCCGGTGTGAGCTCCGTTGAAGCAAGAGCTCACATGCGTCAACAGCCCTTTCACATCAATCCTGATCCTTCTCACAGTTGCCATTTAATGGCGTTGGATATGTACAGTAATATGGTCATAAATAAATAAAACAAATTGTTTGGTGAAAGTTTTGATCGCCAAAAAGTAACAAAAACTCAACACGAGGTCTTGCAAAACAAATGGTTTGGCGAATGGATTCAAAAGACTTGATCTGGTAACCTTTACTAGCTTTCACGTATTCATACGTCAAGTCATGTGATCTGCGAATGTCACTTTTGATATTATCAATACTGTACTTATAAAATAACATTAATAAAAAAAGTAAAAATGTTGGTCGCCAAAAAATATGTTTGTATTTTCTAAGAGGCTCTTCAAACGGTTTTCTTACTGTAGCAACTTCAGATAAGGATATCTTTATCACAATACAACTAATTATATCGCTACTCTACTTTCTGTTCTCTACCATTACCTTACCGTTTATTAATTTTTTTTAACAAGGTTGATCGGATTAAAAGTGAAATCGTCATAGGAAGAACATTTTTTGTAAACAAAATTAAATGTAGCGCAACCAACGGTGATATAATGCAGCTATTAATTTATTAGGATGGGAAAATCTAAAAAGAAGGGGTTCTCATGAAAATAAGTCTAAATTATTACTATTATTATTTGCACCGTGTATTAATAACCGTTCGGTTTACACGCACTTACGTTAATGTGTAATGGTAGGGTGATTGTGAGATGAAATGAAGGACCTACAGTTTAACGTGGGATCCGAACCACAGTGGAGGTCTGGCATTCCTCACATTCACAAGTTGTGATTAATACACGTCTTGTTGATTAATACACGTCTTGTCAGAGGTGAAGGAAGGGTTTGGCAATCAGATAAATCTGTGCCGGGACCGAGGGTTGAACCCCGGACCAGCCCAGAAGTCTTGACACCTTACCCCTAGACCGCCAGGTCACCGTTAATAAGTCTAAAAAACACATTTGCCTCCATTTTAGTCATATTCGTAATGTACCTTTTTATACATTTCGAGATATATTACATTATATTAGGATTGATAATGTTCATGTCTTAATAAGCGTGTAAAATTTAACTGTTATTGAAAGTTCATAATATTAATGTAAAGAATTTTATGAGGGCTCCGGAATGTATTTTTTTCTGGTGCAAGGGCGTCTTTGGTTTAATTTTGGTAACCCTTGGTCTACTTCGCCACTTATGTGGCACCATATCATATCACTTTAATTTTTATATAGATATATATGAGAGTCCTAATTTATGGTCACTCCATTAATTTAACACACAAATAATCATTAACTTACTTTAAGGTGTATTATACAAAGCAGGGATGTGGAGTCGGTTCGCCAAACCTTTGACGCCTTCATATTTGGCTAAAGTAAATTAATCAGTGTAGTAACAAATCGACTGCAGTAAAATGCTCCAGTAGAGATTACTTCATGTGAAGCTTCTTTAGCATCGTGAATTTATATTTAAATACATTTGTCAATCCAAACTACAAATGTTGGTTCTAGAGAATTAAAAAAGTATAAAATTAAAATGAGTTATTTACCATAATATTGTTATAATATTTTAGTTATTATTTTGAAGCCGGAGTCTGTGCATTTTTACCAACTCCACGACTACAACTCCAATTTCTTACGAATGGACATCTGGGGCGCCTTTTAGAAAATACACACATTTTAAATAACATTTTACTATTTTATATAGTGTCTTATCAAAAGTTACTCTGCAGCTCACATGTCTTGACGTATGAACACGTTAAAGAAGATCTAACTTTTCCTAGCCATCAGATATACGTCCATTTGTAAGACATTTGGGGTATGTCATTTAACTGGCAAATAACTTCTTTTCGGCTCTCATCAAAGTGGCTGTCCCTGTAAATGCCAATACAAAATAATGGCCACTGTACGTTCAAAGCTCACAATAAATAAAATAAAAAAGTTGTGTTTTTTCCCCCCATATAAGTTGGATTGGTGATTGCAATCGCGGTCGAGAGAGTTTACTTTTGTCTCTCCCCTCGCGGCGCAGTTGGTGACGTGTCGAAAATTAGCATCGCCAATTTGTTACGGTACAGTTTGGAATGTGAAGGCGTGTGACCTCTCACAGCGATGTATTCCAGACAGACCATTGTCAGAGTGACTACGGCCGACAACCTTGTGAACTAGGCAGAGTAAAGGGAGGTCCAAGGCAAGGGGGGACCTTATCTGACAGCTAGAAACAATACCAGATATACTCGGGCGTCAGGATATATATGTTAATACCTATAACATAACACTTAAAATCACTGCCCGGATTTTGACATCTTTTTTTTTTGTGTGCATCGCATACAATACTCATGTGTACATACATTCAGGTCATGATTCCCTCGTTATGGAAACGTATTTTACAGGTCATTGTTTTTCATATTTGGGCATATTGAGAGGATGAGTATGGATCGAGTGACGAAACGAATATATGTGTATGGATCAAAAGAAAGGGGTAGGCCATGTAAGACGTGGCTGAATGTTGTAGACGAATGTGGGGGAAAAAAATAAAATATTAAGAGTTTTAAAAATATAAGAACATGTATGACTCGGTGTATGTTGTTGAAGGGAAGGGAGTTTGCTAGGATAGGGAAGTGTGGAGAAAGTTAGTTAGGAGGGATTAAATAGGAAGTTGTTTTTTGAGCTATATGCAAAGTTTCTTGCCTACCCCCTAAGGGAATGGCGTGATTAGGTATGTATTGTTTGTCATTTTGCAATTTTAGGTAATATTTTCTTGATTTGCTGCAATTTTAGGCATTTCTGGGGATTTTTTTTTTGCATTTATATTAAATAAGCTTATTTTGAATATACATTTTATGGATGCATAATTAATACGCAAATATTCTTTTTTTAATACACAATTGATGGGATGGGAAGATGCAGTTATTGAACTTAGTACCCTCTTTGCGTGTGTGTTTGTAAAATACACATTCCTGGTGCCTGGTCAGAGAATACAAGTAGGCTGGAGAGAGTTGCGTTGGATAGGGATTACTTCTGAAGAGTTTTGTTGCTAAAAGACTTTTCATTGCATATTTCCTAGTTTCCATTAATGTTGTAAAATGCGTGTTTGATTGAGTTGTACACATTCATCATGAGTTTTTGCTCATGTTTTAGTTTTTATTTGTTTATTTTAAGGTCATCCAAGTCCGTGGGCCGCTACTTATATAATAAAATGTTTCATCAATGTTAGCAGCAAAACATTTTATTTGTATTTTATAAAAAAGTTATTTATAGGCCCTATGAAAATTGAACTGTAGCTTCTTAGTTGATACCAAGACAAACTCAAACAGGCTCATATTTGTTAATTTACGATTTAGTGAAGGGCAACAAGGCCAATCCCACAATTATAGCTTACAGTACACTTTCCGTTCTCCAGGAATCGAGTCATAAACCGTTAGATAATTATGTACACACACTATCGATTGGGTTTGACAAACACTAAGTTATTTAATTGATTATTAACAGAGTAAACTCCAAACGTAGCCTAAATAGGAAACGACATAATATAATAATGATTGATTAATATACTTGACATATTTTCAAAATAAATAATTTTAAATTTCATATCCACTCATTAAAATAATTATTTTCTTCTATTTGTTTTAGAATCTTTGATATTTTTAAAATTGCATTTTTTTAACATACATATTAAATTTGGTCATATATATTTAGTTAGTTCTGTTGTAATGTCTTTAACGATTTCGCAAATTTTCAAGCGCCACATAATTGTTATTTTGTTTAAAATAATACACTCTAACAAATTTGGATACATTTATACTTAAATGCTTAAAACAATATACTAGCTTTATATTACTACTACATACGTCACATTTTTCAAATACTAAACTATATAATGAATAAAAAGCTTAGGTTTCCATCAAAGTAAAATAAATGCAGAATAATTGTTTATTTAAGATTACACTCAGCTTTCGGTATAATTGTTTATTTAAGATTACACTCAGCTTTCAGTATAATTGTTTATTTAAGATTACACTCAGCTTTCGGTATAATTGTTTATTTAAGATTACACTCAGCTTTCGGTATAATTGTTTATTTAAGATTACAATCAGCTTTCGGTATAATTGTTTATTTAAGATTACAATCAGCTTTCGGTATAATTGTTTATTTAACATTACAAACAGCTTTCGGTATAATTGTTTATTTAAGATTACAAATAGCTTTCACCGAGTTCGTTACTTACAAGTATATCGCGTTTTTACAGAAAACTATAACATTTTGCGTATGCCCTATTATTATTATAATTCTACTAAATTTAACTATCACAAAACTTCTTATTTAATTTTTTTATCTATTGGACGTAGTTTTAGACACATCATAAGTTTAAAGCTCTACTCTTAAATTTTACACAAGCTCGATTCATCATGGTTTTGCGAATTTAGTTGCAGACACCTTTTACTAAACACATTCATCACAACTTAACTCATTTATGATTTTCTTGAACCAAAAGTTTGACTCCAAACATTATAATTGATCTTTATAGCGTCAATACTAAAGGGAATTATTAGAATTTTTTTCTGCCGCGTTTTAAAGCCCAACCGAACTATTCGCATTTAATTACGTTAACGTGTAATTTAGAGGAAATGCACTCGCATGTGCGTGGAGGGAGAGTGTGAAACCGCTTTAGAGATATATGCGGATAGTCCGGACGGAAAGTAAGATGCGGTGTACGTAATAAATAATGTGCCTTTTTTTCGAAGCACTTCAGCTGTCAGAAGAGGCAAAGACTACCACTAATTGATTAAAAAGTATAGCCCATTATTGGGTACCTATGGTTAATACGAAGGAGTGCCGGTGATATATTAATATACAAAATATAGGAAGGCATTTGGTTTTCTTTTTTTTAGCCGTTCATTTTCCGACACATTTAATTGAAAAGGCAATAGCCTCCAAGGTATGTTTTCAATGTTGGATGCTTCCAACATCCATCATTATAATAAGGCCACTTTTAAACACAGCAAACAGGATATATCGAAGCTATTATGTTTTCGGAGTAAGAAGCCTCCGCTATGTAATACCTCTCCCCTTCCCCTTCAGCTTCAAGGCTTGCAATCAAACCCCTTACCGTTGAGTAAATACTAGATGAAAACAAACATTTGAGTGCTTATATTACTAGGAATATTCATGCCTAATTTCTGGTGAAAGGGAAGACACCCAATTTTGTAAGGAACAAATTGTTAGCCCTGGGAATTGAACCCAAGGTCCTCAAATATTGTTAGTTTGACACCTAAGCTGTCGACCATCAACTATAGTTTAATGTAGGAGTAGCTTCGATAAGTGACAACCAGGGGCGCCCGCAGGGAAGGTCAAGGGGGGAAATTGCTCCCCCTTCTGAGATTATTTGGTTCCACAAATATTAGAAGCTTGAAACATTTTTATTATGTTGTATCTTATTTTCAAGAGACAAGGATTGCCCTAAAAAGCGTCTTTTGAGGTTTCAATTTAATGAATTTTCCCGTGGGAGGACCCTCTGACCCTTCGCCGTACCGGGGGATATTCCATACCCCCCGGTTTGCCCTCCCCTGCGGAAAAATTCTTCGGGCGCCCTTGGTGACAGCAGACGTTCTTTATTGCAAACATTTGTTTAACATAATACTATTATAATACGACTTCTTATTGATAGTATTGTGTTAACTAAGCAAATAATAATTATTTCCGAATATGTTTGACATTAGTGACTTTAAGCTAATGTTTGCAATAAGAACCTTGACTATCTGACACTCCTACACATAGGCTACACTAACATAGTCCTTAGGTCGAACACTTGATTTTAATAAAGATTTTATTTTATTCCCGAATTACAAATAATAATAATTTTTTTTTATAGTTTAAAACTCAACATTTTGGTCAAAAACTTTGTATAAGAAGATAACGAGCAAGTTCTGATATGAAAAAAGGCCGTCTAGATTGATATTCGTAAGCGAATCGGGCTAAAAACCCGGTTGAGTACCTACTAGATTGTACCGTCACGATTTATTCATATGCATTAAAGTCTGTTCAGCGTAGGAATTGTTTTCTGAAAGGCCTTTTTCCCTACCAGAAAGCTGTTATATAGTAGGATTTTGGTAGGAAAAAAGACCTTTCAGAGTAAAATTCCTACTGTGAATGGAGTATACTTTGATATCTCGGTTTTATTCTACTTGTTCCTCTCATTCTGAGCCCTTTTGTCTGTCTCAAATTGCCTATCTCTCTCTTCCCTCTCTTTTAAAAGTGGTCACATTGTTGTGATCGATGAAGGTAAGCGCTACGAACGATTAGAGCGCATGCGCGCACTGGTAATCGACTGATGCTCGTCTTGATAAGTTTTGGGAGGACTGAAAAAAAGAATAAGGGGGGAGGGCGGGGTGATAAAAGGTGGGGGGAAAGGGGATAAGGCTGAATAAAAGCGGGGCGGTCGGCCAATTCAACGCGTGACAAACTGCCTGGTCGTTATTTTTTTTATCGTCGTGATAAAAGTTGGTTATTGATTGTTTTTCTATTTGTGTGCATATGGAGGGGGTAAGACGCTTCCCCTCTGCCCTATTGTAAACAGGGTTGGTTTTCATAATATTGACACGCCCCTCCTCCCCTTCCATAATTAAGGATGGATTATCAATATTTTCTTAAAACTCATAGTAGACTAAATAATGTGACAGTTGTCAACTGCAAAACATATTGACACACTGTCAGCCATTTTGTTTTAAAGGTTCTTCAGGCGATCACAAGGAAGGGACCTTAGCTATGTTCTGTTGATAACAAATATAATTATTGCACTATATTTTCTACTTTTTGATTTGGTCATCTGATTTAAATATTAAAAATAAATCTACACCCGCCTGCCCTTACATCCATAACAACAAAAAAGTAAAAACCTTGGCCCAGTAAAATAATTTATGCTGGGTTTATAGTTTTTTTAAAATTAACCTTGTCATTGAATTTATTAGACAAGTTTTGGTCGTGAAGTATTAAAGCTTATTTTAAAAGAGTCATACTCCAAGCCATTTACTCTGCATCTTTAATTTTGAACAGGTGATATCACTTTTGGTAACTGTAGCATATTGTAAACTTTTATTTGTTATATGCCTCTAAATGTTATTTTTTAAGGTGATCCGGTTATAGACACGCTGCCCAATGCTAATGTAATGCGCTGTATAATTCTGGGTTTTGAAATGGCACGTAAACATCCTAAGTTAAAATACTGGGTACTACTGCCTCGATTTTGTTATGGGTTTTACATGTTCTTTAACGCAAGCGTGGCCATTAGCAATGGCGTCTGGAACCTAGAAACAGTATTGATAAGGATTATTTATTTTACATTATACCCTCCAATTAGCCAAAGCTTATTTCAGTTTTGTTTAGTTTTTCAGATTACTTCTTAATATTTCTAATGAACTTGTTGAATAAAAAATTATAACCAAGACTTTACTAAAGTGTTGTCGCTACATGTAAAGTTATTTTTGAAGCATCAAATAAATCAAATGATCATTGCTAGGGCTCAGTAACAAATGATAAGGATCAGCAAAATGACTGATAGGCCCAACCCTACATTTTTTATGACTTTCTTGGATCACGATTAACTTAACGTTAATATAAGGTTCACTTAACATAAAGAAACTAGTGTGTGATCAAGAATCACGTAACTTAACGTAACCACTGAAGCAAAACACAAGACAGTGGATATGAACAGTTTTGGAAACAAATTGTTCACTAAAATTAAACCCAAGTATTTATGGCTCAAAGGCTCATTAGGCTACAAATACTTGCAATATAAGTTTTACTGGATTTATACAAAATAAAGTGTAACAGGAGGCTACAACGTGTTAGAGTTCACGAAACTCGCAAAAAACTGTACCGAAGAATTCATTTATAATATAGCATAAACAAACAAACGAAGCACTAAATAGCCCTAGTCTAATATTCACTTAACGTAAAAGTTCTGCTCAAGGGTACGTTAGGTTAACTGCATCGTGATGACTTCCATTTAAAACAAGAGGAGATGTTATGTTACGTGAATGTTAATTTGATCGTGGACCCGGTATTAGCGACCAAAATACTATTATGTTTTTAAATAAAACTCATATTTCACAACGGATATAACATAATCATATGTTACAAGTGGCTTGGTTGTATTTTAACATATTATAAAATTAATAAACCACACTAATCATCCTTTTCATTTTTCTCCCTAATAAAGTTTATGCTACACTTGTATTTAAAACATGGAGAGTTTGATATTTGTGGCTTGGAAGCTATAATTAACCTAACATTTGATAAATAAATAATGAAAATAAAGGCTCACAACCTGAATGGATGGTAAGACACGGTGCTAAAAAATAATAATTATAGATAATATTTGTCTAAAGGGGTTGAATTGTGATTTAAAGTAGTTATCATACGCTTTTATTTGAGACCACAATGAACAAAACCGGTTAATAAATAATGAATTTATGAATATTTTAAGTAATTCTAAAATGGCACCATTGGGCACTGAAACATCACTATATATATATAAAATTATTCAAGCTCTAACTTTTATATAGGTACTTAGAGGGAATTTTTTTTTTAAAAATCTGAGATTTAAGTACACAGTGATATTCTCAAATTAGATGAGTTCATGTGGAATAAGCTATAGTAAATTTTTCTAGCGGAACCCGCCCTCCACTAGAAAAATTTGCTTTCTTCTCCCTTGAAAAAGCTTTACTGTAGATTCACACGTTCGTCGAAAAACTAGCGCAGAACAGAAACGTAGTCACGTGACGAGCTCTAAGCCAATCACAAGATTTCCGTCTCATCGGCGCGAGCTGTCCCACTAAAGTCCAACTATTCTCTACTTTATCCGCTCTGTCTGAGATGCTCGGCACAGGAGTACCAATCAAATCTCGGAACTAACCATTTCACATCAGTGCGCATGCGCATTTGGCAACGTATGCGCTCTACAGCCAGAAGCTAGCAGACAGCTTCGTTGGCTTTTGTTAGTTAATTTGAAATAGCCCATCAATCTAAAGCGTGTGTATCGGTGTATTGGATTCTGCCACGACACATTATTATAATTTGAAAACATACATCGGTAGAATTATCTAAAATATATGATATATGTCTATCCACTAGAAAATAAAATATGTTTTCAAGCTTTAAACACACACTGCTACTACTTGATTGATAGTTGACTTGTCAAATTACACTTTTATTTTCCTTTGGTTATTTTACTACGCACCATCTTCTGTGCGTAGAACCCCCAAACACTTGGTAAAGTTTTGCGACCATTCAAATCACGTCTCGTCACTAAATAAAAAAGGCCCGAGAATAACTTTAAAATTCGTTTTGTATCATATAAAGTAAAAGTTCTCAACGCGTTCATTTGTACAACTTTGTACACCCTTTGACCTTGGCGCTGGTTTTTTGAATGTCATTGTTTTTGTGCGCCCAGCGGAAAAAGCTTGTTTGCGGGATCCACTTCAGTGCTAGATAATGAATGCTCTCCAGGAGGAAGGAAATTTAACGAGTGACGAGCCAACACCTGCCCAAATACACTAATTAACTTTGTATAAGGTGCCACAGGGGCTTATAAATAAAACAAGTTGTTCGGCAAGTGCTCAGTGCAAAGCGTTTTCCTAGAATACGGTAGTTTTTAAAAATAGATGATATAACAATTTATTTTTCTTGAGAACAGAAAATATGTCTTGAGTTTACCTTGAAATATTGACCAATTATTTTCGAGAACAAAACTTGTTTTATTCCTATCTAACAATATATTATCTCACATTGGCGAGGCATATGTGTACTAGTATCCAATGTCACCATGGTGACTTTCGGAAATGAAGGGGAATATGTGTGTTGGCCCATGTATATACACGTTTCAGGCATTTTATAACAGATGCGAGCCATGGGCTGTCCTAACTTCATGTTTTGGAAAACGTGTCTATATCGGTGGTTATAGAACAATAAACAAGAACATGTCCCGGGTCTGTCTCCATAGAGCAGTGGTTCTTAACCTGGGGGTAATCACCTCCTTTTGGGTAAAGTGGCTACCCAATAGGGGTAACACAAGACAAACGAGCTTTTTATGTATACCTATGTTAAACTATAAGTTATGCTTCTAGACTAGAACTAGCAATTCGACATATAAAAATAATTGTACATAAACAACACCAACCTTCTCACTATTATTTTACCTGTAAAATTTACAGACATTGTTTTTGTTTTGAATTTTTTTCTCAATAAATATTCTTAGTTCACAACAAGTTTCTTTAAAGCAGGGGTAAAGAGAGGTTTTTGGATAGGTCATACGGGTGACATGACTGAAAAGGTTAAGAACCACTGCTATAGAGCAATCAACAAAAATGTCCCATATCGGTCTCTATAGAACAATAAACAATGTTCCATGCTGATCTATCTAGAACAATAAACAAGAATATGTCCAGTGTCGGTCTCTATAGAACAATAAACAATGTTCCATGCTGATCTATCTAGAACAATAAACAAGAATATGTCCAGTGTCGGTCTCTATAGAACAATAAACAATGTTCCATGCTGATCTATCTAGAACAATAAACAAGAATATGTCAAGTGTCGGTCTCCATAAAACAATAAACAAGAATGTGGGCCGAGTCTACTCAATCGGTGATCGAACCCTGTCCTATCGAATCACTGCCAAATATGGTATCGTACATCTAAACTCCTGGTGATTGGCCTTTCTACTGGTTTTCTTTATTCCAACCCGGAAAGTCTAGGTTCGAATTTAGGCTACGAAAATGGTGCTTCGGCAGTGTTTTTTTTTTATTATTCTTCCTCTTTCCTAGAAAATGACGTTTTTCTTTAAAATGTCACCCTAACTTTAAGTGTACCTTACCGGATAGCCCAAAAGGACTGCGATACATGCTAGCACACTTGTTTCTTTGAAACAGTTTTGGCGCATCATATTGCATTGGTTTATTTATAGTCTTCCTATATCGATCCGCCGTTCTCTAAAGTTGTTGACAGCTTACATTACGTCATGTTCTTATGGCATGCTTTTAATGCTTTTATCAATTAGTGGAGTGGTCAGGGGTCGTCCTAACAAATGTGGCGGTATCCATTCAAAAATATTGACTATTCATGCTCGGTTGTTCTGCTTTAATTATAATTGTTTGAGTTGAATGAAATGCACATGATTAGGTAGAGAGAAGATTCTAAGCGCTTTCTGATAAATGCGAACGCTTACAACCTATGACCGATATTTTGAAAAAAACTGTTGAGATTACAATGTGTAGAAAATTAAACGATTTCCTACTAGTAATAATCATACGGCTGTTATTGTTTAAATTATTTGAACTTGTTTTTCTTCCTGAAGCTGCCACACGTTGTGCAGATAATAATTGCAGTGTACTGTAGCGAACGTTTGGCAACACTGCCTGCTCGTGAGTAGATCGGAAGGTCAAGGACATTTTCAGACAGGTTTATGTATAGTTTACTTTCTGTTCATCTGCATCCAACCATGAAACTATTCATTCGACAGATTTGCCTCGTACAATTTGGCGCGTCAGTCAAAATGTTTTCCTTGAAATGCATGTCTGGGCTTTGAATTACAAAAATGATTTGTTGTTTTAAGGTGGGGGTGTAAGGGACGCGAGAAAAGGTCAGTGTTTTTGAAGTTTTTATATAGCAAAACTTTTTTGTATCAAAGTTTACCGACAACTTTGTCTCTTAGTTTGTCATCTAAATGTAGACATTTTATTTCTATGTTTCCACTGTTCAGCAATATTTGGTTTATTTTTTATCAAAAAAGTGATTTGCTATAAAAACTGCAAACACACTGACCTTTTCTCGTATTTTTTACATCCCACCCTTAAAAAGAGCATAATGTATACATAATATAAAAATTATTTTAGTGGTTTCTAAAGGTGTGGAAACTCTTCTCAGTGGAAACAGTATGATCCTCCCAATCTAATTCCAGTTTCCTTCCATGGCATTACTGAAAATGTATGTTTTATAAACCATCCGGGCTATCTGCATATTTATACTAATGAAGTCCACCTGCCCAAAGTATATAGGTGTACAGTAGTTTAATATTGTTTCTCTTTTACAAGGTCATTGTAAATTGACGGTCCGATATCTAGTCTTGTAAAAGTGACTACATTTCCAATAACCACAACTATTCTAAAGTAAGCATTACTACACATTCTTTTTTCGAAACAATTTATTAGCGTCTAGGTTTTCACTAATTAAGGATTACCCCTAAATGATGCCTCTAAATTACACGCGTGCACTGGACTTGAACACACGATCATATACATTTGTGCGCTATCACTGAGCTCTCCTCTATTTCAATTTTTTAACATGTAGGTTATTTGTTAAGAAAAATAATTCAATTATATGTAAAAATTTAACGGCAAATTACATAAAATATTTCATATTGCAATTCCAAAGTACCTTAAAGTAAATCTTCATATCCTGTTGTATAATATTTAAATATAGAAATACAACCACGTTATACATAACATTTTTTCCTTTAGTTTTACATGGTTTATTGTAGCGTTTCTTGAAGTATTCAGTATTTAATTTAGTTTTTCTCTACAGCTTTTTGAGGGATATAATGGGGTTGGGATGGCAGTTGATTGAATGATTTGGGAATAATGAATCGCGCTCAATTTTTGTCTACCGTAAAAAGTTGAATGATTAGCCATTGTCAACACTTAAATGTAATAGTAATAATATTTACACCTCAGGCCGTGCTCAATAGTTCTTACATACATATAATATACCTAATCACGCCGTTCCCTTACGGCCTGGACAAGCAACTGTGTATAGAGTTCAAAAAACAACTTCATACGTCTTAATCCATCCTTATTAATTTCACACTTCCCTATCCTTGCATACTCCCTGCGCTTCAACTTCCATACACCGGGTCACACATGCTCTGTTATTCGTTAAACTCTTTTAATATCTCTCCTTTTCACACATTCGTTTACAACATTTAGCCACATCCTACATGGCCTACCCCTTCCTTTTGATCCACACACTCTACCTTCATATATTTGCTTCGTCACTCAATCCACAATCATCCTCTCAACATGCCCAAACCATCGTAAAACGCTTCTTTCACATTGCCCTAACTATAGGATTCCCTTTCAAACCGCACTCCTTCGACACACACTCATTACTGACTCTGTCCATTCGAGTTTTTGTAACATTTGTTTCAGTAGTATATTTAAAAAAACATCAAACGTTATCATTGACTTAAGGACGAGGAGGATAGTTTCTAGAGGAATTGCACCCCAGTATTAATTTGTGTGGAGATTGGATGTAAAATAAAACCTTAATTGAACCCGGCCAAGATTCGAACCTTGGTCTCAATCAACTAATTATTGCAATTTTGACGTTTAAAAGTGTACTTCCACCGATGCGAGTTTTCTCAAACATTCAAAGTCAATTTTAACAACAATTATTTATGAAGCTTTGTTTCACTTTGAACCGGCTTTTAAGTGAAATTAAACGGGCTCATGGTTTTAATGCGGTGTATTAAATTATTATTCGTCGCCAAACCCTTCCTTCACCTCTGACAAGACGTGTATTAATCACAACTTGTGAATGTGAGGAATGCCAGGCCTCCACTGTGGTTAGGATCCCACGTTAAACTGTAGGTCCTCCATTTCATCTCACAATCACCCTACCATTACACAACGTAAGTGTGTACAACCCGAACGGGTAGTAAGACGCGGTGCTAATAATAATAATAATAATAATAATAATAATCGTCTCAGAGTTTCACTTGAATTGATACAACCCCCCTTGTTAACATACTAGCATGGAGGGTTGAAAGAATGCATTGGACAGTCTGACTCGACGAACGTCATTGATGAGATTGTGTAGGTACAGGGTCTAGGGGGTGGGGAGGGGTGCACAGGGGAGAGGGGCAGGGTCTCCACTGGCAACCGGGGAGATTCCGCGGCTCGATACACCGCGACTGACGTCATTTAGTCACAACAAACAACCTGTCCATCAAGACGTGTTGACTGACTGCGCATGCGTGCGTCACGTGCTCACAAGGGGTTAGTTCACATTATTAGCCCCTGACCCTCTCGGCACCCTATCACGTGATCATTTAAAACCGTGGGGGCGTTGGAACTGAAGAGAGCCTTGCCGGGGCTCTACGCCGTGGCTACCTAAGGGAATGTTTAGCTTTATTTAGGAAATTGCTGACCTGGGGGTCTAGGGGTAAGGTGTAGAACTTCTGTGCTGGGGGTCCGGGGTTCAATCCTCGGTCCCGGCACAGATTTATCTGATTACCAATCCTTTCCTTCACCTCTGACAAGACGTGTATTAATCACAACTTGTGAATGTATGGAATGCCAGGCCTCCACCGTGGTTCGGATTCCACGTTAAACTGTAGGTCCTCCATTTCATCTCACAATCACCTTATCCTTACACATAAGCGTAAGTGCGCATAACTCGAACGGGTAGTAAGACGCGGGGTTAATAATAATAATAATAAGTTAGGAAATATATTTTTTCTTCTGAGATTCCGCAGTGACCTTGAGACGCAAATGCGTAGTTTGTATCTTATCTGGTTTTGCCAGTGACGAGGAGCTTTAAGTTCCAGGCTTGAATCCCGACTGGATATACTGTTTTTTTACTCCTAAATGATTTCCTACTAGAGATAAGTAGTTCGCAAACTAATAGTTCAAAAATTAGACTGTTCCTTCAGCTGAATTGGTTGGACTAGTTCGCCTCCGCGACGGGAACTACAATAGAAGCGACACAAGACAACAGATCTAGGTCGCGGAATTTGTTTGATATTTCACTTGTCCAGCAAAGCTACCTCATCTCCTCCAAACAAATATACTGTATTGTAACAAATATTATTTTTGTGACTAAGAATCTATTTTTTATTTTGACTATAAGCAAATCACAGCTATTTCGAAAATAATAGGTTTGTTTATATTTTCACAAAAACAACACTCATTTGTAAACAATTACCTAACAAATTTTTTAAATATATCAGTTTATTAGCTATTACCAGCATAATAGGCCTCAATATACTAAGTTAATTTAACTTAAATAAACTTTAAAAACCACCCATTGGTGGTAAACCCTGACCTCCGCGTCATTAGCGAACCAGACGATTATGAGCCTGACATTTAGTTCACGTAACCACAGGCGGGGGTGACACTATTTATACTTGTAAAGATTAAAACGTTCGATAATTTGTGCTTTAGCGTACACGCAGGCAACCCCCCCCCCCATCCCCCCGCCTACCCGAGTATTAGTACCAGTTCGTGTCATACGCATACATTAATTGCGCTAATGGACTATTAGTTATTATTTTATTAGTTAAGAGCTTGAGAGGACTTAACGTATATGGTAAGAGTGGGATTTTTTTTGTGTGTGGAGAAAACACATTCAATTCACCTGATTGGGATTCGAACCTCGACCTTCCCGTCACTGACAATCTAGTCTAACACGGGAGTGTGAAGCATAATATATATGTCATGTCATCTCTAGCAGGATTAATGAGTTACTAAAGTACGTACTGGAGCTTCACTTAGACTCGCCACTAAAATAAGGGTACAATACATATCGTGATATTTTTTAGTAATTATAATGCTTAAAAAGTAACATTAAAGAACATAACAAATTGTAAAAGATCTCTCTGAACCGAGTTTCACTTTTTTAAGTGACATTGAAAGCGACCTTGGCCAAGTTCTTTCCAAAAAGGGTGAAGGTTGCAAGAAGCCCTCGCGGCAGCCATTGCAAAAACACCCACGATAACACCATCAAACAGATAGGACGTGTCTTAGGGTATGGCTACGCGGAGTCGACCCGCACCGCACCGCATTTTCTAGCACTTTTTATATTCTGTATAGACTTAGTTTTATTACAAAATAAGTTTGCATTTTTATTTTTACTTCCATTGGTTTTCACATATTTTCATAAAATGAAGTTAGCTATTATTTACGAAGAATAAAGTTTTAAGTTAGCTAATAATTAATAAGAAGAATATTTGTTGTTCAATAGGTTGTTGTATATAATATTTATCTTGTACGTAATGTTGGAAACAATGACTACAGCGTCACACGTGACACGGCTGTGAAATAAATGCCTATCACTGTTTCGCCCATCCCTACAGTGCTAGTGGTCAGCATGAAAACAAAGTTCGGAAGCACCCGAACATTTTATTTCCGGTGGTAGGTGGCTACACTGTCCGCACCGCACCGCAAAAGTACGGAACAATACTCGCTCGACGATTCGTCCGCGCCGGTGCGTATTCGTGTAGCCGGTCCTTTACACACACGCGCAGTCACCCCAACTCAACTTACATTATCTATATTCATTCTTTAGCAACCAGAACTTGTGTCGAATAAATTAATCTGTGATCTTTAATTCAAGTTATCGTTAGTTTAAATCAAAACCAGTCTAATCGTTTCTAGGAAACGTGAAACTACCTGTCGCCCGAACACAATATACTTAACTATTTAAATCTAGAGCTGAGATATAAACTGACGCACGTGAATCCAGGGCGATCAGGCTCTACACTGACCCGGTCAAGATTCGGACCAAGGACTCCGGAATAGATACGACCGCGTGACTTTAGAAGTGAAACGTTAGACCATGCGACCACCGATGCAGGTCAATTTGTTCTTAAAGGCTATATAATAATGTACTAGTAAAGTACATTCGCCACTCGAGCTTACTCGGATGATAGCTCAAAAAGTTCGTTGAAATGGTCCCTAATTTATCCCTACGCTAACAGCTGACATCTGTCACTTTGGATAACTGTACCTAATGAGAACAGATGGTAATGTATGAGTGTGATAGCCAACCACAGTGATTTAGGCCAATATTATTTATATTTATTTAAAGTTGAGCACAAAGCTTATTTATCGTTTTATTTATTCCACTTAAAAACATTCACGGCACTTTCACAGAATTTCTTAATTTGTGCGCTATTTACACATTTTAGGTAACATTCCAAAACTTAGAATAAGTACTCTTAGTTATGTTTAAAATATTGTTCCGGATCGGATAATTATTTTTTATTAAAAGTAATGAAATAATGTGAAAGAACTTAAGTTAACGTTATTTTAAATGTAAAATATGACATGCAATTAAAAAACTTATCATTTATAATAAAACAGTGATCTTTTTACAAGTGTTGGCAACCCAAAACCTAAACATATAATTTTTCAACTGACATACAGGTAAAAAAGCTATGGTAAATATACTATAGACATGAGAAGTTCACTGTATTGTCTGGCCTGGATTAACATTTTTGGGGGCCCTTAGAAGTTAATGAATGATTATGAATCTTATATATATATACATCATATATGGACAATTTTATTTAGAGGAAAACTTTTTTTTTGCAAACACTAAGCAATTATGGTGAGTTTTGTAATCAACATACTAATTATTAATACTATTATTTTTCTGTCAAAAGTCAACGGTACCGTCTGCAGAGATGTAGTATTTCCGGTTTGCCAAAAGCAAAGGTTGCGTTAATTTTTAAACACGGAGTGGCTACCAGCGCCCTTCGATTAGGGAATTTATAGATTAGTTTAGGAAACATTCTACGAAAAAACATAAAAATATTGAAATATAATATTAGCACAAAATAAATATGACAAGCCAAAGTGATTTATTTGCCGGGTGGGCGTGGGGCCCCCCTGTGCGTGGCACCCTTGGCACATGCCATAATGCGGGCCTGTATATTGTTAGGAAAACTAGCTGTAAATAAAAAACTTGTGTACAATATAAATACTCTTCACTTAAAAAAACCCTAATTAAAATGCTACAAAGCCTAGCACTTTGGTATTTTATTTGTTAAAGAGTATGTTAAAGACAAAGGGTGTTTAGAAAGTAATCCGACTAGCCACACACTAATCCTCCTTTTCCTCCCATTACCCCTGTGTCACTCGGTGACATTGTATGAAGGTAGGAAGCAGGTGTCCCTTTGTGCAAGCTGATACTTCTAGTGCTAATGAGGTGATGGGCCTGGATCGGCCTCCAGATAATAACTTTGTTTCGTGGAGAGTATAGGTCTCATGCGTTCAAATAGACAAATAATGTAAATAAGTTGAGTTAAAAGGGAGAACTCGCTTCACTCGTTCAATAAACCAAACACATGCTTCAGTGACCGCGTGGTATAATGCGTCACTCTCGTGTTAGACTGGACTGCCGATGACAGGGGGATCGGGGTTTGACTCACGGTCGGGTGTACTGAGGGTGATTTTCCGCTCTCCATTCACACAAATGCAGGTACACTTCCTCTAAATTCAATCTTTATTATCATTAACTCATTAGAGTAATTAGTACATATGCATATTACCTGGGAGGTTGCTGTATGAGCGTGCAAGCAAAAATTTGCCACCCTGACATGTTTTTTCACTCTCTTGCCTAAGCAAGCGCGGGGCCATGTGTGCCCACACCTCTTGCACACCCACACACGGTCATTCCAGGCTTGTCACTCTGACTGTTAATAATAATTTTAGCACCGCGTCTAACTACCCGTTCGGGTTATATGCTTAAGTACTAATTACACTAATGGCTTAGTAATTGGGAAGGTTGAATTTAGAGGAGGTGAACCCGCATTAGAGTGGAAAACCATTTAGGAAAAGCCACCCCCCCAGTTCACCCGACCGAGATTCGAACCTCGATCTCCCCGTTCTCGGTGGTCTGGCTCAACACGACTGGCGCGTTAGCCAACTACGCCACCGAGGCGGGTCACTCTGACTGTTCATTTCAAAACTGATCGTGTATAGGGACCTCAAGGGCGGCCCTATTGCTAGGCCTAACAATTAACAAGCGGAAACTGGACCTGCTGCTACCAGCACCTCATTATTTTAATAATGCTGGCCTATAAAAACTCACCCCCTTCTAATTACTATTACTACTTTGTGAAACAAACGTAACAAGTGATGAAATACAATATATTAACATTCCTCTAGAGTTTGTCTTTTCAAGGCAAGAATAGCGCTGTCGAAATTAATCTCGCGTATGGAAACGCTTTCTTTCTTCACTGTTTATCTCGATACCTTTGACCTTGGGGGTCTTGGGGTAAAGCGCTCGCCTCAGGACCCGATGTTTGTGGGTTTAGACCCAGCCGGGGTTGACATTTTTTTTTTCTTGAGCGGATAAAAATCGCCAGCACAACTTGTATATCCGTCGGTCCCATATCGATTAAGATATGCACAGGAAAGGACCCTGGAAGGTATGTAAAAATATAAGTAGGCTCTTTCGCTTATAGATATTCTCGTGTGCTTATATGACCAGTCGGTTCAGAAAGTGCGCGTTAAATACCTAATTAAAAAAAAATATTTCGAAACCATTCTCAAGGTTAATGTTCAGTCTACAACCATTCGCACCCGCTTGTCGGGCCGGGACTCGTAACATTGTCTACAGCAGACGCGAGCTAAAATTGCCCCTCTCTCGCGTTTATACAGTTGGGTTGGCTTGCGTTCAGCCAATCAGAAACAAATATACTATAGTAGCCCCATGGCTTCTTTGGTGCTGACTGACAGCTGACGGCTTTGAAAAGCTACCAGACCAAATTATGTATCCCTACGCCGAGCCACATGATCTGCAAAAACAGGTGTCACTTCTGACAGTCAAAATTTAGGTATATACCTAAATTTTGATTGTCAGAAGTCAGCTGTGAGCTGTCAGCACCAAAGAAGCCATGGGGCTACTGTAGGTGTACTCATTACTGTATTCAACTAAAGCAATTACAGTACATAGTTGTTTGATCAACGTAAAAGTTCGTGCGAATATTTTATTGTAAAAGGTATAGCATTTTAAATTCTAGGATATATTAATTTTATTCTATTTAACTCGTGTTTGTAAACTTTAATATGTCTTTGATGATGGAGTCATATTGATTGAATTTACGTTTACACAGACATTATTGTAGACGGTCTTTGTTGAAGCAGAAAACAAACAACACGTCTTGCGAGTGCGCGTCAGGCAAGCGGGTGCGACTGGTTGTAGACTGGGTCTATGTGGGCTGGCTGGCTGGCTGGCTTCTCCCGCCAGTTTGTTCCTCTGAGTGAGCGGTCAAAATGTATATGAAACCCAAGAAGATGGATATTTTTTATGGTTTCAAACTTTTTTTTTAAATAATAGACCAATACTTAAGTGCGATTTTCTATCTGTTAAACGAAAGATACACCTTCTAATCCTGGAGCAGGCAACCAACCCTATCACCAATAGTCACAAGTGTCCCACACCTTAGCTTAGTGGGTAGCGCGTCCCAGATTCGATTCCTGGCTTGGCCGAAATATCTATCATTGGTGAAATGTGGGTTTCCCCTTTCACAGTGATGAATTAACGGCCAGGGGGCTGGATGTTGTGTCTTTCTAGTTTTAAGTTAGTTTATAAGTCGTGTACTGTATGCTCAGAAAGTGAACGTTAAATACTCTAAATAAAGGAAAAAGCAAAAAAAAGCAACAAGTGGTGAATCGGCCATAAAAGTGTGGCGAATTTGAGTTTTCCAGCTCTAACAGTAAAATAAACGTTTTCCTGACAGCGTGTGCTGACCGTAACTTGACATTTCCTGCAGAACATCGGAAGCATTCCGCATGTATATTGAGTTCAGATATCCGGGCATTGTTTCTGTAACTTCTCAGGTAATATAATTGTCAAATTTCACATAAAATTGTCTTACATTTTCAATCTTAACCATTTTCAATCATTTGCGTCTGAGGCAGTTGTAACTGAGTATTACCCGCCTCGGTGGCGTAGTTAGCTAACGCGCTAGATTCGTGTTGAGCGAGACTGCCGAGGACGGGGAGATCGAGGTTCGAATCTCGGTCGGGTGAAGTGGGGGTGGCTTTTCCACTCTCCCTCCATGCGCAAATGCGAGTTCACTTCCTCAAATTCAACCTTCCCCATTCCCAACCCATTAGCGTAATTAGTACTTAAGCGCATAACCCAAACGGTTAGTAAGATGTGGTACTAAATAAAAAACCTAGTAGTCAAAAGTGTACATATATTGATTAAACTAGTTAAAACAGTGTGTATTATTTTTAATCATCGATTGAGCAACCTAATTTCTTTTATTTTTGTTACGGACTTTATTAGGACACACTGCATGTATGGAATTATGAATCGGTGGTCCGCCCCTCCTACCCCGGGCTCGCGAAACCTGGTGCTGGTTGTCTATTCTTACCTCGGAACTAGCTCGTGGACCACCAGCTGATACCTCGAGGGGCAGGAAGTGATGGGTAACCTGGGGTGTTATTTTTAGTCTGCCGTTTAGCCAGGAACGCCATTCTCTCCAGTGTTTGTTACGTGCCATGTTCGACAATAGGGCTGTGCCCGCTTTCATCGGACAGTGAGCAAGAAGAGTGGTGATATATCACTTCTGCGCTTTTTCTCACGCGCGCTATCTTAACTCCTTCAGAGCTTGGTTTCAGATTATACCGGCTCTCAACATGTTTTTAAATAAAATCACCTAAATGTGGGGAAAAAAAAAAACTATATCCTGTTAAATTAACCTGCACCGGCGGGCACGATTACGAAGCTAAATGTCAGGATCATCTAGTTTGATTTGCCGATGACTTGGGAGTTTGGGGATTGAATCCCGGCCGCGTTTACTGAGGATGTTTTTTCCTCCTCGCAAAGGCTGGTACATTTTCACTCTACCTTCCTCATCCCTATTCCATTAGTTTGTTTAAAATGCGTGTAACTCTTGATGGGTGGTTAGAGGCGGCGAAAAAAATAAACAGGTAACATTAATATAAAAACTATAGAACATATTAAAAAATTATGATTTTTTTCCTAATTACTTCTGCTCATCTTCAAGTAAAAAGGGTCACTCGATAAACTTGTGTGTGTGAATTGGGGCCTACTCTTCAATTATATGTAATTTAACGACGTTGCCTACTTTGATTTCGAAACTATTTTGTGAAGCGGGTTGCATCTTGACTTGACGCACACTCACTCTACTAATTGCGCCTTGAAAACATTGACTTACTTTTTAAAATCACCTTTTCCTTGTTTCCTATTCTAGATGTACATATGCTACCACGGACATTTTTTTAATCCATATCCTACCAGGAATATTCCCACATGCCATTTTCGTGGGTAGGCCAAATAGCCTAAATTATATATGATTTATTAAAAATAAAAAAATAGGTTTAGGTCTAAAAAACCAATTTAAGACAAAAATAATAATTTTGTGACACTGTAGGACTATTTTAGAATTATTTAAGAAATTATGTTTTTGTTTCAACGTTATATCTTTAAAACTTGCTGAATAAAACGTAAATTCATTAACACGGGAAATCCTATCCTGAACTTCCGTGACGTCACAGGTAGTAAACGTCCTTAAATTAACATAAAAATTAATAAGTTAAATATCTTTCATAAACGACTCTTGGTCATGGAAGTTGAATCGAGTACACCTCTCTTAGCGGGTCACTGCTCTACCATTGGGCTATTTAGAAATCGTCCTGTGTTTAAAAGTTATTTTTGGCTCACAGTTTGTTTTATTTAATTGAAAGATGTAACCCAATGCACGGCTATATTTGTATAGAACAGGTGTCGGCAGCCATTTTGAGCCCTGATTGACTTTGCGATCTTATCAAAGGTCTGGTAGATTAATGATCAAATATGCGTGTAACCTAAACCGGTAGTAAGACATGATAAAAAAAATACAATTGGGGAGCTAGTCGTTGTGTCTGTTATAAATATAATTTAGTTTAAAAGTCGTTAGCTGATATAAGTCTATTCGTTAAATTCCTTTAAAAAAGTCTATGTACCCTAAGTTTGAAAGATAGGAAAGCTTTCCTCACTTAATTTCACTCTGATGTAGCTTATAAGATATTGTGATCGGTCAAGGTAAGATCGTTACCTTTCAGGGTAAATAGAGTGCATATTTACAAAAGGAGTAACTAATTGGATCACTATTTAATTCACAAAGAACTCCGGGCATGATTTCTTGAAATTCCTCTCAAGTTAATAATAATCACTCATGTACATTTTTAATAATTTTTATGTGTGCACTATGTATTACTTTTTTTTCGATATTATCCTTGTATTTACACTACTGAGATAGGTGTAATTTAGAGGAATTGAACTCGCATTTGTTTATAGGGCGATTGGAAAAACCATTTAGGTCAACCCCCCCTCCCCCTTCAGCGCATTCAGCCAAGATTTGAATCTTGACCTCCCCGTCGTCGGAAAACCAGATCGGACGAAGTTGACTTCTCAACCCGCGTACCACCTATACAGTTTGGATTAAATAAACCTATTCCCGAACACATCATATTTAGTAATAAGCTGTGTCGACGAGTAAAAACGGCGAGTTTTCCGACTAATTTTTGAACGAATCAATTTATATTTTCACCCACTCAGTGGCCGAATGCTATCCAAGAATCCCCCTAGTCATTTTTTGATTTAACTAAACCTCAACCTATTTGGACTCCAATATTAGAAAAGTTGACAGGAATAAGTAATTGAAAGCCGCTCTAGAATTTTCATAAATCTTTGTGTAATGATATTTGAAATACGAAGTAAACGAGCGGTGTAAACTATTGGCTTTACCTGCAATTCATGCCTTTTCACGAGTAGCGCCAACACTTTGGTCTTTAAGACCTTAAAATAATCAGCAATGTCGATAGCACAGGTATTTTGGAAACATAAAAAATAACTTTTTATAAATTATTAAAGGTTTAGAAATTAATAAAAATTAATTTGGACCAGGAATGATTTGGATTCTCTTTTTGTACTGATTGCCAAGTAGCATAGCCCAAAACAAGAAGTTTCAGTTGCTCTTGGGAGTGGAAGCTCTAAGTAACGACATCAAAGACAACAATATTATAGTTTCTGAGATAAGTTAACACTAAATTATAGTTATACTCAATAATAAATTATATGGGATGGTTGACTTCCGATTATATTTTAATTCTACGATCTAAAATAGCCCCATGGCTTCTTTGATGCTGACTAAAAGCTCAGAGCTGACAGCTGACAGCTGACAGCTGACAGCTCTGAAAAGTTACCAGACCAAATTATGTATCCCTACGCCGAAACATATGATCTGCAAAAACATGTGTTTAGCAGCTGTCACTTCTGACAGTCAAAATTTAGGTATCTACCTAAATGTTGACTGTCAGCTGTGAGCTGTCAGTCACCACCAAAGATACCATGGGGCTACATTAGTGCCAATATTGACTATCGGCCACTGTCGGACCTAAATTGTTATGAAGAAGCATAACTCTCCCGTCCTGTACTGTACGATGGCCTCCCTGATCAGAGTCAGTCATT
This sequence comes from Timema genevievae, assembly GCA_902155825.1. NCBI lineage: Eukaryota > Metazoa > Arthropoda > Insecta > Phasmatodea > Timematidae > Timema > Timema genevievae. The sequence goes on along the minus strand of CABFWO010000055.1, from coordinate 398,632 downwards.
AAGTTGCCCGCATTAGTGGGCACGTGGACTCCTTTTCTGATTTGGTTTGCCTGTGACTGGTATTTCGGGGCTCGAATCCCAACTGGATGTACTGTTTTTTTCCTTGGACGGTTTTCCTATCTCTCGCTATTTTAACACGGGAACATTTCCCTTAAATGTTACCTTTATCATTAGTGTAAATATGGGGATGGTTACTAAGTCGAGATGTACAAACTACCCTAACCCAAGAAATAAGATGAAAGGGAACTTTACCGACTGGTATTAAACCCTAAGCTTCCTAATCAGAGTCAGCAATTTTTTTTTTGTAAAGTTGAATTTTGATTTTAACCTGTTATTAGGGTAGATGATTGAAAATGAATTTTATTGCAATACACACTTTGAAAAGTAGGCCTACCCTGAAAAAAGTAGCTAGCCGACCTCTTGCTTGGATCCACTCTAATGTAGCTTACTAGCTAGGTAGGCAGTGCCAAAATGGCTGCGCCTACGAAGTTTGAATTATTTTTAACCTTTTTTTTATGGTAGAAATAATGTGCTTTCTTAAACTAACAAAAATAACCTTTTGGGGACCTTCCACGATATTTGCACTGTTTCATTAAAGTGTCTCACAACTTTATTGGGGTTTTTTAGGGCTTTGGCAGAGAAACTTCTACAAAAATGCAAGAGTGTTTTGACATATCGTGTAAGGTGTCTAATATTTGTAGAGCTTTGAATTATAAGTTTAAGAAATCACAGCCCCCCCCCCCTTCTTTCCCCCAAGACATAAATACATGACTAACGTTAAAATTAAAACCAAACTTGGTAAGCGCAGTCTTAAGGTAAGACTACTATATTTCATTTTAAATGGACTGTACCTACATTCATTAACGTACTTATAATGATCAGCTGCTCTTTGACACTTTTCTCAAGACAGTTTGACGATTATGTTACACCCCAAAAGTGAAACTGGCAATTTCATGTTCTGGGAAAATTTCTGCTCATTTGATGAACTGGCTTCTTCAATTGTCCATTTCACGGACCGGGCAAAAACTCTTCCGATTCATGGTGGGTAGCGCTTGTACTACCCAGTTCGTGGACTGGCTATTTCATGAACTCGGCACCTCCAGGTGCTACCTAATTCGTGAACTGGACAAGTTTTTGTCAAGTTCGTGAAATGAACAAGTGAAGAACAGGTTTAGTACAAACCTTAAATCGTTTTAGAATGCAAGGCTAGGTTTAGTTACGTTGTGTTAGTTTAAAAGCCTTGACATATATTTGAAAAGGAATTTCATTTAAGTTTTTAGTAGATAAAACAATACTTTCCAGTTTATGAAATGGGCAAGAGTTCACGCACTTTCTGCCCAGTTCTTGAAATGGCCAAGAGAAGAGGTAGGTTCACGGAGTGGACAGAAATTTGCCCGATTCGTGAATCGGGGGGGTTTCACTAATAGGGTGTGACACACCACAATGGCGAGGACGAAGGGAAGATAATTTCATCACATTCCCCAACACACTGCGCCATTTATTTGTTGCGTAACAAACATTTATGAAACCATTGATTTTCATCGTGACGTGGTCCAGTCACTTGGGCGCGCATTGCAATTGCGCATTTCAGGTTTCGTAAAATACGCTCACTTATTTTTACTGCTCTTGAAATCTCGGTTGTATCCTAGCCCCTCATTAAAAAGTTTTATTGGTGCATTTAAAACTTTAATAAACTTAAATTATTTCCATTTTATTGTAAACGGTTACTTTTAAACATTTATTTGAGCTTATTTTAACAATCTACTATTATCCCCATCTGGAATAATATATTTTACTATCATAAGTTGCAAACTTGCTATAATTTCATCGAATGTTCTTCTCGACAGTAAACTGTACTATTTGCATTTAAACTATCATGTTGTATCTCGATCATTGAAATTATTTTATTGCCTCTTCCTTTACACATTCAGATTATATTAATGTTTTATTAACCTATTGCAACTTCAAACTATTCTCACGAAAGCTTTGTTTGTTATACTGTCTTCTGTTTTTATCATATTTAAAAAGTAACCCTACTTATCTTGCTCTTAAGGCGAATCGTGCACGTGATAAAGTCGTCATGGGCAGAATTTATTTCTCAACGGGTAAAAATGATAAAATGACCCCCCTCACACAATTACTGAAATATACCTGCATTGGCCACCAAAGCGCCAGTTGAGCTTGGACCTTTGTGGAAATGAGACCTATGTTTGTCTTGAGCTCAAATTACTACCGCGTATTTTAAATCTGAACTTTAGTCATTTTAACACAAAACTACCAAGTTTGAACACCCTAGTTTAGTGATTCCTAGAAAATATTCCTTATCTTTCCGACTTATAGTAGCTCCATTCCTTCTTTGGTGCTGACTGACAGTTCACAGCTGATTTCTGACAGTCAAAATTTAGGTATATACCTACATTTTGACTGTCAGAAGTGACAGCTGCTAAACACGTTTTTTGCAGATCATATGGTCCGGCTGTAGGGATACATAATTTGGTCCGTTAGCTTTTCAAAGCCGTCAGCTGTCAGCTGTGAGCTGTCAGTCAGCACCAAAGAAGCCATGGAGCTACAGTTGTGTGAGGCAGTAAATGGACTGGAGGTTTGTGTTGGTTGTACACACCAATAATTCAAGGCTATACACGAGTTTCTTGTGACGACAGCTGAAAACTGTGAACATAAACAGATTACTTACCACTACACAAAAACGACCACAAACAAATAAATCGTCAGAGAATCGTGATCTTGTTTGTATATCACGTGAGATACCTTGGTTCAAATCCCAGATGGGTACACTAAAGTCATTTTCCACATATCATTCTGAATGCTATTACCGTAGAGATGATTCATTTAGCAAAGATTAAATAAAGCAGCATTTTACTAGATTTACATATAATAATACAGTAGGCCTAGCTATAATACATTCACGACCTTAGTTTACTTGGATGACAGCTCAAAAAGTTACTAGAAATAGTTCCTAATACATCCCTACGCCAACAGCTGACATCTGTCACTTTGGATGGCTGTAATGAAAACGTATGGTAATCTATGAATTTGATAGTTAACCACAGTAATTTAGGCAAATATTATTTATATATTTATTTGAGGTCGAGCACAAAGCTTATTTATCATAAAAAATTATTATTCACATCACTTTCACAAAAGGACTAACTACCATAGCTTCAATATGGCGAGCGACGAATTTAAACCATGTGATTGAACGTGACGGAAACAAGTTCTTTACAATGATGCACCCACACAGTGGATACAAATATTTTATTCAGTTAAATATTTCGAAATACGATAAAATAATCATAAAATAATTTATTTCATATATAAAAAATGACAAGTATTTTCTTTTTTCCAAGTAACTATGATGCTTGTATTAAAAGGTATTATTGTATGCACTATATTACACATAATAGATAACATTCCAAAACGGATAATAAGTACTTTTATTTATATTTAAAATATGGTTGCGGATTGGGTAAAAAGAAATTATTAAACGTTATTATGAAACAGTGTAAGAAAACTTAAGTTTAAGTTATTTTAAATGTAAAATATAACATGTAATTAAAAAAACTTAACATTTATAACAAAATAGTGATCTTTTACAAGTGTTGGCAACCCAAAACCTAAACATGATGTTTGAACTGATATTCAGGTTAAAAACCTATCATGAACAGACTTAGATTAATTTGTTAAATGAAGAGTAGAGATATACAATAGTAAAAACAGTTTTTATAAATGATTTTTAGATTTACTTATTACCAACACACGGAATAAACGGCAAGCCCATCTTGTATAATTTGCTGGTAATGGGGAGGTTGAGGCTCGAATCCCGGCCTAGTGTACTAAGGGTGTTTATCCTTAAGTGGCTTCCCTCGCCAAATCGGTAAGAAACAAGAGCTTCCCAAATAAATGTTGATTTTAATTTAACATAATTTAGAGCTATTTTCAAAAAACATGTGGGTTGTTTATTTTTTAGGTAGTTGTGAGCGATTACATTACATTTAATACTCAATACCCATAAAATAAGAGCGCGTTTTTGCCGTACTGTGTACTAATACTAGTATTATTATTAATAGTTTATTATTTCAATGATTCTATGGGCATAGTCTGTTATATTTATTATTTTCTTCAGTGGTTAACTCCTCTTAATTCCTATTGGTGGAAATTACGTCTTACGACTTTTCATTGTAGAAAGACTATTTTGAATTTAAGAGGAACGTAATCACGAGTAAGCTTGCGATTGTATTGTTACGAGTCCGACAAATGTTATGTTGTTTGTAGACGAGCCATAAGGGGACTCTGAAATAAAGTTAAACGTAAATTTCATTTATGTATCAAATTTGAACAAATAATTATTTTTTTAAAACAATCTGGAACAAATTTGGTACCATCAAACATATTTTAAAAATAAGGATTTTTAATATCTGGGGAACAACCTTGCCGGTGTTGGGGAACTGATATCCAACTTCTGTTTTTAACGGTGTTTATTTTGGTCGGGTGGAAGGTAGGGGTGGATCCAGGAAGCAATTTTTTGGGGGAAGGGGAAGAACTTTTACTCGACAGTAAAAATTTCAAATTTAACACTCAAAAGAAGTGACGTTTTAAGGTCATCCTGGACTCCGGATCCGCTCAGATGTATTTAAATCTAAATTCAAATTTTTCGTCCTTCGCCTGACCNGGTTTCATAGACATTAGCAAAAATGTATGAAGTGAAGTGATGTGTTAAAGCGATTTACACCACGAGATGGATTCATCAAAAGTTTTAAAAGCCGACCTCTTAGAGGCAATAATCTAACATCTGCTAGTTCACAACTAATCCGCCAGAAAATTAATATACATTTGAAACCTAAACACAGTAAGATAAAAATTAAATGAATAATTACAAACTGGTTTATAAAAATGTTATTTTTAGATGTAGAAGTAATATTTAATTATTTAAAAAGTATTTACGCGATTGTATTGAAATATTTACACTTTAATCTAAAATAAGTTATTAAGTCAAATATTAAAAAAATCAAATACATAGAAATTATGGTTTTAGAAAAATAAATTAACCAAATTTTATCAGTTAAAACAGATTTTAAAGCAAATTAAAAAATATATATATATATATATATACATTTTAAAAATCTAAAAAATTAAAATTAGTCTTGCTGAGAAAAAAAATGTTTTCTCAAAAAGAATCCTATGCACGATTCCCCTTTAAGGTACCCACTCTGCCTATCATAGTCTCAAGTATTTTTTATAAGTATTTTCTTTCTAAACTCTAGATTTTGGTAATTTATTTTCCGCGCCAAGACAGAACTTATGAGAGTTTTTGAGATACAACCTTATCTTGGACCAATTTACGTTAATATTTTATTATATCATTAACAGTTAATTTTGTTATATCTTATATCAATAACTTTTTATTTTGTAAAAGCTATTTAATTCGGTTCTTTCCCCCCAAAATTTAACACATGAACGGCTTGAGGTCCGATCGGGGCTAAAGATTTCCAGTTGTCAGACCCACGTTTCTTAGAACTAGTTTTAGCACTTTTCTTTTTCCAATTTCCACCAACGTTTGGAAAATAATAAAGGAAAAATGCCACTTTTTTTTTATCACCGCGTCTTACTACCTCTTTAGGTTGTACACACATGTAGTAATTACATACTCTAATAGTGTAGGGATGTGGAAGGAAGCATTTTAAAGGTAATTCACCCAAATTTGTGTGGAAGGAGAGTGGTAAACCATTTAGGAAAAACCACCCTCAGTAGACCCGACTGGGAATTGAACCCCGATCTTCCCGTCAACAGCAGGTAATTCTCACGAGAGCCACTGAAACGTGTCAAAATGCTATAAATAAACTATTTCAATAACTGCACAGACAAAGCTGGGAGGCAGCGCCCATCCCTCCTGCCAGGATTAAAATGTGAGTTTGTTCAACTACCTTTTTTAAAAAATAGAAATAATCTTTTATAAAATACAAAGACTTTTTTTCTGGTCAGCAATAAACATATTGAAAGTAAACCTTTCTGTCAGAAAAGGTCCTTTTATATGAAAATTGGTCTGTAATTACGAAAGTCCTAGCTCGGCGCACGAAAGTCTGCTTATAAGTTTCAATTTATAATATACGAAAGTTGAGACAGTATATATATTTATTACCCTGAGCGTGGACAGGAACTGTTGAACCGCTTATTGTGAGGGTCGGCAGTTATAGTTTAAGGTTGCGTGTGGTTTATAATATGATCCGCTCTGCGGGTGCAGTCAAGCCTTCAACACCCCGCTATCCCCCCTACTCCTCATGAGATGTGTGAATCGCGGTTAAGTGGGCCCGGGAGAGCGGAACCCGAACGGGGGTTAAGGGGGGGTGGCGGCGTTCTTTATTGATCCAACTCCGGACAGGTTAGGCGGGGACGAGCAGAAACACGAGACGTGTGTCTCTTCAGCTGCGTACTGGTTGCTCGGTGCGAGTTGGACCTTACGGTTACAACTTGGTGCGAGTTGTATCACATGTAAAGCCCCGTCTACAGTCGCCGTCCTTATAGTCCTCAAGGGTCCTTAGAAATGGAAAATTGCGTCTACACAGTCCGTAACCGTAAACACGTGACCGTGCCAACCAATGAGAAAGTTGGATACATCGTCCAATTAAACTCTTCGAAAGGAAATTTTCTTGGGCAAGGCGCAAACAGACGATATTCCAGCCGAACAATGATTATTAACAAGAGTAAATACACAACATATTTTGATAAAACACCCAGGATAGGTTACATTTGAAAGGTTGGTTAAGGACAGTCACAAATAATATATTTAAAACACGAGCTAGTTAGTTCAGTTGCTATGAAAATACCATTGGTGCTTTCATTATGATGTGCCCAGGAAGTTATAAGTTGAGTCATCTTCTACACAGTGATAAGGACTAGGACTTTGTAGACAGTGCATTCTGTTAGTGTGGAGTGTGGAATATCTCTTACGGAGTATTACGCACCTTACAGATACGGAGTTTGTAGATGGGGGGCTTTTTACTTGCTTGCAATCCGTCGTGGTAGAGTTCAGAGGCGCACTCTTTGGGGCGAGGAAATACAATTATTATAACAATCAAGGCTGTAGCTAGAATTACATTTTAAAAGGTGAGGGTTTGATTTGCGGGGGCACAGCCTTCTAACAAAATAAGTCCAAAATAATTTAGGATTTTTTTTCTCGTTATTTTATTATGGTATCCAAGGGTGGCGCTAGATTTAATGATGAAAGTAACCTTGCATATAATGTATCATAACTATTGTTTCTTTACTTTTTTTTCTGATTGGTAGATTTAGGGGAACAGGGGTAATGTTTAGAGCCCCGTAAAAATGGCGAGACGCGATAAAACGAAAAGTGCCATACAAAGATAGAATCAAGTACTTTTCCCTTTGATAGTTTTTAGATATGATTTACAATGTTTTTGAAAAGCGAAATAAAACGAAATCGTCTTGTTACACAAAATACTCCTGCAAAACAAAATAACACCGCTTTTACAAAAAACAATCTGTAAACAAACACGAAATTAAGAAGAAATTAAGCAGTAATTTTGACCATGCTGTAATTTGATTAGTATTTTGCTGTAGTGTAAGCTAACTTTAGGCTACAAAATTGTGAAATATGCAGACAAACTTGACAAAGAATTTTAAAGCAAATATATAAGGTTTCAATAATAAATTAAAATTTTGTATACATTGTCTTAATATATAAATATTACTTAAAACACCTCAGATAACATTGTAATTTTGAATAAACACGAAATAACACCGAAAAGTGAGATTTAAAAAACTAAATTTAACTAAAAATAAAACAATTTTTACGGGGTAGTAATGGTACATTTTCTTAATATCAAATCCCCGGGTTCGATTCCTGGCACGACCGAAAAATTTATCATTGGTGATATGTGGGTTTCCCCTTTCATAGTGATGAATTAACGGCTGAGGACTGTATGTTGTGTCTGTTCTAGATTTAAGTTAGTTTATAAGTCGTGTGCTGACATAATCAGTCAGTTCAGAAAGTTCACGTTGAATACCTCGAAAAAATAAAAATCGTAAGCCTGGTCATAAAATTACAGCCTATACATTTGACACATTTTCATTAACATTTTAGAAAACATTCATCATTTTCATTACTTTATTATTATTATTGTACTATTAATGTATTTTAAGGGTTTCTTAACTCATGTAATTTTGATCAATACGTTTTGGTTATTTAAAATATATAGCTTATACATTAGAATGCAATTTGTTTTCATGCTTAAAACTTTAGTGTTATTTTACCCTAATTTTTTTTATTATTTTTAAACTTCGTGGACAAATACCGCATATTTTTTTACCAGTCGCGTAGGTAGCTTTGTCCCCCGAGGGGAAAGATGTCTGATCGTGTAAATCTCATATCCCATTCACCCAGCGAAAAAAAAATAATTGTTTTCTGTAAAGTTATTTTTTTAATATCAATTACCCTGCTCAATCTAACAAATATTTATTTCTTATGTACTCTTAATTAACCCTTCACCTTTGGACTTTAATATATTTGAGGTATTTAACGTTCACTTTCTGAACTGACCGATTATATCAGCACACGGCTTATATACCCACTTAATTTTAATTGAAGTGTATTTTGACAAGTAATTTCTAAGCACGCAGCTTAGGCCTATATCATCTTACTTTGAGTTGAAATCCATCTAACCTAGGTCACCGCACAGCTAGAACAAATGTTTATCAAACTGTACCACGCTTATCCGCAGGGGTTTGCAAAGGATTTCGGGTGATAAATTACACACCACTGAGTTTTATTATATTTGTCTGAAAATAGTAAGAATTAAATAGCCAAAGCTATTATTTATGAATTTAGTGAGAATTACTCCATCTAGATATCATATTCTGAAAATTGAAAAATGACACCTGGACACGGGAACTGAACCCGAGATCTTTAGCTTAGTACGCCAATGCTCTAATCAGGTCATTCTTCACTCATATTTTAAGGCAGAGTCTATGATGGACTTAGCGGAAATCGTCGGCTACAAATATGCCAACTACCGAGTCGAAGATGGCTGCGTTATCTGATAGCTCGTGATATTAATATAATCACATATTTGTAGCCGACGATTTCCATCATAGACTCTGCCTTAAAATATAAGTGAAGAATGACCCTGGGCACGGGAAGAATCCTGGATAGTTAAGTGGTTAGAGCATTGGCGTACTAAGCCAAAGGTCCCGGGTTCGATTCCCGTGTCCAGGTGTCATTTTCCAATTTTCAGAATATAAAAATAGTAAGTCTGATAAACAAATTAACGTAGATTTCGACGTGATGTCATGTACTTTAATAGGCCTTTCTTTCCCTCTGTCCATTGCCTTGCTTAGCCTACAACTGTAACTTAAACATTAAGATAAATCGTTTGTTTGAAGAACTGGAAAAAAACACAGGGGATTTTGAAAAATCTAGTAAATTAAGGATTGTTCTGATTGGTTTTTACTCTCCCTCGGCTCAAATTGGGGTACACATTCTCTTGATTCAAACTTTCTCATCCTTAACACATTAGCGTAATTAGTACATGTGCGTACAACCCGAACGAGTTGTAAGACGTGATGCTATTTTCTTATTATAAAATATAAAATGATTTCAGTTACGCTACTGTGGGTGTTCCGTCAGATGGGGAGTGGATGCCGTGTGGAAACTTGGCAACGTGGTCCCGTGGCGCGTGTAGATGACATGTTTGTAAACAATGCGAGCACGTGGAGTCAATCGTGTCAAGGGGCATTTCACTACTGTCGGCAATCGTCGCATCCCTTTTCAATGTTTCTCAACTTGTATATTCTTTATCGCAGTACATTCTTTCGCATCCCTTTTCAATGTCTCTCAACTTGTCTATTCTGTATCGCAGTACATTCTTCCTCATTCCATTTCAATGTTTCTCAACTTGTATATTCTTTATCGCAGTACATTCTTTCACATCCCTTTTCAATGTCTCTCAACTTGTCTATCCTGTATCACAGTACATTCTTCCACATCCCCTTTCAATGTTTCTCAACTTGTATATTCTGTATCGCAGTACATTCTTATCTCTTGTCGTGGCACCAGTTTTTTTTAGCACCACACATTTATTATCTTACTGGTTCAATGAAAGTATTTTTGTAATAATTATATTTGATCGATAGTGTTTTAGCCTTACTTTGTTAAATACCATACCTTTTTTTTTTAGCACCGCGTCTTACTTCCCGTTCAGGTTATACGTTTATATTCTAGTTACGCTAATGGTTTTAGGAAGGTTACATTAAAGGAAGTGTACCCGCATTTCATTGGGAGAGTGGAAAACCATTTTAGGAAAACCACCCTCAGTACACCCGACCGAAAGTCGAACCACAATCTCCCCGTAATCGACAGTATAGTCTACTGCAGGAGTAGCGCGTTAAACCATACGGCCACCGAAGCGGGTAATATATACGCTACAATGGTTATTAAAGGCCTTATCCAAGAGGTATGGATGGATGAGGAAGGTTGGTTTGGAGCAGGCTCGTTTGATCATAAGGGCCACATTGAAAATTTAAAATAATTAGGTGGCCACATTTCAAAATTTACAATATTGTCACATTCTCAGTTAAAAATAATTCAACATAAAACTTATTTATTACAAAATATTAACTCTCGCCCTCTATTTTATTCACTAGGAATTTTTGCAACTTGTCGATTGAGCAGTCCTTAGAAATTGGACCATCTATGAAAGGTTTTGAATTTGTTGCAAATAAATGTGTCAATATAGTAAAATAGCGTATTTCTACCAGTTTGTTAATAAATAACCGGGTTCCACTGTACACCGTACATTAGCATGGCTTGGACCACTGGTTTGACATGGCTGGTTTTTGGACGGTCACGAACAACTTAACGTTCTCGTAAAGAAATAGTGTGTGATCCAAGGGCGCCAGCAGGAGTTTTCTTCGGGAGGGGCAAACCGGCGGGTCTGGGGGTATGGAAATTGATTAAATTGAAGCCCCAAAAGACTCTTTTTAAGGCAATCCTTGTCTTTTGAAAATAAGACACTACATAAGAAAAATGTTTCAAATTCATCCAAATTCGTGGGTGGGCATTTGAATGACGAAATGCTGTTGGAATTGCTTGCGTATGCGCCATACCAACCCTAAATTCAGCAGGTGGCCTGGTGGCGGGCGCTAGTAATTGGTTCATTAGTTATATTCTATAACTGTCTGTCTGTTGGCTGGGGGCACTGTTTGAGCGCTAGTTAAGAACACTGTTGGCGGGTCTAGCCTACTTATAATATTTATAACATCACAGAATCTCGAGGGAGGGGAGCAATTGCCCCCCAAGCCCTCCCCTGTGGGCGCCCCTGGCGTGATCAGGATTCACATAACTTAACGTAACAACTCTAGCAAAACACAGACATTGAATATGGATTGTTTGAAAACAAATTGTTGACTAAAATTAAACCCAAGTATTTAGGGCTCATTAGGTTACAAGTAGGCCTACTTGCAATATAAGCTTACTGGATATACAAAATAAAGTGTGTGTTAGAATTCGCGAAGTATAAAAATGTACCGAAGAATTCGTATGCATAACACAAAAGAAGTAATAAATAGCCCTGTTGACTTCCCCCACGACCTGGTTGGTAGGCTAGAACACGTGATACCTTCACTAAACGTTCTGCCCTGGACAGCCCTGTGAACGTTAGGTTAACTGCATCGTGATAGCCCCCATTTAAAAACTCGAGAACCTGTACGCTTTGTTACGTCACGTGAATGTTAAGCTAATCGTGATCCTGAGACTGGAGGAAGTACGCCCGCACTTGCTTGGAAGGGGAGGGAGAAATTTAAGACTACTTTCAGACGGGGTGGTTTGATCCGTATGGAAATGGGTAGCTGTTCAGACGTCGCGGAATTTGTGCGGAATATATAAAAGAAGTTAAATAAAATATCGTTAATATTCACAAAACCAAAACCTTGACATTTATAGTACGGATAGTACAGAGGGCCGGATAGACGTGGGCCTACTGTTCTTATATAATATAAAATAATATATGTGATAATAGCTAATATAGAATCTGTAATAAAGAGCAAACCTATCAAGTACGTTCTTTTTTTTTCATTTAATCCCCGGCGTCGGCGAATAGTTCCAATTCCATCCAAGCTATTTTTTTTATTTTGTTGGAATATTATTCACATTCCATGTCCCATATGGCAGGCCTTTTCTTCACCTCGTCAACAAAAAGTTCTGTATAATTCACTTATCTGCCCAAGTCCAAACCGCACCGAATCCGCTCGTCAAATGAACGCTTTCATTAAAATTCATAGAACTCGAGCCGCGCGGAATACGTGCGGTATCAAGTTTCTGGAGGTCTGTCAGTGGAGACCGCTCGGACGATTGGACCGCTCCTCGTGTGAACGAATTTAATATGGAGCTCAATACAACTTGATACCGCGCGGACTGAACGAGCTCTAAAGTGATAAATCGCATTTACCCGTAACTTTCTGTCAGCCTAATAATACATTGCAAGAACGTTTGCCTACCGGTGTGGCAGGAAATCTTTAGTCTAGGAAATTTTTAGGTAGTGGTTCTTTGACAATGCCGCCTGTCAATACCGCCAATTTTGTTTTTTAAATTTATTTGTCAACGTCGCTCTCAAGTTCTTAGGAAATCTTTAGACTGGGAAATTTTTAGGTAGTGGCTCTTTGTTAATGCCGCCCTTAGGATGCGTGTGTGTGTGTGTGCGTGTGTGTGTATGTGTGCGTGTGTGTATGTGTGTGTTTGTGTGCGTGTGTGTGTGTTTGTGTGCGTGTGTGTTTGTGTGTTTGTGTTTTTTTGTGTGTGTGTGTGTGTGTGTGTGTGTGTGTGTGTGTGTGTGTGT
>CABFWO010000055.1:359377-379956 GCA_902155825.1 Timema genevievae | reverse complement strand
TTTTACAGCAAAACTTTTTTATTAGACCAAAATAAACAAATAGTTCTTCAGTATATATTTAATAATAATATGTAGCACCGCGTCTTACTACCCGTTCGGGTTATACGTTTAAGTACTAATTACGTTAATGGATTAGGAATTGGGAGGGTTGAATTTAGAGGAAGTGAACCCGCATTTGCGTGGAGGGAGAGTGGAAAACCATTTTAGGAAAAACCACCCCCAGTTCACCCGACCGAGATTCGAACCTCGATCTCCCCGTCCTCGGCGGTCGAGCTCAACACGACTAGCGCGTTAGCCAACTACGCCACCGAGGCGGGTCAGTATATACTTAGAGTTTAACTTTCTTCATATGGTGATATCATCAGTTCTTGAATACTCAAGAGCATAGCGGTGCTAGATGAGAAACTTTTTAAATGAAGAGAAAAAGTTGTCATTAAATTCCAGGACTTACTTGACAGATGTTCAGCAACTGGTGAGGTCACATCATGTAAAGAAAATCAAACTCTTTATGTTTCTACTGAAGACAGATTTGTTTTATTTTGAGCAAACAGAGTTTTTTTTATATAAAATCTGCAAAAAACACCGAGTTTTTCTCGCGTCTTCTACGTCCCTACCTATAGGGGGGCACCTACCGGAGCGTTAAAACGCGTTACCGAGTCCATAAATCCCTGATTATTTAGGAATGAGTCTGTTATTTCAAAATATGGCTCAACACACCCCAGGATAATAATATATAATAAGATAATAGTAACTCTAATACATAAATAATTATTGCATACTTTGATGTTATGCCATGGACTTTTTATAAGCCTTTCCTTCCTTAATCACGGCTTTGCTTAGCTTGCCAACATATCTTCAACGTTTGTGCTTTACAAGATATCAAGTACCATATTTGTTTGTTGTTTTGATTTTTACTAAGAGATTTAAGGGGTACGCGACTGGTGAAAGGTTGGAAAAATACTGCCCCACTGTAAAAGGTACGTTTTATTTTAGCACCGTGTCTTAATACCCGTTTGTATTATACGCTTAGTAAAAGGTTAAAAACTTCCCGTTTTTAAGTTTTGTAATCTAAGTTTTTTATGATTTTAGCACGATCTAAGATAAAAGTAATTAGAGAGCTACTTTGAATAAAATCATAACATAATATTATGAGATTGAGGATATTTTTTAGTGGTTTTTAAACTTCAGAACTTTTATTTACATTAAGAAATACAGCACTGGGAAGATATTCCCATTCAAGTAGGTTGCGCCACACAAAGTTTTATAAAACATCTCTGTAAACAACAATATTATTTTACTGTATTCACAAAGTGTGACGTCCCTCGTCTTTCCGTCGCAACCAACTCTGGGATGTATCGCCGTGTTAGGGTTTTGGGTGGGAGGGGAACCAGTTAAAGTAATTTGTGACTTTCCGCGTTTACTTGTGGGCTAGCGAAACATAAGATATAAGTTATAGGAATTGCACTCGCATGTGCGTGGAGAGAGAATGGGAAGCCTTTCAGGAATCATCTCCCCCTTTTGTACACCCGGAACCCTGACTTCTCCGTTACTGAAAAACAACTCTCTACGAGCTAGACGCTTGTCCTTATACCTATCGACGCAGGTGACGGTTACAATTAAGTTAAAACTAGTTTAATATGTAAAGTAATTTCTGCAACTTTCACTTTTTATTTATCTTTGCCGACAAAATAATATTTTGTCACGGGCTATGGAAAGGGAATAAAAACAAAAGTTAACCCCTCCTGCAATTTGACTGTATGCGACCTTGTAATTCTGCATCTGTGGTTTCATCATCTCTCTTTCACTAATTGTATTTCCGGCGGCAGGGAGGTTGGGGCTTGAATCCTGGCCTGGTGTACTGAGTGTTTTTCCTTAAATAGTATCTCAATCTACCTCCACGCAAATGGTGGTACATTTCTCTCAATTCCACCATCCTCATACTTAATATATTAGTGTAAATACATGCGGGAAGCCCAGGCTGGACGTGATGCTAAAATTATATATAAATTTATCTTTTTTTATATAAAAAAAAGACACCCTCTCCTCCCTAAATCACATGACATCCGTGCTTGTAAACGTTGATAAAAATAGGGGTATTTTGTTTGAAAGCAAGAAATGTAATTAGGCCCCTAAACCTATTTTTCATTAAGTTTGAGACTAGTTTTACCTGCAAGAATAGAGTCCACTATGTTTAATATATTTTTTCTACAGACTCGTGTATGTTCCTATATTTCACGATTATGAATTTATTGAGAAATTGGAAATTTAAAGAAATCAATATTGTTGACATTCCTAATATCATTTTGAGGTGTGTAACGTAATTATTTGGCAAGCTTTTAATTGAGTCATAAATACACGTAATGTAAATATGATTTACAGTCACTCAAAGTGTTTTATTTGATTCTGTTTGTACGAGTATTACAGGCCAGTCTCTACCTAGAGCTGTCAACTATCATTAGTAATAATATGTTATGTTCTGACTTTGAACGGAGCCGCCTCACACATTATTGTAATAATACTTAAGGATAGGGGTTGGCAACCTTTTTGGGTCCCCGATCGACTTACAAACCTATGAGAAGTTCCGCGATCATCTATTGTTTATTATCTAATTTCGATCACCCTCGTTTCTCTATACCTTTTATACTTATTTCTTGAAGTCACTCTTTCCTCAGTAGACCTACTTATTTCCCTTCCTATGAAGAAAGAAAAATAGAGTGAAAAAATGTGTATTTTCAAATTAAGCTACCTACTTTTCTTATAAAGTTGCAAAATAAATATATAATTAAGTATGAAACATAAGAAACACGGATACTTCTGAATACTGGCTGGTCGCAAAATGCAGTGTTTCCAGTTAATTATAATTTTGGTTTGCGATTATTTGCACTTACAATGTAGCAGAACTGGTTATAAATTTTTTAAGTTGTAACTGGATCTAGTTTTCCAAATTTCTCGAATTTTAAATCAAACTCTGAGATGATCAATGATTTTGAGTGGTTTTTCTGGGTCGCATATTTTTATAACCAAAATCATTAGTCGCCATTTTGATGAAAGTAAATTATTTAATTTTTTTAAAATGAAAATTAGTTCTCCAAAATATAAAATTTCCCGAAAATGGTTAAATCGCAAAATTATTGTTTGTGATTTTTTTTTTACCTTTAACCTGAAGTTCCAAATTTAGTCCATACACCTTGTTATCAAGAAGAAATGTAAAATATACTCCATCAAGGATCATCCTCCAGAGAGCATTTTAAGTTTTTTATTAACTTAAATCTATGGCCGTAAGCTCGAATTTACGTGCCACATACACACTGAGAGTTGAACAGAATCAATATCTAATAATATTTTTTATTTTAGTTTGAATTCAGCAATTAGTTCTACGGCAGACACGATTCGACTCACTTTGCTACTGTTCGGATTTGATAAGTGGACACATACTTGATATAAACAACGTAAGAACTATTTAGGACAAAAAACTACCTGATCTACATTCTTATATATGTACCCCGGGGCCGCCCATTGGGGGAAGAGAGGGGTGAATACATGTCACGTACATATATATATATAAAACTGATTTTACGTACCAGTTTTTTGATAAAGGAAATTATCATTTTAAAATAATAATAAAAATGTTATAATGGAAGACGGCTTTCGTCTTTATTCATGTACACGGTTTGAATATTATGTTGATAGTGAAAAATATTATAAAATAAGTTTTTTTAGTAACACGTTTTATTACGCGTTTGGGTTAAACTTATATAAAATAAGTTAACTATACTATATGACAGGGGACACCAAAATCACACACGCACCCACAATTTTTTTAGCACCGCGTTTTACTACCCGTTCGGGTTATACGCCTATGTACTAATTACAATAATGGTAATAGGGATTATGAAGGTTATATTAAGAAGTGTACCCGTATTTGCGTGGAGAGAGAGAGTGGAAAACTATTATGAAAATACCACCCTCAATACACCCGACCAAGATTCGAACCTCGATCTCCCCGTCATCGGCAGTTTAGTCTACTGTAAGAGTAGCGCGTTAGACCTCGCGGCCACCGAAGCGGGTAGATACACCTGTTCATGTTTAAGCTACTTCAAGGACATCTTTAACCTCCGCCGAGATTTGAACCCGAGACTTGGCGCGAGGTTTAGGAACACTTGTGGTTGATACACAAAGAGCGAGTGAAATAGATATTTTAACTCACCAATAAACTCCATGGTCGGGTTCACTGTAGCGCGCACACTCTTAGCGTTCGGATATATCGAAACTTGGGTAAATATAGTGAGTGGACTGGTAATGTGCTATTTTACACGACCATTACCACATTCACACGCGCACCTGAGAGGGTGTCTACCAAATATTCGTTTCTTGAGCGAGTCTTCTCGTTGTTGAACGCGGTAGACGAAAGTCACAACCATATTTGTGGGTCATCATTTGTTATTTAACGGGAGGAAAGCCTTACTTTTTTTTGTGTCGGTGCCCCCAAAATATGAGTCTTTGTCCATTGAGACGTGATCTCATTCTTCATTGTGGCTATCTCGTGTCTTTCGCGGCTGTGGTCATCCGGCCGGCACTCCCCAATATACGTGTTTCGACAAGTCTTGGTGAAACCTTGCTCTCACGGACTGCGCGCTTGCACTATAAACTGCGGTTTAATTGTCGATTGGTAATAATGGTGGACGTGTTCGCCTGTTATCAGCAGTTGGTATTATGTTTATACGGCCTATTGTTACCTCTCCCCTCTCTCTGTCTACCGCCTCTTGTAACAAAATGATGTTGAATTTAAATGGCGCGTCGAACGTTGACCGCAGCAAAGCTATTCGAGACGTTTACCTTTGGTTCCCAACAAGCATTAATCTATTATGGCGCTTGTGATACATGTATTGGTCGGCACAAAGGCAGGGACAGGGGGAACTCGTGCGTTAGTAATGAAGGGTCCAGTTAAAGATCACAGTCTCTCTAATTTAAACCGCAGCCAGGATCCTAATTTTATCCAAATGTCGGTGGAACTCCTCTTACCGCAATAAAGATGTATAGTAACTCTTAACGCGTTATTAAATTTTTTATTATAACGCAAACAACCAGGCCCCATCCCGTCAATTAACCACATAATGCCCCCCCCCCTCCCCACCATTCTGCCAATTAACCACAGAATGGGCCCCCCTCCCCCCAACCATTCCGCCCTTTTCTAGTCCTTAACTGCTTTCAATTTGCGGATCACCCTGTTCTTTCAGTTTGCGGATCACCCTATGTTCTCATCGAGCGTCAAGGTGAAACAATCGTTCGTTATCAGAACAAGATAACCTGTCCGGCGCGTTACCGCAGTGAAAACAAACGCATCGAGCGAGGCGTGCGTATTATAACTTGCTAGCGATTGTTTTTCTCTTTGTCGCCCGACGTGAGACACGGGATGAGTTGCGACCTCGTGCAGTTCTTCATCCTCAAGGTAATTCGTATATTCGGGAGTGTGTACTATAAAGTGGCAAAGTGGTGTTTCGTCCGTTTTTGGCGGTGACGTGGAAGATGCCGGAGTCGCTCCCGTTGCTGTTAATTGTTCATAAAACAGAAGCGAAGAGAGGCGCTTCTGAGTGGCTTACAAACTTCAGCCAGGAAAGTGTTTTTTCGTGTCTGATTCTTCATTTTACTCCAAGACAGTCCTTAGAGAGCAAGTAGTAACTATAGTCTAATTTTCATAGGAAGAAACCTTATCTCACAGCGAGAAAAGCCACTGAATCTATTTTCAAGTATTCATACGATGTCACGTGGCCCTCAGCTGTCACTTTTGATAAATAGTATCACTATCATATAGTAAATGTTATCACTGTTGACAGTAAAAATATGTTTGTATTATTGAAAAGTTCTTCCGATAAAAATCTTATTATATTAGGGCCGCCACTACATACCTGAGTAACCAGGAAAATGCAAGGATTTTTTTTTTGTATCAGGAAAAAATAAGGAAACTAACAAAAACAAAAGACTAAAATTTTTTTTAATATTTTGGAATTTAATACAATTCATCTGCAAGCTTTAAATATTAGTTCTTGGTAGAACCCGCACCACCATTTTCTCCAGGGAACATTGGGTAACGAAGTGACTGCATACATTTTCCTATCAAGTTCAAATCATTCTACTTTAATCACCAATGACGTGACATAACACTAGTCACCATAAAAAATAAAATTTATAAAACATATTTCTGTAGAAATGGCAATTCCTTACAGAAAACCTGGAAAAATAAGTAAATATATACCACGCACATCTTACTTTCATAACAATTTTTTTAATTTAAAATAAATGGGTTTAGCGGATCAAAACGTGCTACCACAATATTTTATACTGTTCCAGATTAGATCTGCCCTTAAATTCATGTAGATATCTAATGTGAAGTTTATTATTCACCTCCAGAACATTTAATTGGCCTGTCATTAAATTAATCACGTAGTTTTACTATTAGTTGTATAATATGCTAGCCTAACTAAAACATGTTGTTTGTCCAAGATAACACTCATGTTGTAAGATATCGCCCATTACCTTTCTTTATCTCCACAAAAAAAAAACGTCTCCGTAAAGGAAACAACGAGGTGGCAGGCCTGCTCTAACCCCCTGGTATATCTGGTACCATCTTCGAGCGAGAATCCCACTTAGTCTACTATTCTCTGCAGGAATCTTAACCTATATCCACCGTACAAAACTACTGAGCAAGTACATTTATTAAGTTCATAGGTAATTAAAACCTTATTTTAAAGCCAATGATATAACCGACACACTATTATAATAACATGAGTTCTTAGACTCATTCAACAGACTTTATTTGATATTGATCCGCTTCAATGGCTGAATGGTTTAAGGCGTCATTGTGTTGGAATGGCCTGCTGATGACTGGGAGATTGGGGATTCGAATCCCGGTCGGATCTATTGAGGTAGGTCTTTCCTAAACGGTTTACCACTCACCTACGCTAATGCTGGTACATTACCGCTAAAATTCTTCCTACCTCATTCCTACAACATTAGAATAATTATTGTATAATATGTGTATAACCTGAACAGGTAGTAAAACGCGGTGATAAAAAATATATGATATATTTGTTAGTGTGTCACGTGAGTTATTTGAGTCGTGAGCTGGAAAGAGGCCCTGCAGTTAAACAAGAGCCACTCTGTTGAGGGGAAAACGTGATCTTGAACCACCGCTCTTGGTAGTGAGTGTAAAACAGGTTTTTATTTCATAAGTAGTAAGTAAATTGCACTTTATTTGAAAATGTATCATATCAGAACACTACTTGCAAACTAATACATGCGACACCCAGTCCTGCGGCCATCAATTATTTACATTGAAATGGGGAACAACAATTTCACCAATGAAACATTTTTTCAGCCATGCCGGGAATCGAACATGGGACGCAGACGCTTTACCGACTTAGCTAAGGAGTCGGACGTGTATATCAGGTATAACAGGATGTAAAATGTTGGTGTAGAACTTGATATGGAAAACATGTTGATAGCTCATCCATTGATTTCTCTATAAACCAAACCCTCAAACAATCAGTTTTGTCTCCATCGCCGCTTGTAAAACCCGAGGGCGAAATAGTCCTGCACATAGGTTTCGAGAGGTATAGTTGCATGGCAGGATCAATTTTGGGAAATTTTTAATGTCAGAGATTTAACTAAAAATAACCCTTTTTTGGTGGTCGAATGGTCCAAGGCGTCACTCGTGGAATAAACTGGATCACCGATGACTGGGAGATCGGAATTCCAATCCCTGTCGGGTGTACTATAAGGGTGGTTTTTCATAAATAATACTTTTCCACTCTTCCTCACACTTACCCAGTAGCGTATTTAATATTTATGAATGGGTAGCAAATCGCAGTGAAAAAGTAAAGAGAAACTAAAGATTCGAATACTCCAAACTTTCACAAGAAGAACCTTAACTGACAGAAATGTTGAAAACCCTTATTTTAATAGTTTAATATTTTAATACTCTCTACCACCAACATTGGTTTAATGCTAAAGCTACTAACATTTGACATTCTAGAAATATGTCTTATTTTATTTATGAATTATAAAGTTCATATAAAAGGTTATTAAAAGCTTCCAATGACTTCACTATGGCTTACTATGTAAACTTTTCCTTACATTATTAATACAGTAAATGAAACAGATTAACAAAAAATATATCTGGAATTGTAGTGCACCAAGCCCTGACGCTACAAATCAATCCTGCTGAATATATCCTTTCATATAATATTCTCTCATCTGCTCTTTGAACCGAGGATCTATGAAGTAAAAGTACTTTGCAGTGCTGACCTACCCCAACATTGACATTAGTGTGAAAGGAGTGCTCGGGTGTGTTGAAGGGGGTGGGGGTGTGGGAGCTAGCCT
Source organism: Timema genevievae (assembly GCA_902155825.1). Classification (NCBI taxonomy): domain Eukaryota; kingdom Metazoa; phylum Arthropoda; class Insecta; order Phasmatodea; family Timematidae; genus Timema; species Timema genevievae. The sequence continues at coordinate 371,577 of CABFWO010000055.1, read as the reverse complement.
TGCTATCCTTCTAACTCCCCCACCCTCCACACTCCAGATGAACAGCTGTTTTGAATCTATGGCGAGGGGGTAGTTATAGAGGCGTGATTTTATTACTCTTTCTCTTTTAAGGGCGTGGTTGAAATTACTTTTGAGTTCTGAGAGAAATGCGCGCATCTGGTGGTTTATTTTGGCTTTTTTTTTTAGCACCTTGTCTTACTACCCCGTTTGTGTTATACACTTATGCACTAATTACGCTAATTGTTTTAGGGATTAGGGAGGTTATATCGATAGGAAGTGTACCCACATTTGTGTGGGAAACAATTTTGAAAAAAACCACCCTCAGAACACCAGGCCGAGATTCTAACCTCGATATCCCAGTCACCGACAGTCTAGTCTACATCGAGAGTAGCGCCTTAGACCATGCAGCCACCAAAGTGGATTTTGGTTGTATTGACTGAGTAACTTGCTTTAAAAAAAGGGGAAGGAGGTTGGGGTGGGACGAAAACAGTTCTGTCCCAATCCCATTGCATATATTTAACATATCATGCACATTTTCTGACAAATATGTTTTTATTTAGGAAAGTTACGGATACAGATACAGTTTTAATTATATATATTTAATAGTAATAATTTTGCACATGCCATCAAAAGTCGATAATAGATACTTCATATAAAGGACTCTAACTCCTCATTTTTCAACAAAAGGTTAAAACTCTACCTAGGCCTACATCTTTAATCAAACCTTGCACTTATTTTTATTACCTGATATTAAAAGAAAGTTAATCATCATTTGTCAGGAGAAACACTAGAGCAAGGTGAATGCAGTTGTAATGAGATATCTAAGAAATGTATGTGGAAAAACTCATATGGACCGAGTCAGTATGAATGGGTGCTGAAGGAATGTAGTTTGAAAGGGAATCCAGGTAAATGGGAAATAAGCGTGTTACGTTGGTTTGGTCATGTTGAGAGGTGTGTTGGTTGAGTGACAAAGCAAGTACATGAAGGTAGATAGTGTGAATCAAAAGAAAGGGGTAGGCCATGTTAGATGGATTACAGAGGTGGTCCTAAAACAACTTAGCAAAAGTTAAAAGAATAAATTTTTAAAATATGCTTCATATCTATATTACTAACCTTAAAATCGCCTCAAACACCCTTAAGAACAAAACAGGAGCAAGTACTGGATTTGACTGTTGAAATATAGTTGAAAATACTGATCTAACCACTAACAATGCAGCCAATTGAGATTAGTAGCAGTCATGTGTACTAACTGCTTGCCATTATAAGTATATTACATTTATTTGTGTTACTGACCACATTTAACAGTGATTATTGTTCATGTGTTTCAGTCGGGGGCATTGCCCATATGTAGCGAGTGTCTTGGGACGTCTAGCAAGAACAAGCACGGCTGTGAGGAGGTGCTCAGTTCGTGTGCCGAGTGCGGGCTGTCCGTCCACCTGTCCTGCCTCCCAGCCAACCAGGGCTCGGAGCTCTCGGTGCTGCTAGATAAGGGCAATCGCTGGTTCTGTGAGGACTGTCGGACCTGCGCCAGTTGCAATGAACCTGCAGACCAGGTAACGCATTGTCTATCTGATAACAAATGAGCGTACATTGACCATAGTCATTATTCTTTAGGAGCTGTAGTTCAATTGATAGCCACTTACCTTCAATAGATGACTTATAATAATGTGGCAAGGGATTGAAATATATACTCTTTGGATCCATAAGCCAGCATTAAGTGTAATTTTGTGCCCGAGCAAATTTTAATTTTGGCACTCCCTTCTTTATCACATAATTCTGGTACAAACAATGTCTTAAGCCTGAAAGGATTGATGTCCATGTCATTTCTTTTCTTGAGTATTGCTAATCTAATTTTAATGCAAGTTATATACAAATATACAGGATGGCACACATAAAACTGATCTGACCGCAACACACGGCTGTGGTTTTATATCTTAGTAATTTACTGTACATTTGAGTTACATTTCCAGTACATATTTATGTTTATTGTTAGATGTTTATTTTCATTGTCAACCTTTAGTTATATTTTCACAGTATATGTTGGAAGTGACCTCTATTAGCCTCGATGCATTTTTCTGCTCACAGAAGCATGCTCCTCAAAACTCCTTCCAATACGGCGAGTGTACTGCAGACAAACTCTTACTGGATATTGGTTTTCAACTTTTTCAATGTTTGAGGATTGTTGCGGTAGACTTACCCTTTTAGCGTGCCCTAGAGGTAAAAGTTGTACAGGGGGTGGCCATAGACCCTTACTGATGGTCCGTTTATGTGTAAAATCACTGGATTTGAGCTAGGGTTTAATAAACTCCTCGCAAATATGTAGACATCTGTATTTATATTCTTTTTGGAAAAAAATGGGTCAATGTTTTATTGCCCTGACAACCATACCAAACACCAACTTTTAAACCATGGAGTGGTTTTTGGTGTGACTTGTGAGGTTTTCAGAAGCCCAATGTTGTGGGTTGACATAGCCCAAACGGTTAAATCATGCTTCTGCTGTTGAGATGGGTCGAGGAGTTCTTCAGAATCCATCCATCTCCAAGAGCCATTGACAGTACTGAACACATTTTCCCTTATAAAGTTCTCTTACTTCATCATTGTCTTCAGTCTCAATTGTGCAGTATGCACTGAATAAACCTAGGGTTGATGACTGCTGGGCTAAATGCCATGTTGACCTATCGAGGCTCTTTCTGGTTCCTCGAGTGTGTACAATTCATTGTTTCACTCTCTTAGCGTTTGTTGAGTACAGAACAAGTTTGATGTCCATTTCTTCAATAAGTCTTGAATCATTGCTTTCACAGGAACAATGGCAACAGGGTATTTTGTTTCATATTGTTCACAAATCAACACGAAGGAAAATGTGCAAACACACTCCTCCACAATAAAAACACATTGTTTGATTGAATACAGAATGGCTCACACGCAGACAGATGCACATTGAACTAAGCTCCCTAAACTGAACTCAACTCATCAATGCATATATATAACATGAAACAAGATGATGGGTTCTAAATTTATGAAAAATATTCAGAGAGAAAAACTATAAAATAAAATTAGGACACACTAAACTTATCAAATTTTTATTCATTTATATATATATTCCAAGGTAGTTTCATAGTCATGGTGTCTCCTCTAGTAGTTACTCACTTCACCCACCTTTTGTGGTATCCCTACACATATAAGTAATAATCCATATTTATTTTATCACTTGTAAAACTACTATTTACAGAATTAGTGAGGCTGGGGGTGAGATGAGATATAAATCAAACACATCTTAATTTAAGACTTATTGTGGCTGTTCTCTTGATTCTTGTCTCTAAGGCTTACAATTCAATTCCAAAACAGCAATATTTTTTTACCCTTCTGGCTATAGAGATAACCTTCACAACAGTGTTGCTTTATAAGTGCCATTCATGTAATTAAATACCTTTAAACAGGTGACTTGTGGCCATATTTATTGTCTAGTCTCAGGAGTTGACCAATATATCAGTGTAGAAATAACAAGCAGTTCAGGTTGAAAAGGGAATTGGCCAAACCTCAGAATCTCGACTGAATATAAACGGAGGAAGACTTCTAGGATACACACCGCTTATTGAAATGCTGTAAGTGATCTATCCAAACTGTTACCACTGTTAAATGTTATTGTATGCTCTGTTGTATAGGAATGTATATTCAGTGCAGGTAGGTCAATGAATGTACCTACAGTACTTCTCGGAAAGTTTTCATCTAAACATGTTATCAGTATTTATAGGCGAATACGATTTTTTTTAACGGTTTTATTAAATGACAAATGCATAGACATTTAATTCTATACCAAACCAGATTATAATCTTATCTTTGTAGAAATCATTGAACATGAATAAAAATGTTTATGTTAAATTGTGGTCTTATTTAGTAGTTCCTTGTATCTAAATCATACATATAGGCAATAAAACCTTTAAAACATTGTTAGTATTATAACCATTATTTGACGTTTATATTTTACTGTAATTACATTATAAATTTCTCTCATCATATGATTGGTAAGGTGTGTTCATGCATAATGTAAAATATTTTTAAATATTGAATTTCATAACTACTATAAATTTTTTGTTGTTTTGCTTATCAAACTTACAAGAAAATTAAATTATGTTCATGCTATGCTATTATGATATGGAGTTAGAGGCATGCAAAAAAAGAGCAGTTTCAAATCATATTTATACTATATTAGATCTTCATAATGTCATTTCGAAGCATTTTAAATTTAATGAAAGAGCACAATACAGCATCCTTAGTTAAATATAGACCTACCTTAAATTTAATTTAGTGTGCCCTACTTCATAATCTTACATGTTATAAAGCATTGTAAACTTTGTGGAATTTCAACATAATATATATTTTTAAGGTTTTCTTTAGTTAAACTTGAGCTTTGGTCACTTAGAAAAACTTTTTGCATCGACACTACTCTTCTTATGTGCCCATATTGTTTTCAAAGTTGTATGTTCATGTTTTGGAATCTATTTGACTATTAGCAACATAACCAAATCAATTGTTATGTCTTCATGTATGTGCTCAAAAAGTTGACGATGACAGTAGTTACCCATGCAATCACAAAAGTCCTCTTCATTTATTCTAGAAAAAGTTGGTAACTTACTTTTGCTGGCTAACAAAGTTTTTTTTTACTACTGTTTTTTGATCTGCTTTTGCAACGAGAAAAAAAACAACTTGAACTTGATATGATTGATTACTTGATATATTTATATATATATATATATATTCACTTTCAGGTTGGCAACTCTAGTTTTAACCACATTATCTCAAAATAAGTAACTATTTTTAAGATGGATATAAAAATTTTAGAGTTATATATATAAAAAAAGTTAAATTTCTCTGGTAGATTTCCATATTTTAGAGCATTTTCAATTTATCATCCTTTATTAACTTAAGATTTGAATTTTCAAAGATTTCTGTTAAAATATACATTTAAAAAATAATTTGTTCTTCTCGCTAATGGAATTTTTCTGTGCCATTACACGTAAGTGTGTGCGTGTTGCATGAGCATTTGTACCAAATATTAAGTTTGTTCTATTTGTGCATCTAGACGTGTGTGCTGTGTTGCCGGGACTGTGACCGAGGGTACCACATGGGGTGCCTTGATCCCCCTACGGATAGGAGACCAAAGGCCCCGTGGCGGTGCAGGCACTGCCTCGCCATCCATCTCAGGCCACCCACCCCCAAAAGGTTTGACCCGGCCAGTTCGGTCAAGAGAAAATACAACAAGGTTCGGGAGAAGAGCAAGGAAATAAAAAATTATAGGCAAGTTTTTACTTTAAATGTCATATTGTATATGTAGTCTTTAAAAGTGTCTCTTGATTTGGGAGGAAAAAGAAGAAGAATTGTGAAATTTGGTTTCGTCAGGGAAACATTAAGGAATTTACTAAAATTATTTTACATTGTGTAAAACATTTTATTAAAATTAGTTTACATTATGTAAAAATTGGTAAACAGTTGTAGAGTTTGCCGATTATACAGCTTGGGGTTTGATTATTTAGTTATTACCATGTCCTGTCTCTGATTAGTGCAGGGGTTGACTGGGCCTCTGAGGCACGGATAGATATCTCGGTGGGCCTTTTTTATTTTGGTTGCTGCAGTTAAAATTAAAATAAATTCAATTTTACATTAAATTTTAACCAAAGTTACAGTGAGTAAGTCTGAGGGGTCAAGAATACATAATTTGTGAACATATATGATGGTATTAGATTTAAAACCATCCTGTTTGTTGTTTCTTGATGTCTTTTATAAACAAATGTAAGATCATCTGTTAAGTGATCTACACAAGTAGCGAGTGGAGGATCATTTTACAAACTTAGTATACCAAAGACACCCAGCTAAAGTCTTAAGCATTTAGAAACATTTTTGCTTGTCAGTAGAAAGTAGAAACTGATCATCTAAAATGTTGCTGAAATGGCCTCAGGTTTAAATTAACTAATAATAAAGATATAAATACTATCCCCTCAACACTTTAGCATACACTGAAACGTAGCTTCAGTGATATATATATTAATAATTTATATGCCAAGTACCAAGATATTTGTAGTTCAGGACCGCTTGGAATCTGCCACTCTACCTCATGTATTAGCTGGTATGTGGGTGTGATTTATTTTACTGTTAAGTTAAAATCATTAATAAGATATATATTAATAATTTATTTAATGTCATCACTGCTCTAAACAAAGTGACTATGCAAACCTATAAGACACATAGTTATTTAAATTAAAACAGTTAATATGAAATGCCCGACACAGATTAAGCGTGTTGCCTTTACGAGAGTTGGGGTTGAGCTTCCGCTCGCTAAGATGTGCAGCGGAGAATATTCTTACCTTTTCGAATGTTCCAAATGCCAAACATGTTTTTTTTAAGCACCACGTCTCACTACTTGTTCAGATTATATGCTTATGTACTAATCATCCTAATGATTTTGGGTTAGTAAAGGCCATAGTTAGAGTAAGTGTACCTGCATTTGTGTGAAGGAAGAGTGGAAAACAATTTTGGGAAAACCACCATCAATACACCTGACCGAGATTCAAACCTAGTTCTTCTCGTCATTGGCAGTCTAGCCTACTGCAAGATAAGCGCCTTAGTCCACGGGACCACCGAAGCAGGTTTACGCACATATTACACTATTCTATTGTCTTTTATTGTTTACCAAACTTTCGCTTCTGAGGAATACTCCAACTTGTCTGAGTAAGAGTAGAAAAGAGTGTTGCAACATATTGCGAACTTACAACTAAAATAATATTATTAAATTTGGATTATATATGAACGTATTACCTTTATTATTTTTGAATATAAAGGCTTGATAAAATAATATTGTTACACAGTCTAAAAACAAAATCAGTTAATTTATAACAGGTTTAAATAGCAATTACTCGCAGTGGGCAGGCTGTCTAAGTTGTCAGCCTTGTCAAGCCTAGTTTGCTGGTGATAGGAAGATAGGAGTTTGAATTCATTCGGGTGTACTGAAGGTGGTTTTCCCATTCTCCCTCAATGCACACGGGTACATTTCCTCATCCCTACCTAGTTAGTGAATATAGTTAATTAGCCTGGACAGGTAATAACGTTAGATGAAAAAAAAAATCTTTAAGTGTCTTTTGGCATACCATCTTGACTGCAATAACTCGGAGCTTGCAGGAAATAATTAGTATGCCCTTATTTTGTAGGAAGAACAGTATCTGGTGGTTACTAAAGGTACTAAAACAATCCTAATATAGTCAATCATCAAGATGTTTGTTATATAATATGCAGTTGTCGATTTTGATAAATATTATCAATACCTATAAAATAACACATATACCTTGCTATGGTAACATTTTATAATTGTAAACTAAAAAAATATGTTTGAATTTTATAAACTGTTCTTCTAACCAAAATCAGGCTTTACATTCCTGTATTAAATACCAATAGCTAAAAATACATTATTATTTACATCTGTGCTTAGTAATAGTAAACTTAATAAAGATGTGTTTCATATTCATTTAGTTTTTGGCAAACATTTTTAAAACCGTAAAGATTTACTTTGGGCAAAATTGCTAAGCCATAATTCCTTAGAAAGCACTAAACAATTTTTGTTTTAAAGACTCAGCTGCTTTATTTCAATCCAGATGGAAAACGTAATCAAACAAGTCTTGGTTCAAATATCTAATGCATAGTGTCTTAAACATATGAGCTCCATTTTCACATTTATTTTGACTAAAAAAGAGTTTGAATCAAGTTTTAGAAACTGACAATGCACATCAGTGCAATATAATACTGTTTATGATATGATGTTGAAATAAAATATCTTGTTTCTTAAACCCATTTGCTGCATTTTAATTTTTACTTCTTACCTTCAGAAATGCTAATTATAAGTCAAAAATTCAAAATCTGAAAATTTGCATGTTGATCATGATTATGATCAAATAATGTGATTTTCAACTAGTAATGCATTTTAAATATGAAATTTAGCATCACGTCTATAGATCACATAATAATATATATTTTATATCGATAAAAGTTTATGTCACATAATATTATTTATGTCACATTCTACCCAAATGCAATGTTATTATGCTATCAAAACCATTCTTTATTTTACTAGCAACCCACAATAATGTCATACCAATTGCTAAATGAGGATTTGACAGGCCTAATATAAGGCTAATGTAATAAAAAGAAAACTTTTAAAAATTAGGTTGTATCAACACAACTTGAAAAATCTTGTGCTACATTGGTGCTTTTCTCATTATAGTCTCTAAGATCATGTATCTGTGTTAGGCATGGTTTCAAAATAGGAATCGGGTAAAGAACAAAAATAAAATATCATTTAGAAGAAATAAAATAAGTTTTAAAACTCACTGAATTATTGAATTTTTCAATTGCCATACTAACCAAATATAATGTTTACTATACTTCACTTGGCAAGAATTCATCGATCTTAAATTAAATGTTACTAACACAGTAGAAGAACAGGGTAAATATAACAAATACTACACTAATAAATCTCCCAACATTGTTTTCTGCTACATAAATATTGCACGTGTGCTACAAGTATTGAAATGCGGAAGAAAACAAGCGCTATCTATTGTTATGATTTAGCAGCTAGTAATTGATAGTTCTCAAAATTAACACCAGATGTCAGAGGCGCACGGGCATGCTAGTATGAAAAATTCAGCGTTCTAACACGCTTGTGGTTATTTCCGACTGTTGCAGCAAAGGTAGATAAAGTTTACACGTCATGGGTTAAAGTAGATTTCAGCAGTCAATGGTTATAATGCTGAGATCGGATATATCCGATTAACGCAGCAAAAGGGTTAAAATGGGAAAGTATTACAGAGACCAAATATTTTCTTACCAAACTCAACTTGGTATTTTCTTTAAATTAAATCATACTGTTTACATTTAGAAGCCATTATATATTTAGGTTACAGTCCGAAACCTTAGCTTAGTCAGTAGCCTGTCTGGATACTATGCTGATGGTCCTGGGTTCGAGTCCTGGCATGGCCGACAATTTATCATTTTGATGAAAATATGGGTTTACCTTTTCACATTGATAAATTAACAGCTGGGAACTTAATGTTGCTCCTTTCCTAGTCTTAAGATAGATTATAAGTCATATGAAGCTAGCCGCTAGTGGAAAAATATGACTTGAATAAAAAACTGGCCCAGGCCATAGGCTGGAAACAGTAATGTATGTAAAAAAACCCAAAGGTAACACTATTCCAAATAATCATGTTTGATCAATTTTTATCATGGTTGTATGAACTAAACAATATTTCTAGAATAATTATTGTAAACTATACTTTGGCCTTTGGTGCTGAAACATGTCTATGGTCTTGATGTAAATTTATAGTGGGGGAAGTTGAGAACATTTGACTTTATGCTAAACAACAGTTCTATTTTACTGAATTAGTCTTCATTTTGAAGAAATAAATTTTGCAATACAAGTGATTTTCTAGTTTTGTTGGCATATCATGTTATCTTGTGTGCACAGGTTGCTGGCAGGTGTTCGTACCCTAAAGAGGTCTATGAAAGACAATACTGCCACAACACCACCACCACCACCACCTCCTCCACCACCACCACCTCCACCATCAGCAACACCAACACCAATATCAATGCCGACACCAACAGCAACACCAGTCAAGAAGGGAAAGCGCGCGACCCGGGAGAACCTGACTCCGGGTGCGGAGGAGGGTAATAATGGCTCAGCCGCTAATTCCTCTTCCTTCCTGTCGAGCTCTCATTGGTCTGGTGGCAGCGGCAGGGGAGGGGGTAGAGGGGACCACACGGATCTTGAGGAAAAGAGTGAGCGCATCTCGAAAGAGAAGCAGAAGTTCTTCCGGCTCAGTGCAACATTTTATGGCGGTCACAAGTTTAAGCGGAAGAGCAGTAGCAATGTAACAGTGACCTCGTCTTCATCGACAAGAGATGTTGCGTCCTCGGTGAAGAAGGATATTAGTGTGAATAGTGCAGTGGCTGTAAAGCGGGACCTTAGCAGTAGCAGCAGCAGCACTAGTACCAATAGTAATAATAGTAGTAGTAGTAGCACTTGTAGTGAGAGCTCTACTACAGAAGATTCAGATGAAGAAGCTAAGAATGCCCCTTTTCGAACATCGGCCATCCCTAAACTTCCAACATTGATTCATCACAAAGATTCGGTGAGCAGTGCAATATCTAGTACCAATAAAGCTAAAGAGAGTCCATCATTATTTCAGTCTCTCTCACCAAACACACACAATCACAAACAATCAGACTCATCGCACAACACATGTGGACGCTCAACAAACCAAGTGTCTGATATGGTCGATTCGTCTGAGAACTCTCCGTGGGGGTTTGCTGCAGCTGCTGCCCTTGCCAGAGGTGAGGCCATTAGGTCATTAGAGAAATCTCGACTAGATTCAGAAGATAAATCAAAGACACCTTTTACAATGATGATATCACCCAGTATGAGTCGATTGGCAAAGGCAGACAGCACATCTAGTGGCAGCAGTCCATTACAGGAAATAAAAACAACCACTAGTTCTTCATCCACATCTTCTTCACCGAGTAGTTTTAGGATGCAGCCTGGTTTTGGTCAGCTAAAAGGTCTGTTTGATGGCCTAAGCCATTTATTCACCACCCCTACACATAATAGGACAAGAACTGGCAATGTTGACTATAATCCCAACAGGAGAAAAAGGCATTCTCACTCTTCTGAGAAAAAGAAATACTTGTCACTACAAGTGCCACCACCACAACAGCATCAACAAATAGAAAAACTACCATCACAGCATAAACACCCACAACAACAAAAAGATCCACCACAACAAAAACAAACTCAACATAAAACACCTAAGCAACAACCCAAAGAGCACCAACCAAAGTCAACTCAAGTACAAACTCCAACCGTGGAGATTAAAAAACCTGTCGTCGAAGTGCCAAAAACTACCCCCATACAATCTGATCTTGGCAATAAAGACTTTTCAAAAAGTAAATCCCTATCCAGCAGTTTGACTAGGTCTGTTGTAAGTACACCTGTTGCTAACCTACCGATGCAATCATCTCCTCTGACATCTAGTAGCATTTCTAAGCCTATCGGTTGGCTCCCTAAGTTGGCTTTAGAGACACAGACTCTTGCCGTGCCAAGGAAAATTCCTCGGCCAGGTGTGTTTCAACCCAGCTCTGAGTTTCATGCCTTGAGTTTCATGCCCCCTCCCTTCCAGTCCCTGCTCCACCCCCACCTCCAATCACTACTTCATCCCCTGGTCACATGACACCCTCCCTCCTGGTGAAGACGGCTGTGAATAGCAAACGTCTAGAACAGGAAAGGAGACTACTGCTGAAAGATGGCTTGCTATACTATGGTTCACCACTCGGAGGAAGTTTCAGTTCCGTAGACTATGACATGATGAGGCGCTCGCTGCCCCAACCATTTATGAGATCAACATTGGAGGATCCTAAGCTGAAAAAGAAGCAGATAATTGCGGAAGCCACCCAGACCCGTTACCACCACAACCTTTCATTTCCAGTGCCAACAGTTCCGCCAACACCCACCTCTCTCATGGCGCCAACACCACACTTTCAGAAGGGTAAGAGCCCCACCAACAGACTGCGGGTTTTATTTAGCCTCCTTGCTTCTGTTTTCACTTCTTTATACACCCCATCACCTCCTTCCTTTATTATTTAACAAGTTTGGAATTGCTGCTTGTGGGTGGGAACAGTACATTCATCCTTGCTGGACTTTAGTTACTATCTGATGGTTCTGGGGCTTTTGTGAAATGTTAGATGTCACTTGCCTGTCCAAAAATCTGTTTCACAGGGTACATTTTTAAACAAAATTGTATCCTAAAGAAATGTTATCAGATCTAATAACTTAATTTGGAAACATAACATGATTAACTTTTTACAAATTAAAATTGGTTGAATTTATTTATGAATAAGCTTTGTTTACATTTGTTTCAATTTTTTTTTCAAGCCACCATACACATATTTTGAAAAAAATCAAAGATTTTATTTCTAAAGTTAAAATTTCGATAGGGAAAATCTCATTTATAGATGAATTAACTATTAATATTTATGTTTTAATCACATTTAAAAATTATTATTCTTTTATGGTTGCGGATAAAGGTGGATACAACTTTAATATGGATGTTTCAGCACTTTTGGCAAATTGTGGCTATTGTCTACAGGGAATGGTGGGGGGG
>CABFWO010000055.1:330475-359301 GCA_902155825.1 Timema genevievae | reverse complement strand
GGTTGGAAGTATGGCTAATCTTGCATTGTTTGACCACTATGAAGGATGGATACAAATAACCACCTTTAAGTTCCCCAAACAAACTTCTGCTTAAATGAGCTCCTCTTCGCTTCTACGCTGTGTTGTTCTTTGGTTGCCATGGGATAGTAACTATACTTTGTTCTGACCGGGTTAAGAGTTCGTTATTGTGTGTTCCTGAGCATGCCGTGGTGTTTGGTGGCAACATCCATCTTATCTTTCTCTCTCACACTTGTCCGCTGGCGGGTGGGCGGGACTATTTTTTGGGCTGGGTGGCTCGAGGCATTTGCGTCTTACGATTTACCGCAATAGTGTGAAAATAATAATTTTCCCGAGATTAATTTACTTGTAGACCACATAGTGAGACCACAGTACTTCTTCCAGCGATATTATCTAACAAGAATGTTTCTAAACGAATTTCATTGTCATTTTAAGTCAATCAAATATTTTTTTAGCCTCAAGTATTAAATACAGTCATATATTTTAGAGATAATTATTATGATTTGTTTACAAGTAAATACAAAGAAGAACATATTGTGTACATTAATATATAACTATAAGTAGGTCTACATGTTTTCATGAAACATACTAAAGTAAATAAACAAAAAATAAATAGGCTAATTAGATTTAATTCAATGGACTTTAAACTGTCTAAGGTGTCACTCTCATCTTAGACTGGCCTGCTGATAACGGGGAGACCGGGGTTTGAATCTAGGTCAGATCTACTGAGGGTGTTTTTTTTTCCTAAATGGCTTCCCACTCTCCTTCCATGCAAATGCGTATAAATTACCTTTAAAATAGCCACCTTCCTCATCCCTACCCCATTAGAATAATTATCACATAGGCGTATAACTTGAACAAGATGGTTAAAAAACAAACAAAAAAAAACTTTAAAGTAAATGTATGTGCAAGTGTTGTGTCCATGCACAAAGTGGCCATCGACTTTGTTTACCGATAAAGATAACAAGCCTAATTCCACTATGGTTGAGCTTATAGGATAGGGGCATATAGGATTATAAGTGAAGTTAAAGACTCCTAGGGACATAAGAGTATTTATTATAAGTGAAGTTAAGACTGCTAGGGACATGTAGTATTTATTATAAGTGTAGCTAAGACTGCTAGGGACATGTAGTATTTATTATAAGTGTAGCTAAGACTGCTAGGGACATGTAGTATTGTAAGTGAAGTTAGGACCTTTACTTTTCGAGTGTAGATTGAGTTTACATTCTTTACCTGAGTTCTTTTATTTTGATATTTTTCGGGGATTCCATATGTTGTCAAGAAGTTGACCAAAGATTCATATTATCTTTTGGAAAGTACATACGTAAACAAATCTTCATGTGGTTTTAAAAACATTAATGTAAATGATATATGAAAAACCAGATTTCATACTTAAACCAAACATAGGTTGGCAACCATTTCATTTGCAATATAAAGAATAATGTTTTTATCCTTGTAAATTGGAAGTATTGTGATGTCACTGATTAAGTGGTCTGATGTAATGTAATCTATTATTGATAAATTATCAATATTAAATCGGTTTATGTTTGTCTATCAAATATCTGGTGAATTCTGTCTATACCGGCGCATTCTCACACAACTAACCCTCCCCACCGCCAGCACCAGGATTGATGAGACTGTGTATCATTTTTTATTTAATATTCCTGGATTGGTTTTGCTGTGCACTGAAATAGTTTATTTGTCGCTGCATGTGTTTCTTCCACCTCCTTTGTAATATGAAATGTACACTTTCAGCTTGTAGTGGTGACTTAACCATTACTAATTTGAAAGCACGATTGTTATTTTATGCTTATTTTCATAATAGTTACTTATGGATAATATTAGTTCCAAAAAACTTGATTATCTTGTGCATGTTTAATGGGATGTCTCATTTGCACATGAATTTTTCCAAGATTTAAAAAAACCCAAATAATAGTAAAGTCTTTGTTTAGCAAAAGTCATGGGACTTGTATGAATTTTATTGATTAAGAATGGTTTTTATGAAAGTTTTTTAAAATCATATCTATACTTATTATAATAATATGCTTATTAATATAATTATAGTCTGTTCAGCGTAGGAATTGTTTTCTGAAAGGCCTTTTTCCCTACCAGAAATCTATTATATAGTAGGATTTTGGTAGGAAAAAAGACCTTTCAGAGAGTAATTCCTACCGTGAATGGAGTATAACTATACTTATTGTGTCTTATCACATAAGCAACAAGTCAAGATAGGAATTCCCATGTTAATATTATCCACTTTTTCAAGTTGAGTCTACAAGCAATAATATTGAAATAAACACACAAACTCTTTAGATATTAAAAAAAAAATCCGATTCACAAATATGAATTATATTTTCTTTTTGAATAATTTTTGTAGACTGTTAATTAGCTGTTTTGTTTATTCATGATAATATCCTGTACAAATCTTCCTTGAAAACATATAATTATACAATATGTTTAAAGAATATTATTAATATTTATCAAAAATTGAAAACTAGAACAAAATACTTTATGAACTTGAATCAATAAGAGTTTTGTATATGAGCAGGAGGAAAGTAACTATTAAGAGTAAGTGAAAAGGTACCCCATGTTGGGTAATGAGTTAATGCTGAACTTTTATAGTTAGGAGAGGAATTTATCGGGGTCAAAATAGTTTGAGTATGATCATTTTAAGGCTATCATAATAAAAATGCAAACCACCATAAACTCACCAATAAATGCATCTAAACACAATAATAAAATACTTTCAACTATTTTTGAGTGGGAAATATTGAAACTTTGCTTAACCTTAAGCATATTTAGGTAAACAACAACATGCTTTCTAAGATAACACTATTCAATTTCAATATGCATTTAATTAATTCCACATATACACAATTAAGAGCAAACACTTTTTTTTAATCCGGATTAATACAGTTTTGTCTTTTGATTTTCTAAAGTCCCATCATTTTAGAATAAATAATACTAAATAGCCTAATTAACTTCTGAAATAGATTACTGGGTTGTAAATTTTACATAAATTTGTATTTAAAATGTTAGGTTGTTATTAAATTGTTACTAAAATATGCTTGCATTAATATATAATCTCTAAAAATAGTATTGTTTTTAAATATAAAAATTTGTTTTTTCTTGAGGTTTACATATCAACATTGACTTTTACCAGCCTGTAGCCGGATCAGTTTAGTAAAATATCTCCATCTTCCTCTATCCTTCCACCACTCTCCCTCCTTTAATTGCTCCCATTCTTCTGAAGGTTTTAAAATTATATCTGCTATTGGGTTAACAACCACTACTTAAAAAGATCTAAATTAAAATAAACGCTTTAGCTAGATTTTAATACTTCAAAACTATCTAAATAACGTATGCTTATGTAATTTTGAATTTTCATTGTTTTATGGGCATTACATTTTGTTTAATTAATGCGGTAAAGTAGAACCTCATTAGTCTGGATTAATAAGGGCTTAAAGTTGTCCAGATTAAAAAAAACTAACTCACTAAACTTATTAAAATAAGTTGAGGTACGATTAAATTATTATGACATTTCTTACTCTGAGGATATTTTGTTCCCTTAATCTGACTTTACTTAGAACATGACGGTCTTGGTTTATCCAGTCACGTCACATGCCACACTAAAAAAAATTACTGATCCTGTTTTGTTTTCCTTTCAAACCTATTTCTTGCACTCATAATTCACGCAGGTGTCTCATTGGTCATAATAGCCAGATATGTTTTCATTGTTTCTCTCTTCAACGCATTTGATGACAAAATTCAGGTGTTCTTTGATTTCACTAACTTATGGTTGTCATCTGCTTCATCACCTTTGCACTCTTCAGAACTTTCTCCTGCTGTCGCACTGTTGACAATTTCTTTCTCCATTAAAATATGATAACCTGGATAATCTTTGTCAGCTTCCAGTCACAATTCAATGTTTTCCATTGTCGCACCATGTTCACCTCCCTAAACCGTAACCCAGCATTTTCATCGACGTTTATTAATGTATTATTTTGGGAAAAAGACTGTCCAGATTAGGCGAAGTCCGGATTAATTAGGGTCTATTGTGTTTTAAAATGAATTGCTCTGATTCTTTCAATAAAATAAAGCACCAGAACGGGCCATTAATTATATGGAAAATTTGTATTTATAAAACAACCATGTTAGTTTGATGTTCCCAATTTGAGATATTTAAGGTGGGGATGTAGAGAACGCAAGAAAAGGCCAGTGTTTTTACAGTTTTTATATCAAAACATTTTCTTGGCCAAAGTAAAAAAAAAAAAATTTTTCAGTACAAATCTAAGAGTTTAATTTTATTCACACAGTGACCTTAACAGTGTTGAATATTTGTCATGAGCATAGCGGCATTAGATGACAAACTTTTTAAATGACAAGAAAATTTGTCTTTAAATTCCAGGACCCCCCTTGGCAGATATTAAAGAACTGTTGAGGTCACCATGCGAACTCTGTTTGTACTTAAGCAATATTTGATTTAATTTTACAAAAAAAAAGTTAATATTAAGATATTAAATATTGCAGAAACACTGACCTTTTCTCATGTCCTATACATCCCCACCTTAACAGCGTACTTCTTCTTAGTTCTAATTTGTTGGTGTTCTCTACTGCTCTCTCAGTGCTTAAGTTTATAAAATGATAAGGGATGTGCAAAGTCCGTTTTTCCAAATTCAAAGCTAACTCGAATTGAATATATGAAAGATTCTTAAAGCCGAATCGTATATTTTGTTAGCTGTTTTATGATTCAAAAAACATATCCTGGTTATTTATACATAACTTTATGCGCTAAAATACTTGACAAAACATATCCTGGTTATTTATACATAACTTTATGCGCTAAAATACTTGACAAAACATATCCTGGTTATTTATACATAACTTTATGCGTTAAAATACTTGACAAAACATATCCTGGTTATTTATACATAAATTTATGCACTAAAATACTTTAAATTGTTTTTTATGCACAATATTGTTTGTAACATTTTGTCTTCAGTTTTTTTTCTATATTAATATTAATTTGTAATGTATACAATTGCTAAGAATGGGTTGATTGACCATCAATTTACTATTTTACTCTTAATATTTTGATTGGAGAAACTTCGTAACTGTCGAAGCCGGAATTTATTTTCTTAAGAGAAGTTGAAGCTGATATTTTTGAAGCTAAGTCGAAGTTTTGAAGTTTTGCACACCCCTTAAAATGAGCTATTCTAGATGTATGATCTGATTTGTATGTATTGATCATTGATCGATAGGCGGCAGTATTGAAAACATGCAAAGGATAGGTAGGAAAGGGGGGTGGGTGGTAAGCTAGACCTTGATAAAAACAAGTAAACATCTCCAATCAATTTTTTAAATATATTCTTTATGCCACCATCTTCTCTTCACTATACATACACATATTTTAATTTTCAGAAATATTGATTTACAACAGTAATAGCAACATCATGTGTTTTTTTTGTAATGATTAAAGTATTTGTTAAAAGTTGGGTCGAATCCACTATTTTACGAATCCGAATCTCCTGTTTACTTCTGAATCCTGAATCTCATATTTGATTCTTGGAAAAAATTATGAACAACATCCATTGATTCATTTAGGTGTTAAATTACTGGTCTGGGGCTTGATTAAGTTCATCTTATAATTGGTTCTGAACCACCAATATGCATTATTAGAGCTTTAAAACAAATTTCATTTGAAATATTGAAAATGAATTTTTCTTTTAAGAATATGAGTCTTGAATATCCTTAAGGATCCCATCCCTAGTATTTGTATATTTCTGAAAATTTACATTATGTTTAACTGTGTGAACAAGAACAGTGAAGATAATATAGAAGCTAAAAGAAATTAAGAGAGATTTACATTTACATTTATAGTTTTATATTGTCATTATATTTTCTTAGTCATTAGTCACTTAATTGATTTTCTTACAGTATTGGTAACAATTTATGTTTGTTGAATCAAAAACTGGGATATTCAGTTTCTAATAGTATTATTTTAAAACTCTATTATTTGGGCACTGCGCTAGAGGTACGCAACTTGAAAACTACTGGCACATGAATTTAGACATGTGGGGGTACGATGATTGTTTCCCTAGTGGAATCTTTATCTGTTAACCAACCATACTACCTCATGCCATGCCTGTTTGTGTCTTAAAAGAGGTCTAATTTAGTGACTTGTAATGAATATTAAAAATAAATAGAACATTGAAGTTTTTATTTGAAAATATCCGTTCATGCATCTAAGAGAATGGAGGTTTTTTTTAGGGCATGTATTTGAATTGACTGTATTGTACTATACCAATTCCATGTTTCTCTTATTATTTTATCCAGTCCTAAGCCTTCTACAACTCCTGCGCAAGTAATGACTAACACCTGATTTATTTCCCCTGGCCAATCAAAGTACCCCATTCCTTGTTGGCACTGGTTGGTCCTGTCATGTAACCTATTACTAACAAAGTATTGATCAATTGGCTTCACATAATAACTTTTTTTTCCTTCCATTTTCTTTGCAATGTGTAATTAAAGCAACATTTAGTTTTGTGAAACTCTATTTGTAAATAAAATTATGTATTAAAATGTCGATCAAAACTTTGTTGTAGTGAAACTGATTTTATGATGTGGCCTTGACTACCTCTTACCACCAAATGGTTGCCATTTTCCAACTCGCTTTTCCCATGTATTATTTTTTCGTCTTTCTAGTTATACTCATTCACTATTTGACTTTGTGGAGTTCCATGGGCCCTTTTTACAGTTCTCAGATGGGTTTGTTTTGCCCTTCTTTATTTTTAAGAATTCAAAGTGCTGAGACATTAAGATTTTCATCTTTTACCTAATCCTTTAGCATGGTTAAAAATGATAAAATATTAATTATTCCACCTTAACTGTCTTTGGTTTAAATCTCAATGTGGGGTATGTATAGTAGCGCAGTTTATTCTATGACGCCAGACATTTGAATTGTCTGAAACAATATGACTAAAATAAATTTTTCCAATTATAAACATCCATGCATTAATTTATAAAAAAAAGTTATTCAAACAAAAAAAAAACCCCAAATATATGCTAAAATATTAACTAGGGAATATTAAAAATTATATAAAATTTAATAACTCACATGCTTTAATGGAACCCTTACACCACAAAACCTCAATTTCAAATTATTTACTCTAGAAACACCAAATAGTAGCCTAAAATGTAGATTAATAAATATATCTAGTTCATTTAAAATGTTAAAAATTGAAGTATTAATAAAGGCTGTGATATTACCTCGCTTAAAAATATTAATAAAGGGTTGGTGTTACCTCATTTCAGTGGATATTAACCAAGCTCTGCCACCCGGTGTCATTCAGAAAGATGTTGAACTCTTTAATGCAGCCAGAGAAAAAGCAAATTCAGTAAGTGCATTTTTATTACTACTAATTTTTATGAACTTTATAATAATCCTTATTTTTTCTATTTTTCAATGTGGATGCTCTTATTTCAAATCACCAGTTTATTTTACATATCCAACATCTTAGCTCAGTCGGTAGGTAGTGTGTCTGTATATTGAGCTAAGGGTCCCGGGTTCGATTCCTGGCATGTTCGAAAAATTTATCATTGGTGAAATGTGGGTTTATTCTTTTATAGTGATTAATTAACGGTTGGAGACGGCATGTTGTGCCTGTCCTAGTCTTATGTTAGATTTTAAGGCATATGAAGCTATGGCAGGCTTAGCAAGCCGATAGTGTAAAATATATGGCTTGAATAAAAAAACTGACAGGCCACAGGTTGGAAACAGTAATGGATGGATGTAAAGTAAAGTTTATTAGGATTAACGTCTGGACTTGAAACCAAATATGACGCAACTTAGGGGGTTGACTATTGACGACTGGCATGAGTCAGGCACGGTTGAGCAGGGTTGCTCACCTTGGGGCATTGGATACTGGGCTACCCCTATAGTGTAAATATGTAGATAGGCTGAATCAGTAAATACCTATTTCAATAGAAAAAAGGTTTTTTGGAGCTACATTTTAATGGTGTGTAGGAAAGAGTTTTTCTCACTTTAATCTGAAACCTTATTGTGTTTTAGGAAACACCAGTATTACTCCCAGCGCCAGAAGCTGTACCAATTCCAACACCTGTTGCTACCCCGACTGCGCCAACCAATCAACAGCGTTGTCCAGGAGCTATAGAGTTTGGCAAGTTTGAGATCCAGACCTGGTATTCCTCTCCATACCCGCAGGAATATGCAAGGTAAACCTATGATGTTATGGGCAATTATTTGATACCCTGTCTGAATTTATATTAACTGGACCACACACAAAATATGCTTTCACTTTCAAAGGAAAACAAAATTCATTAAAAATATAAAAATAAAGTCTCATTGATCACAAAGGAAAGAACATGTGCATCATATTTTGGATGCTGACCAAACATGAAGTCTCAAGATTATTTTTGTGCTTATGTTCACAAGTTTTTTATTTACATACTCCAATGACTTAGATTTTACTCATAAACCATAATTGTTATATTTTCTTCCCCCTTTTCCTTGTTACTGATATCTTACACACATTTTATTACTGATAGGGGTTTTTGAATCTTAGAAACTTAACTTTGCTTCAAAAAAATATTAGCTTCGAAAAAAAATATCGGCTTTAACAATTACTTAAAAAAAATAAAAAGACGGTTAAAAGACTAATTTTTTGTTCAATTATTGCCATTCTTAGCTACTATATAATGCTGGATATATACAAGAAAAACCTGGAAATGTCAGGGAATCTTTGGATGTCAGTGAATGTAAGCAAAAATAAGAAAGTCAAAGAAGGAGGAACCACTAGCCTACTCTATTTAGAATTTGAATCCTCTCTCTCTTTCTCTATCTCTCTCTCTCTCTCTCTCTCTCTCTCTCTATATATATATATATATATATAAAATTCAAAATTGAGCAAGCTTGTTTTTTTTATAAAGGCAATAATGTTGAAATGTAAAAAATTAAGAGTTGGGTATATTTTACAAATCTACATCTCCAATTTATCTTAGAATTCAAATCCGAATCTTGGAATAACTATGAACATTAGAGTAAATATAAATATCATAGAATAATATAAAATACAAATAGTAACTAAATGTTAACATTCTTTTTTATAATCCATTCATTATAATATTCATACATTCACTTAAGTGTTAAATTACTGGTCTGGGGCCTGGCTGTTAAGTTCATCTTATAATTATAATATGTTCCGAACCATCAATAGGCAGTATTAGAGCTCTTAAAACAAATTTCATTTTAAAAAAAAAGGTTTTTTTTTAGGTTTTAGTTTTGAATTCTCGAATCGTGAATATTATTAAGGATTTGAGGGATTCAAGGGCCCATTCCTAATAGAAACTATGTTTGTGTGACTTTCTACTAAAGAAGCCAGAAGGAAGAATATATCAAATCCGTACATAGCATTCTTTATCACATTTTTTCTTCTTTGCTTTGGTGAACTTTCTTCACTCACTTTTCACTTAATTACTTTATCTTTCCTTATTATTTTTTCAATTTTTCCATTCTTGAAATTCTACTTTGGCTTTTTAAAAATTTCAATCGCTAGTTAAATAAATGGATATATTTGGTTGACTATCATCCTTAAAAATTTCAATCTTTTATTGAAAAGTTTGTAAAAAGAGTTGAATCCTCAAATTCTGTTTGAATGACCATTTTTCTAAGTGATCACTTATTACCTTGTTGTTTATTTTTTAGGCTACCCAAGCTGTTCCTGTGTGAGTTCTGTCTCAAGTATACTAAGAGCAAGTCTGTGTTGGAAAGACATCTGGAGAAGTGCGGCTGGAGACATCCACCTGCCACAGAAATCTACCGGCACAAGAACCTCTCTGTGTTTGAGGTAAGGGGTCTGAAAAAGTAGCGTTGATTAGGGTGGGGTGAAAACATGACTTAAGGTCTCTCTTTTATAATTTTTATAACAAGAAACTTGTTTGGCCAAAGTAAATAAAATATCGCTTATAAGTTTTTACACACAGTAATCTAATAAGTTCATGAATGTTAGTCATCATTATTGCAGAATTTGAACTTTTTTCCCTTTATTTAAACTGTTTCTAGTCAAATGCCACAATATCTGGACAAATTTTCAAGAAATGTTGTGCTGATATTATTATGCGTAGAAAATTAAATCAAATTTTATGATTAAAGAAAATATTTTATTTACTATGGTAAAATAATTCGTTGTTATTAAAACTTTAAAAATACTTAACTTGCATTCCCTTACACCCAACCTTAATATTTGTTACTAGTTAACTATAGGGCAGCTTTTTTTTTTCCAACCAAACATATGGTAAAAGTGACCAAGAAGCCCTAGATTCTTTGATGTCTCAAGCGCTCTAACCAATTTTAAATATTAGTGACTCAAAATTAACGAATTTAAGAAAACAGCCATCATAATCATTATGTTTACAGTCCGTAGCCGGGTATCTTGCACACTTTCTGTTAGCTGCTCTTCCCATCTCTTTCTTGGTCTCTCTTGCAGTCTTTTTCATACATAGGTGACCTGGGTGTCTAGGAATAAGGCGTCAGACTTATGTGCTAGGGGTCAGGGGTTCAACCCTCAGTCCCGGCACATATTTATCTGATTGCCAAACCATTCCTTCACCTCTGACAAGATGTTTACACATCCATTAGATTAGTTTTGGACCCTAGTCCTTATAAGTTATCTGTTTAAAATTTAAGTTCTTAAATATGTTCATGCCACAATAGTTGACCTTGTCAAAGTTGATAAAGCACATAATCTATTGTGCTGATTATAAACTTTTTCAATATATATATATTCAGTCCTCAAAGCTAACACATTTGTTATATAGTATGGTATACAAAGGTTTTATGAAGGTTGTTATTGGGAAAAAAGTGCAGCCAGCTTATTTTTTAGTCAATATGGTAATAATTAATAAGCATTTACTTTACCTCACAAGAATTGTTATTAAGAATATACTAACATATCTTAGGCACATTATGAATAATAATATGTTATTCAAATCAAAATCGATATTACCGAAGCTCCGCAGACCCTTACAGAATAGTAGAAAACACAAATAGTAACTAAATGTTAACATTTTTTCTTATAATCCAATCAATATAACATTCGTACATTCAGTTAAGAGTTAAATTACTGGTCTGGGTCCTGGTTGTTAAGTTCATCCTACAATTATAAATGGTTCTGAGCTACCAGCTCAAAAACAAATTTCACTTGAAAAATTGATTTTTTCCCCCCCAGGATTAGAGTCTAAAATCTGAACTAAAATCCCCCCCCCCAGGATTTGAGTCTCAAATCTGAAATTTTCTTGAATATATTTAAGGATATGAGAGATTCGAAGGATTCAAGGCTATATTCCTATTTTAAACTAAATAAGCTGTTGAATCCTTTGTGTTTTACTCCTTACTGACTGTATAAATGTTTTAATTCTTTTTAACTAAAATCTATATCGAGTTGATATAGAAATAACTGTACATAATGAAAAACATGTTTCATTGGTTGCATGGTCTGAAGTCACTTTCGTTATAGACTAGATTGTCTACAACGGGGAGATCAGGTTTCTAATCCTGGTTGAGTGTATTAAAGGTGATTTATCCTAACTGGCTTCCCATACAAATTCAAGAACATTTCCTTTAAATTCCACCTTCCTCACCCCAACCTCAGTATTCAAATAATTTATAATGAGTCAATATGAAATGAGACACAATTTTAATATTTATAAAACTGATACAAACGAATTGAATAATCCAACAATTTTTTTTAGCACTGCGTTTTACTACCTGCTCGGCTTACACACCTATGTATTATATATACCTATCCTCAACTAATGGTCATTACATTGGGGTAGAGGATGGCTACATTTACAAGGAACATAAAAAAACAACTAAATTAATAAATTAAAGCAAAAAGCCGATTTAAAATATGTAAAAATCATAGTAATTTAATAGAGCAAAGTTTAACATCGAAATCACAAACAAAAAGAGCACGAGCTTTATTCGCTCGCCTCCAGACTAAACACAGTAACTTTCTTGAAGGAACCTGCACAATATATATGAGACCGTGTATAAGGGTGTGCCTTATAAAAGTCCCGCCTACCGTCAAGAGTATATTCACATTAAATATAACCTTGGCCCAAGGATCTCCAAAACCGAATCCTTTCAGGACTAAATCCAAACTAAGGTCTTGAAGAAACAAGAATAATCCACCCTAATGGTGACAGCTAGTTCAAGAAGAGATCTGAAAAAAATACATCCCATATCTGATCTATAAGAGCGAAACCCAGCATTTTCATGGATGATAATAATTTATTTTGGCTGATGATCGATCTACTTTACATAGTTGACACAAATAAATCCTTCAAAAATTAAAATAGAAAACAAACATGAACATTGAACATTGGTTAGCTTGTTGTAGGAAAACTACCATACGAGTTGAGGCAAACAGTGATGAAATATATTTAGGGATTGAACTGATTCCCTGAAGTGATAGGACTATTGCATTGTAGGACAATTAGGTTAATATGCTAAGGGTGGGGAAGGTTGAATTTAATTAAGTGTACCTGCATTTGCATGGAGGGAGAATGGAAAACTGTTTAGGAAAAATCACCCCCGTACCGGGATTTGAATCATGATCTCCCCATCATTTGCAGTTTATTGCAAGAGTGACATCTTTGACCATGTGGCCATCGAAGTGCACTAACAAACTTTGTTTCTTTGTTTTAATTAATGCATATATTGGTCTTTATTTACAGGTGGATGGCAACGTGAACAAAATATATTGTCAGAATTTGTGCCTCCTTGCAAAGTTATTTTTGGACCACAAAACACTCTATTATGATGTGGAACCATTTCTATTTTATGTCCTCACTAAAAATGACAGCAAGGTATGTGAAATATATTCAAATAATCTTTTCTCAGTAAAATATTGGAATCTGATTGTATCAAAAAGTTTATAGCTTCTAGAGGAATTCAATATTCGTCTATTTTCTTCACCTCTGCTGGTGGAGAGTTTGTGCCCCAACTCTCCCCTTACTCCCACCATTTTTTAAAAATTATAACTTATGGTTTGGTATGTAACTTTAATACAGTAAAAATTGATTATTTTAATATATATATTTTTGTCAACGGCAATGTGTGTAAACCAGGCTTTCTATATAATTCCTAAGTGGTTTTAGCAAAGTATGAAATAAATTAGTTTTGCTGTTGTATTTCATACTTTTCGTAGGAAATCTATAGAATAATAACCAGTCATTATATATTACCGAGAACAATAGCTAACCTAACCTAATCTAATTTAACCTAATCTAACCTTAATTAACCACCCTTTTCTAAAATAACCTAAGACCAACTTAAATCCAAGGAATTAGGTGGACTTGTAAGAAAACGGTGCAAGACTTACATTGAACTGAATAGAAGAATTGATAACATATTCCGGGACTTCAAAAAGACAAAGGACTTGAAAGTAAGTATGAAATACAACAGCAAAACTCGTTTATTTCATACTTTGCCAAAACCACTCTGACATTATAGAGAAAGCCTAAGCATTTTATTAGAGATGGGTCGAATCCACTATTTCGTGAATCCGAATCTACATCCCTCGCAAAATACTGGGGGTTCTTTGCATAGTTGTAAATAATTCAAACCAGTTTGGTAGTAAGAGTTAACAGTATGTTTATTTAATCATCTCACTGGCGAGTAAACATATATGTCATGGTAGCTGGCTTTGTATCGTGTGTAATGTGTTCTTATTTCTGTTAAAAAAAATCCATAATTTGTTTTATTTATTTCAAGTTTATTTGTAATTCTAGTTTTCATTTTCAGTTTTTGAAGAGTTTTAATGTGTTCATTAAAATATTTACAAGATTGTTTGTGAGGTGAAAGTTTCAAAAGTGAGCATGCACTGAAACGGTAGAGTCCAAGTCTCCCATAGAGGTGGGAGGGTAGGGTATTAGGCACGTTAGATTTTCTACAGCTAACAATTATTATTTAAAAAAAGAAAAAGATTTTATTCATGATTATCTCTTTTGTCCGACAAAATAAAGTTTACGGATTAAGTTGTGCTTGTCAAGTAGGCCTAACTAAGTAATTTTTGAATTCAAACTATTATGCTTTGCTCATGAGGTGAAAGATTCGACCATTGAATCAAGTAAAACACTGAATTCCTGAATCTCGAATACTTGTCAGGATTCGGTGGATTCGAGGTCTCGAAGATTCGAGTGGCTCATCTCTACATTTTATAGAACCCCTGGATTTCACACATTCCCGGTGACATATTTAATAAAAACTTGCATCCTATGTTTTACTGATAATATTTACCATGTATTAATTTGTAGCTATTTATTTGTAAACATTGATAAACCATAAAAAAAATTTGGTTCCTTAATACACACAGTGGATGGTTCTTAAGCATCTGAATTCTTTCTTTATTACATAACATACATGTATTGTTGATTGCTAGGCTGTAATGCTATGTTGTTTTATTCAGGGTTGCCATTTAGTGGGCTACTTCTCTAAGGAAAAACATTGTCAACAGAAGTATAATGTTTCCTGCATCATGACTATGCCTCAGTACCAACGTCAAGGCTATGGCAGGTTCCTTATTGCATTCAGTGAGTACACAGAATTAACACTACATTTTATAAGTTTGCAAAGTTCACTTTTTAAATGCGAATTAAAGTTGAAGCAAAACTTGAAACATTTGAAGAAAAGTTGAAGCTAAGTTGTTGTTTCATAACGCTGTATATATTCTTTCATGCTTAGGAGTGTCGTATCAAAAGAAAAGTATTGATACTTTACTCAATAAAAGTATCAGAAGAAAAATATTGATGCCGTAATAGGCCTAGTATCGAAAGAAAAGTATTGATAACAGTAAGTATTAGTATACAATTTTTTTTACAAGGTGCTTTTTCACTATCCATCTTCTTAAAAACTTCCATAATTCATTTCTGGGAGGTGCCATTTTTAACTATAGTCGTCATTTACATACTCCACCAAGATACATTATTAATTAATGATAAAACACTAGAATAATGGACGCCCTGCCCTGCTTCATCTGCTTAAACAATGCACATAAACTTTTCTGCTTCATCTTCTTGGTGCACCCTTGAGTTAACTTGAGTTCATTTAGCTCTACAAAAGATTATTTTGTTTAGTTTGTGATGACCGTGCTCATTGATAAAAGAAGGGGTAGTAATACTGGTCGACACTCACCACGTCGAGCATCAGTATGTATTGATAAACAAAGATGAAAGAACAGCTATTAATTATTATGATGTGCTAAAATAGATTGAATGCTTATAGAGTTGTTTCTTGCTTGTCATGCAGAAAATGATTGAGAAATAGTGTAATTTGTTCTTCCTCCACAGTCCACCCTAGTAAACATTTAATCCCAACATGAGTGAAGATGATAAAAAAGTTTGTTTCGTTCGATACCGATCCAATACCGGAGTGTGAGTACTAATATCAGTAAAAGTATCAGAAAAAAAGTATCTAGTAAAAAATACTGGTATCGAAAGGAAAATATCGATATTAGTGAAGTATCAATACTTTTTTCACACCCCGATTCATTCTGCCATATCTTAATTTATCCATGTTTACATTATATAAGTCATTTAATCACCAATCTGTGTTTAAATATTGTTTAAAAGTTGTTCTGAAAATACATTTTGTCATATTTAGTTAAATATCCCAAATCTGTTACTAAAAAGGGTGAATGGATGGAGTTTTTTTGACTACAAATATTATCAAAACAGTGAAAATTTTGACTCGAATATGAATAATTTCACATTTGAATTGTTAATAAAATCTCGGTATAACTTGGTATTAATAATTACTGGTGTACACATTTTAAGTATAGTTGGTGAAATCTTGAATTAAGTCACATTAAAGATATTATTGCCCGAGATTCAAAACTTTTATTGCTTAAAAAATATTACTGTCTATGTTATAGCGAATTAAAATTAATGTTAACTAAGGTTTACAAATTTCAAGCTAAACTTTAAAAAATATATTAAATTGAATTACTTTGATGTTTTTCAATAAAATAAAACACTATAACGAGCCAAAACAGTTCCAGCATGCTACAAAATATACATCTATAGGAATCTCCAGGTTTTTTTCTGTGAAAAATTGTATATTTGTAAGAAGGTACAGGAAAGGTGGATAGAAACATATAAAAGGAACAAACACAATATGGCTTTTACAATGAAAATAAAAATACAGTTCACACTTTACATTGCTGCCATTGGCCAAAGAGGTATTGCTAGGATACAGGCATGCGAGATGAAATTTCTAAGGAGTAGGTTGGACAGGGTGAGAAAGAGAGTGAAGAAGGAACCCTTGCAGAATAGGATAGAGAAGGCAAGTTTGTGGTGGTATGGACATATGAAGAGGATGGAAGGGGAGGATCCCAAGGAGGATGCTCGAAATGAAGTTGGCAGGCACGAGGCCAAGAGGAAGACCCAGAGACAGGTGGATAAAGGGAGTGTGGAGAGAAGTGGATTGGGCGGTTGTAGAGGAAGAAAGGTGGTGGGATGACAGAAGTAAATGGAGAGGTTTATGTTCGAGACAGACCCTGCCAATGGCAAGAAACTGTGCATGATGATTCAAGTTTGCTATGATTGAAAAAATGGACTTCACTAACTGAATGTTAAATATATTTTTTTGTTGCTAAAATGCATTTATCATAACACTCATACATTCAGTTAAATCAAATGTTAAATTATTGTTCTGGGTTCTAGTTGTATCCATAAGGATTTGAGTGTTTGAAAATTTGGGGATCACATCCCTATGCTAGCTCATTTTTTTATATCATATTATTTGATGTTGAAATATTGATTGTATAGGGTGAATATTAATTAATTACATTTTAAATGTTTGTTTTTAATTGATATTTAATATATTTGTAAAATATAGTACTGTTTTTATTTAACAAATTACAGAATTACACACTTAACTAATGACTCATGAGTGAATTAGAACAAGAATTTAAACACAATTCTTAACAGAGAGATTACAGTTGAAAACAGTATGTCTTAATTTGAAACAAGAGTATCTACCTACATTAAACAAGAGTGAACATTTGGCTAGCTCCAGCCCTTCTTATTATCTCGGTTGGACTGCGTCTTATCATTTCATTCCTAACCTTCTTCACTGTGTTTGAATTTGCACAATTGGGAGGGAACTTGCTAGATTTAAACTGTGAAGAAGGTACTTGAAGCTTAATTGTTTCTCCTTCCTATCAGTTTGGCGGCAATGCGGTGTAGTCAGATTAGTGTCCCAACCCCACAGGGAAAGGAGATAAATCAATTGTCTATTGGTTCCCCATTATTCACACAAATTATCAACCAAATATACTTCTCACCTAGTTTATAATTTTTCACTAAATATACTAAATGTATGTGTTTGTATCAAACATCATATTTCTTGATCAGAGTTAAATATAAAGTGGTGGCTGCACAAAACGGAGGTCTGGAGGTTATACTTACAATTGTTTTCCTTGCAGGCTACCTCTTGTCAAAGCATGAGGGCCAACCAGGCACCCCTGAGAAACCCCTGTCAGACCTGGGCCGTGTGTCCTATCATGCCTACTGGAAATCTGTGGTGCTAGAGTACTTCCATCACCACCGGCACGACCGGCAGGCTAGGGTGGTGACCATCGAAGAGATGAGTCGGGAGACGGGCATGTACAGCCATGACATCGCCACCACTCTGCATCTGCTAGGCATGACTCGGCGAGTCAAGTGCCCAAACTCACCTACCTCTTCACTTTTTGGAGCGCAGGTCAGACCCTGTTTTTATGTTCATGCTGGTGAAACATGTCAAGTATTTTTTATACACACATGTTTTAATTTAATGCCAAGAGTTGGGTCAAACGAATACACTATTTAACTAATTCAAATCCTCATTTTACCAACAAATCTAGGAAAAAATAATAAACAAAAGAGGAAATAAAAATGTAGTAGAATAATATAAAATATAGATAGTAACTATAGGTTTTTTTTGTTTCTATAATGCATTAATTATTACAGTCATATATTTAATATATCTCTATAAGGAAAACCTCTTTCTGCTTTATGAGTTAATTGTATTATATTTGGAAGAAGGTATAGAAAAGGTGTAAAGGAACATATAAAAGGGAACAAACACAATATGTCTTTTACAATGAAAAGAACAACATAGTTCACTCTTTATATTGCTGCATTTGGACAAAGAAGTAATGGCTGCCTCTTGTAGAAAACCCATCATTACTGCCCAATCCCACGACCTAAGTTTCATTCTTTCGGAACTCATTGGGGGGGAAAGTATTCAACGTGCAACGCAACTTTCCAAAAGAGGAAACCAAAATACACAAAAGGGAGAAAAATGAAATTGGTAAAAGATAGGAACATGTTTCTATCTCTAGTATGATTTTTGTAGGAAGAAAAGAAATTAGTTACTAAAACAATTTTAATATATTCATACATAAAGTCATGTTATCTGCAACTGTCAATTTTCATAGATATTATTAATACCTATAAAATAACACAAGTATTATAAAGAAATGTTGTCAATGTCGGCCGCAAACAAATATGTTTGAATTTTCTCTACTGTTCCTCCAACCAAAATCAGAGTATAGGTATCCTATGTATAAGGAACATGTTCTTATTTAAGTGTCCTATCATTTTGTACAAATTTCCTTTTTTCTTCTTTTTGCATTTTTTGTTTCCTCTTTTAGGAAGTAGTTGTGTTGTGCTTTTCACACTCCTCCGATGAGTTCGGACAGAATAAAACCTAGGTCAGGGGATTGGGCGGTAACGATAGATTTTCTTCAAGAACAAGCCATTACCTCTTTGTTCAATGGCAGCAATGTAAAGTGTGAACTGTGTTCTTCTTTTCATTGTAAAAGTCATATTTTAATAAAACCATACATTTAGCTAAGTGTTAAATTAATGGTCTGGGGCCTTCTTATTAAGTTTGTTCTTTTCATTATATCGGGGCTGAATAGTAATAATACAATATATACTAAATACATTATTATTATAAACATTTCATTGTGTATACCTCATGAATGTCTAGTTATACTAAGATTCAACCCCATACATTAATCACTTTAAATTAACATTGGATAAAATAAGTTTGACCCCTTATAACTTGGGAACTGTAATGATTTTAATAATTGAATCACTATTTATAGCTTATATCATACTTTTGTTAGGATTGTGAAATAAAATTTTATTGTTGTATGACCTTATAGAGTTGCCCCACCACATTTTTACATTTATCAAAGATCCCTTGATCACTCTTCGTTTTAACACACTACTTTTAATTTTTTTCCTATACATATTATATTTATTCTGTAAATTCAATATATTCTTCAAAACTTATGTCCCTGCCTTTATAAAAAATACATAAAACAAATCAAATGTGCACCCCATTTCTTGAAATGTAGAAGACTTACCTTGACGGATTACACTATGGGCCTATCTTATAAGCTGTACAATAGTGGAATAATGCAATGTAAGCTTGCCTTTATATGACAATATAGTTTTTTTACACGATCAACTGAAAATTGCTGTGGGATCAACCGATCCACCTGTTGCCGGCCCCTGCTATATCACATTGTAAATAAAGTCAAATATAAAAAAAATAAGGCCTTAGGAATTGTGTTCAAACAATTAGTATCTATAGTTCCTAAATTCATAAGTATCAAGGTAGATAATGTTAGTTTATCCTTAAAAACAAAATATGAATCCGACCACACACAACATAACTGGAATGTTATGATGAGACTAATATTTAAGCTGGTCTTTGCCAGGGAGCTTGTGCTCATTTGAAATAATTAAAATAGCCTCTTTATTCAACTAAGATTGTTGATTATAATTTATTAATGAGTCAATGTTAGTTTCTTTAAAAAGTCCAAAATTATTTAAAAAGTTTGACTTGAGATTAAAACAGGTACTAGGTGCTCTTTATTCTAGAATTAGGGTCATTTGTAATCCGTCTGCCGAGTGATCCAGGAAGTGAATAAATAAATACATATAATTTCTTAAAATAAAAGTTTATGATATATTTTTATCTAGAATTTTGAATCTCATTTGAATATCTCAACTAATAAGATTAATAATTTTCTTGATTTCTAATTGAATATAAATCTTTGTTAGGTCCCAATTTGGATTTGAAATTTGAAATTATTGCACAAGCTTAGTCTTGGAACACGTGTGAGCAAATTTTACCATAAGCAGGAGATCCCAGACACAAATAATCCATGTGTAAAGGAGCTTAAAATCAATAAACAAATGGTTTGTCTCTCTTTTGAAGGAAATGATGTACAAAACTGTATTGAATGTCGACTGGAGGAAGGTAGATGAGCACATGGAAAGGATGACCAAAAGCAAAACAAGAATATCCTTGGACTCTGAGTGTTTAAGGTGGACACCCCTCATTACCACCTTGCCTAGTCGAGAAGATGATGATGACGAAGAGGAAGATGTGCTAACAGATGGGGAGAAGGTGAGTCTGTTTTTACTACTCAGTTCTATTTCATTTGTTTTAGAGAAAACTTCTGGGACTAAGCGAGGTGAAAAATTGTCATAATGTAACGTGTCCCGCTGTAGCTAACCTTCCTGCCATATATCTGGGTGGCAATTAAAGGGATTCACTTCTTAGTATTGTAGTTTGAATGGGCAAGTTTTTTTGGAAATAATTGCTTCTCGTAAATGCACCAATTAATTTTCTTGAACTGTTATTAATACTTTTTTACCTTTCACATTAAAAAAACTAATTATATAACTCTTTAAGATGATTTGCAATAATACTGCTTTGTTATAAATTTAAAGCTTAACATTTTGTAAGTGTAGAGAATATATGTCCAACTCATACAAGGTATGGGAGTCAAGCTCATAGTAACCGTAGGTTATCTATATTGATGCTCTTACCATTTAACTCTTTAAATTATTATATTTTTTCCCACCATGTCTTAGTACTCGTTTGAGTTATACAAATACATTAATTACGCTAATGAATTAGGAATGAGAATGGTAACATTTTATATGAAAATTACATTTGTGTGGAAGAAAAATGGGTGACCATTTAGTAAAAAACACCCTCGGTACACCCGACCAGGGTTTGAATCTCCTTCTCCCTGTCAGCGGCAATGCAGCCCAACAGCGAAATTATACATTAGAGAATCCAACCACTGATGGGAGTCTCTTTAAGTGGAGCCGTTTCATGATCTCATTCTTATCTCATTATTTAAGGCAAAGAGTCAACATGAACTGTTTTATATATAAGACTGTACATTATTCCACCAAAATCTCGTACCCTTCTCTCCGCTAATTCCTATAAAATGTTAAATTATTAAAAAGTTATACTTTTAAGATTCAAATTTTGAATTAAATTTCATTGACTCTGAATCTTTGAATCAATATCAGATTTTGAAATTTTGAATCCGATTTGAATCTTTTAATATTAAGTTTCATTGTTTTGTATATTATATTACAAAAACAAATCCTTATATAATTCCATATTCGAAATTTCAAAGCGTTGCACATATTTACTTAAAATCAATCTACTAGCGATGTGCAAAGTCCACTTTTAATATTTACAATTATTTTTTTGAAGCCCTAAAGAAGAGTTAAAAGTAACCATCCACATCAAGATCAACGATAATACACGTTATTTGTTTGGAGGCCAAATTTCACCAAATATTTGGACTTTATGAAATGTGGTACACATCATTTACAATCCTGACAACCTTGCACAAAGCTGCCGGTACAGACAACACCACCTGTTTTCAATCTTAATTTTGTCTTTACTACCGTTAAAATATTTCAAGTTTGAGACTTGAAAATACTTTACAACTACATACTCACCTTATCTTATGTTAACATTTCATCAACACTATTTTCTCTCCCAAGACCAAGCTTCACCTATTGGCGCCACCTCTCGTTTGGCAGTTAGACTTGTGTTGCTAATATAACTTATTCTGTTAAACATTGTTTAGACTTTAGTCCAACTTAATAAAACCAACATTCATAATACCTAAGTACAAAGGTTCTCCATAGGGGATCTGATTTTTAAAAATTAATTACTGTATTAGCCCAAGTATAGGTCGACCTCGCACATAATACTATCTTAAAACCTTGAAGGGATTCTACATGAAAAATAAAAAGGTAAATGGGCTGTGCACATAATATGATTACAGTTTTCTTAAAATGCATTTTCAAGAGAAAAACAGCACATTATATTTGGGTCAATATGGTAATTTTAAACTAATTTCAGTAAACCTTAATTATTGGATCTTAAATAATAAGTAACACAAAAGATTTATGTCTTGATACATACGCAAGTATCTAATTTAAAACAAAGTAAATATTTATTTGCAAGGAGTTACTTTGATTTTTAATACGCTTTATTGAAAGTTAAATGACATGGTTTTTTTTTATTTTCCTTAGGCCGAGAAGAGTGAAGTAACGGATGATGACATCAAGGCGACACCAGACCAAGCAAATGATGATTCTACAGAAGCTTCACTGAATGCTTCAATAGACAAAGTATTAACCGGGATTCATCGCAAACTGGCAAGAGGCCGTAAGCGCAAGAGCAAGGTCCGCTTTAGTCCAAGTGTGGAGAAGGATGAGAATGACCATCTTGCAGATGTTGAAGATAATGTTGTTACCACACCCATCGTATCCAGGCGCAAGGCGCTCAAACCCTCAAAACTCACCAACAGTATAACCAAAAGTCCCAGGAAAATGACCAAGCGTGGATCACCAGATAAAACGATCCACCGAAAAAGATGTGAGTCGACAGGGACAGACGGGACTAGTGAAGGGTCTCTAGAAAGGAAGAAGATGAAACAAGATTCAATCTTAAGGCCTAGCAGACAAACCAAGGAAGGAAGCACAGAAAGAAGACACAGGATGACTAATAAACATATGTTGGAGGAATCTCCAAAGACGGAAGAGTCTAATAATAAGAAAATAAAGCAGGATGATATAAAAGATAGGCTTATTAAAAGACAACCTAGGAATACCTCATTAGTAAAGAATGAGCCATTGGCTGACCCCAATAGTAACAAACATCTCATTGAAATGGGTAGGAAGAAAGTGAAACTGGACACCATCATTAGAAGTGGTAAACTTAATTTGGATGAAAAATGTGATGACTATGCAGATAAGACTAGAACTAAGCCAGACAGAGAAGCTAAACCTCTAGGTGATGCGCCATCCAGCGCATCTGAATCAGATGGAAAGGAGTTGAAGAGAGTTCGACCAGGCAGACCCTTTAAGGGAAAGCCTTTGTCGAATGACGAGAGTATGGAATTCAGCTCCAGGAGCAAAAGTGCCAGGCAAATGGAATCCAAGCAGCTTAGCACAGAAGAAACTTCATCGAGCAAATCGATGGGCAGGAGAAGTTTAATTAAACATGGAAGGCCTTCTCTTAACAGCATTATTTCAAGTAGGTACTTTTATGTTGGTCCTTTTATATACTCCTCTCGTAAATGTCCTATCATTCTTAGCTCGTTTATTTTTTTCTACCTTTTGTGTTTTTTGATTTCCTTTGTTAGGAAGTTGTGTTGCGCGTTTCCCACACCCACCTGTTGAATTCTGATAGAACAAAACCTAGGTTGGGGGATTGAGCAGTAACGTTCACTTTTCTTCAGGAGGCAACCATTACCTCTTTGTCTGATGGCAGAAGTGTAAAATGTAAACCGCTGTGTTCTTATTTTCATTTTAAAGGCCATATTATGTTTGTTCCCTTTTATGCGTCTCTATTCACCTTTCCTATAACTTCTTCCTAATAAAACATTATTGTAAAATTATAGGACTTTTAATAAATCTGTCTCATTGGCTGACAATTACAAGTTTAGTGCTAGCAAAATGAAAAAAAAAAATAACCAAAACTTCAGAAACGATTAATGTCTTGTATAGTGGTTCATCACTTACAGCATTTAGACTAAATGTATTATATTTGGAAGCCGATAAGGTGGATAGAAACATATATGGCTTGTGGCTTTTACAATGAAAAGAGGACCTAGGTCAGACGATTGGGTGGTAACAATAAATTTTCTTCAAGAGGCAGCCTTACCTCTTTGTCGATTGACAGCAATGTCATGAGTGAACTCTGTTCTTCTTTTCATTGTGAAAGTCATATTGTGTTCGTCCCTTTTATATTCTACTAGAAAAAGTACCCGTCATTGCACTGGGTAACCATGCATTAGATTGTGTTGTTACCCCTGGCAACACTTTTCTTTGCTTCAGACAGACAGGGAAAAAACTCCTTCATTTTATTTCCTCTGACCCAGTTTTTAGTTAATTTAAAAATATCAAATCCAAATTTTAAAATTCTGGCTCCGAGGTGCACATGTTTATGCAGAGGGACTATTAATTTTTAAATTTCAGATCTCTACGTGTGGTAGAAATCGTGCAACAATCATGACCGACAAACAAATTATTTATTTTATTCATACGCAAGACTATCCACCTTTCCTTACCTTCTTCCATATTGAATACACTTACCCTATAAAGTGAAAAGAGGTTTTGATTAGAGAAATATACCATTTAGACTAAGATGCACTTCATTTACACTGAAAGTTAGCAATCTTGCCTTGATAGATTACACTATGGCCCTTTCTTATAAGACTATCCATAGTATAATCTGCCAAGACAAGACTTATATTTCACTGCAAGTGGAATAATTATACAATAGTTAAAATTATATTTCAAAACAACCAGATATACCTGGGAATTAAAAACAAAATGATTATGTCACTCAGAATTTCACAACACAATTATAGTCCAATTTTCTCATGAGAGAGCACCTGAAAGGCATTTTTTCTTATCAAATATGACTATAGGCAGGATTCTGGAAGTAAAATATGATTTCCAGAAGAGTCTTTGTATGAAAATGGTCCTAAAGATATATTTCCATTTTATATTGGCTAGTTTATGATCTTGAAGCAAAGGCAAGATTGTCCCTTTATATTTTTATGGCTGAAACAATAGTTTACATTTAATATTTTGTTTGTCTAATATATGGTATGTTGACTTTTTCGCTGCAGATTTGCGTTCTCCTAAAGATAACAAGACCACGATGGGGTCTTCTCACGCTGATGTCCCAGACACAGCTGTCAGTCCCAACATCCCTGCACCAAGTAGTAAAACCAGGAAACAATCTCCACCTAAAAAGGAAAGATGGTCACAACGTCGTGAGAAGAAACTGCGACTAGAGGAAGAAAAGTGAGTGCAACTTTGAGATGGTTTAATTATATACATATTTTATTCAATATTGTTTTTATTAAATGATTTGAAATCATCAAAATCATCAAAGCTAAAAAATTAGGATTTGTGAGCACAAAATGTCTCGACTATAATTGAATGAATTGAAAAATGACACCTGGACACGGAAATTGAACCTGGGACCTTTGGCTTAGCAGCACACCAATGTTCTCCCCCTCGGCTATCCATGCTCAGGGTCATTCTTCACTCATATTTTATTTCATCCCCTAAGCTTCGCCTTTCATGTACATTTATTGTATAGCGTTGCTTTCTTACATATTGATTTGCTTGGAAAGTACAATGTAATTGTACCATTGGCAGCATAAAGCCACAACAAAGTATCTCTTAGTAGCCGATGATATTCATATGTCCATCACAGACTGCCTTAAAATATGAGTGAACCCCTGAATAGTTCAATGGTAGAGCATTGGCGTGCTAAGCCAAAGGTATCAGGTTCGACTCTCGTGTCCAGGTGTAATTTATCATTTTATTTGATTCTGCCAATCATATTAACTATAGTCTTTCCAGTACCTGACTGACCTACTTTTCATATTAAAACACATTCAAATCATGGGCAAATTCAATCGATGTCCCCAAAGCCGATCATGAGCCATTGTGACTGTACCATAGATGACCGATGATTGGATTTGTATCTGCCCCAGTAATTTTTCATTATATGAACAATATTAATATTACCATTTGAAAGATTTTCCATTTTAAACTATCCAAGTCTCATTTTGATTTTAAAGACAATTGTTTTATTATTAAAATAGATACTGGTTTTTATTTACATAGCTAAGCTGAAAAGTTATCCTTTTATTACACACAAACTTGACTCAGCTTATTACTTGTAAACACTCTGATTAGCTTGTTTTGAATTGAATGAAAAAACTTGAGCTAGCAGAACTCTCTTGATAGGAATAATTATTAATTATTTTTTTAGTACTTTTTAAGTTCCAGGCCTCATTATTACAAGGTTGGTATGCAAACTTTAGCTTGATAATATTAATACTAATGCGTTGAACATTTATAATTTCAGATTGAATAAACAAACTCCAGATTCAGCCAAAAAGAATTGGTGAGTTTTTGAAATAACTAAATTTTAATAACAGGCCAATTTATTTTAAACAAAAATATTGATTTTGAATCTTCATTCAATTACTAGATCATTAGTTCACTTTTAAATGAATGGTAAGCTTGAAACATTTTAAGAATCTTTTTATTTGGATGATGATTAAAATCTTTGTAAATCATTGGTACAGACCATGATTTTTGTAAATAAAAAATTGTATTTCAATAAATAAAAAGTTGTATTTTGGTATAAAAAGTTGTACATTATATAGATTTCTTAGGCGTTAGACAGTCAACAAGATATCTTATACTGCTTTGTCCATTGGCAAAGTGTTGGCTTTGTTCCTATTTTCATTGTAGAATTCATAATGTGCTTGTTCCCTTTTATGTGTTCCTATTCCTCTCTCTCATATAAAACTAAAATATATTTTGTAGCAACACAATTCTATTTGTACCGACACGATTGCCTCTAATATGTTTTAAGGTCTACAAATGAGGAGGATGGGTCCGAGGTGCAGATGCCAGAGTTGCAACCCGAGGTGGAAGTAGAACCGCCTGGTGGGAGAGATGGTAACCACGTGGCTCCTCCCCTCTCGCCACCTTCCTTGCACCTTAACCAAGTCTCGACCTCTCACAGGACGAGGACAAGGAGGAGAAAGAGGAAACGAGGATGGGTGAAAGGTCGCCCAAGAACCAAGATCCCTTCTGCGGTTGTATCTGACTTGGAAGACACCCTCACATCAGAAGCCACAGACACGGTGAGTTCCCTTGCGGTTTATCTTGGGGAAATATTTGGAGGAATGGGTAGGTTTACATTTCAGCTAGGAATTGTGTGGCAAAAATGGAGAAATGGGTCAATCCACGATGTTCGTGAGAAAGGTAATAAATAATATTCCACTTAAGTTCATCAGAAGTAAACATTTTCAGCAAATTTGGTAATCACATAATATTTTCACATTCTTATTTTATTTAAAAAAAATATAATAGCTATAAGCTCTATCTAGTAAAAAGCTACAGGAATTGCTAAGTACACTTGACTTTTCACTGTGTTTTCACAAAACAAGTGAAAAATCCCATTTGAAGGCATACAAACTCATTTTAAGTTCAAATTATTTATTCTTACATATTTTTAAGTTTACACAATAAAATGATAAAGGTGCATGGAAAAATTCCAACTTTTTTAATGTATTTATGTTCTTAAACAAAATTTGTTATAATTCAATAGTTTACCGCATTGGCCCAAAAATAAGCCGCAGTTTTTTCCAAGAAACAGCGCTCATAAAACTCTAATGCGGCCTATAATCGCACTCTTAGATAATACACATTCAATTTTGTACCTATAGGATATGCATGTTGTTAAATCGATATATATCAAAGTTAATAGCCACCACTTTTTAAAAATAGATGAACCTTGATAGTTGGCAAAATTATTTAAAAATAGATGAATCATGACAGTTGGCAAAGTTATTTAAAAATAGATGAAGAATGACTATCTTATTTGTGTGTACAATATTTGAGCAATAATGGCTGCCAGAATAAAAAATAGTCTCTTCAGTGCATTCTATCGGCAATATATCCTTTTGGTAAAGGAAGCTTAAATATTTCAAGTTAGATTTGGTTTCAGTATGTTGTTCAACATTTATTCTATTGTGAGAACAATAATTTAGTGTGTGTGAGATGAATAATTTTTCGTTCCTCTCAAAGTGTCTCATTGTTAGCCTATTTTTTTCAGTGATCACATTTTAAGTGTATCATTATTTTTTAATTTACAAATGATCTCATTTTTAGTGTAAATAACTTATCTTTTTTTCCCAGGCGATTTAATTTTGAGTATGAATAACTTACTTTTTTATTTCCAAGTGACATCATTTTAAGTGTAAATAGTGTGGGTTTTTTTCTCTGAAAGTGGTTTTATATATTTAAGTAACCTAATTTTAAATTTAGGCATTTACCAATAATAATTTTTCTTTTCAAATGATTTAATATACACTGATAATAATATTTGAGTGGGAATATTTTTTTTTTCTGAAAGTGGTTGAAAATTTAGGGTGCAGCCTATATTCGGGGGTGGCCTATTTTCGGGCCAATACGGTATTTAAATAACGCTAGTGATAAGCATCCGTTTTGATTTTTAGAATGGATTGTGCGAAGCTTCTAAAATCTCGAAGTTGAATCAAATATTTATTGGACTCTTGAAAAAGATCTTGCTTGGAAAATTTTGAAGCTTCATATTAATTTTTTATTTTATTTATATCACTTTTAATCATTTGAAGCAGTTGTTTGCCGTATGCTAGTCATTTTTATCACACAAAATTCACTATTCTTAAAAAATTATACTTAAAAAACTGTACTTAAATAATAATTATTTATCTTTGTGTTTCTTAATTGCTGATAAAGATTATCTCTGTGGGTTTTAGAATAAAGAATAATTTATTGATAGAATATATATATATATATATATATATATATATATA
>CABFWO010000055.1:304727-330440 GCA_902155825.1 Timema genevievae | reverse complement strand
ATATATATATATATATATATATATATATATATATATATATATATATATATTAGGCCTAGTTCAAGATTGTTTGAGTCTTGATTTATTGATGCAAAGAAAATAATAAAACAAGTCATTCAGGTTTGTTGAAGCTATTTTCCAGCTGAAATTGGTGTTTCTAATAAATTACTATCACAGTATTTTACTTCATTTCTCTATAAAGAAAACCTCTTTTCGCTTTATGAGGTAATTGTATTATATTTGAAAGAAGGTACAGGAAAGGTGGATAGAAACATTGGGCGGTGACGATTGATTTTCTTTAAGAGGCAACCATTACCTCTTTGTCCAATGACAGCAATGTAAAGTGTGAGCTGTGTTCTTATTTTCATTGTAAAAGTCATATTGTGTTCGCCCCTTTTATGTTTCTATCCACCTTTCCTATAACTTCTTCCAAATATAATATAGTATTTTACTTCAAAAATAATGTTTGGGCAAGTTGATTTGTAGTGATGGAACCCTCGAATCCTGATTATTTGTGGTTCAGTACCATTTATAACTATTTGTTCCAGTCAACAAATAATTAAAATGGACTGTATTCGATATAAATTTGCGATAGGAATAGCTTACCTAGTCCAAATAAGGTTTGCCGACAATGGAGGCCTAACATGTGGGTTGCTGGGTTAGAGTAGGAAGGAATGGGCAAACAGGGGGCTAACTCAATGGTGTCTCTCGAATTCTTGTTGTGGTTTCTTGTAACACTTACTCATACGCAAACAACGAATTGCGCAGCAACTATTGTACTCATCATGGTAGACACCCTATGTGTACTTTATACTGCACTGAACTGCACCCTCCCAAGATAAACGACCTAATTCCCTAACCCCTTCAACTCTCAAAAACTGAGGAAAACCCTTAAAACACGGCGGGACACTCTCCAAAACAGCGGGAAACGGCAGTGGAATAAACAACAAATACAAACCAATATAAATAAAGCATTATATCAAAGGAAACTTGCTAAACAAATTATTACACAAAAGCTATTTTACAATATTAAATATATACACTTCAGAGACCGAACACACAAGTTTACAAATATATCACGTAAGTTTTGTTCTAAGTGTAGGGAAAAACCGATAATTTGATGATGGTTGTAGTAATAGTCATGAACGATGCCTGCATGGTCAGAAATGGATATCTTCTAAACGAGGCTTAAAAAAAATGTAAATATTTTATACCTCTTAAATTATTTAAGGTAGAGTTGGATTTAAACTACTATGTTACGAATCTGAATCTTGAATCTGAATATCCAATTTAAGTTTGAATCTTGACTCCTAATCTGAATCTTGGAAAAAAAATTATGAACATAAGAGGAAATATAAATATAATATAATGATATAAAATACAAATAGTAACTAAATGTTAATGAAGCTACAACAGGCCTCAGGCTGGAAACGGTAATGGATGTAAAAAACTAAATTTAATCTGTTGATTATAATATCCATAGATTCAGTTAAGTGTTAAATTACTGGTCTGGGGGCTTGTTGTTAAGTTCATCCTGTAATAAATAAATGGCCATGAACCACCAATAAGCAGTATTAAAGCTCTAAAACAAATTCCAATTGGAAAATTGAATTGGTTTTTTAATGATTTGAGTCTTGAATCTGAAATGTTATATATATATTTTGAAGTTACAAAGAGTGAATATTGATTTACATACTACCCGGACTTGAAATGCACAGCATTGTTAAACAGTTTTATTTTTGAAAACTGAGGAGTTATGTTATTTCATCCTATTCACTTAAACATTGATAATTATGACCACACAACTTTTAGTCAATTTTACATTAAAACAGAAACAATTCAAACACCTAT
Source organism: Timema genevievae (assembly GCA_902155825.1). Classification (NCBI taxonomy): domain Eukaryota; kingdom Metazoa; phylum Arthropoda; class Insecta; order Phasmatodea; family Timematidae; genus Timema; species Timema genevievae. The sequence continues at coordinate 328,589 of CABFWO010000055.1, read as the reverse complement.
ACTTATTTGTTTATGTTGTTCACTAAGCTACATTTTGTTGCAATTGCTGAGACAAGTTAAATATTTGAAAATATATTGAATGTGCAACAGCATTCAGATTGATAACGTTTATTGTTTATTTATGCAGTCTAATTATCTGTGCAGACCTATATCAATTTAATATAGTTTATCTAAATTTTAACTTTGGGATTGGATGATTAATCATCCAATAACAAATTTAATCTGCAACATCAATTTTATCATACCATAATATCGGGTGAAGAAACCAGATATCTAAAGTGGGGAGTGATTGCTCTGAGGCGTTAGACTCTAATTACACTTTTTCACCTTTAGCAATCAGGTTGGGGTTTGAATCCAGGCCAAATATCCTAGCATGGCTCAAACCTTACCACAGTCGGTAGCGCATGTCCCAAAAGAGCTTGGGGTCTGGATTCCATTCCTGTCATAGTTAAAGATTTATTATTGGTAAATTGTTGAATTGAGGATTGAATGTTTTATTTTTCTTAGTATTAAGCCATTTTATAAGTCGTACTTTGATTTAATAAGGGTTTTCGATAAGTGCACATAAAATACACCCATAGTTCTGGTGCACTTAATCTTAGCATCTTTCCTCGTCATTAAGACATTTAATTTTTGATGTAAATTAATATTAGCTGCTGATAGCCAAAACACAGCCTCCAGACTTATCACTTTGAGTAAAAATATAAATACACCCTGTTGGGTTTTTCACCAATTAATCCCCACAATGTTAACATTTAAAAATTGGAAATGTGAAACTATGTACTTACTCTTGGAAAGACAAAACATGACTGTTTGAAAACGTATCTAAGAAGTTCTAAGAAGTTTGTCTACCAGTTATGAGCTATTAATGTAGTGTTTTGGCCATTATTTTATTGTAGACCTACATGGTTTTTGATAATTTAATCACAATTGATATCGAATGTAAAAATAAGGTTATAAACAATTTATACTAAAATCACTCTAATAATTTATGGATGAGTTAATTAATTGTTTAATAAAGTGCACAAACATTCACATGGATAGAGGAAGGGAGGATAATTAGTTTTAACAGATTTGTGAAAACCATCTTCATTTCGACATAAAAAAAAAATTCAAACCATAACCTACTTATCGCAGGTGATTTTGTTGACTTTCTATTTAAAGCGGTTTTAAATTATAATAAACACATTAATAAACAATCATTGACAAACCATACTTCAAAGCTATAGTCATAACATGCATACACTTTGTATAACTTGATAAGTTTATGATATTAAAATTGTCAACATGTCTCAAGTGGATAAAATCTGGCAACTGTGCGCTTCATAAGTAAGACTTGTACTGTAATTTAAGAGTGGAATGGCTTATAGTAGTAATAAGTTTATTTAACCTTTTTGGTGCTTAAGAGCCTTTCCCCCTGAGTGATTTAGCAGCGCTGCTTGGCGGTTCATTGTTTTAAATAGTAGTGTTTCCACAAGCATGCTCTAGTGAATTAGCAGCACGGCAGTCACGCACAGTCACCTGTCCTCCCGACTAGCTTCACGATTTATAGCAGGGCGACCAGTGTAAATACATTGTTTTCAATGGTTGTGTTTACACTGGTAGCAGAAATACGTGCAACTCTTTAAAAAGTGAGCCACGTGTTGTGCTAGGCTATAGCAACATTATATACATATTTTTGAGAGTTGAAATTTAGGGTTGTTTATTTGGGGGAGGGGGAAGGGGGGAATGCCACCAGCCACTCAGGGATTCAAGATTATTATGCAATCTTTCACCAAAGGATTTTGCTGACATGAAAAAATACTTGAAAAATGTGTTTGTTGTTCCTTGTATCATGTGTTTTTGTCTTTTCTTATTTTGTTAAATAAATTTACTGTACTGTTTCTTTTATTGTTTAAAGTAGAAGCTGTTAACCCAGTACTAATATTGCGATATATTTTAAATAAATTATCTTAGGTAATAAAACCACTAGAAGTACTTCGCTTTCAAAGACCAATTTATTGCTGGAAAATTAAAATACTTAGAATAAGATATGGGGAATTATTGGAAGCATGGCAGTGGCAATGCTACCGGCGTTAGCAGTGCGACTGTCACACATGGGTAATATTCAAGTAGAAGTAGCGTTTAATAACTTTTATCTACAATTTATTTACACTGTTCTTTATATTTATTTTGATTCACATCATCTTCATGGAAAAATCTTGCTAAATAACTAGATGTAATCATATAAAAAGTTATCTTGTACTATTTTTTAAGATCAGATTTAAAATACTGGTATTAGTATTCACAAAGAGAAGCTACTTGAAGGAATTTAATAAAATAACAAACAGAAATTAAAAATTAAATTATAAATCACTATGTTAATTGGTTGAGGCTATTTAATTAATTGTGATTGTGTTTGGATTCTTACTTCATTTTATTTATAGGTTCTCTCTGAACTATTAGCGATGGATTAATATATTGTATTTGTATTTTATGTGTTTTTGGTTATTTTTAACAACTCTTTCCAAATTTATTTAATAAATTTGATCGTTTGAAATTTGTAAACCCTAGTTAATATTGATTGTAATTAATTATTACATAGAAAGTAATCTATTTTGTTGTTTGACAAGACTTCCCCAAACTTTCATCCCCAATGAAAGTTTTGAATTTCAGTGAGAATATCTTTCACACAATTTTATTTAAAATTTTACTGACCATATTTAAAATACCAGTAAGTAACGATGCCCTTATATTTATTTCCAATGATAAGTTCTATATAATGTTAATATTTAGTTGTTGTAGCTACCCACACTTTATGAAGCAAAGACCTCATGATCTGAAATCCTCTAGACACATAAACTTAGGACCTTACTCATACATGATAATTACACACTTAGTAACATTTTTCATTAGTTGGCAATATCTTAAGTTATATCAACTGCTAAAATAATGATTATATACATTCACCTTAAAAATTATTACTTTAAAGTGTGAGAAATACAAATACTTAAATGATTTGCATTCTGTGAGTATCTTTCATATAATGCGAGCTTTTATGGCATCATGTTATTTGTGATAAGCTGCTGTGTTTAATTCATTATATAAACTCATGAGAAATAAACAATTGGTAGACTTCTTACCATTATATGCATTTGCTCTTTGTTTGGTTGGCAGCCATTGAAAGTAACAACTACAACAGCGTTAACTACAGTCAATACTACCAGCAATGTTGTTACCACCACTATAACAGCGACACCTAGCGGAACTCTCCCAAAACTTGCAACACCCCTTGAATCAATTACCCGACATTTGGAACTCTCTCACGTAAAAGAACCCTCTACGGTAGAGGTATCATCTTCTGTTGAACCACACTCTTTGGACATAGAAACTAGTGAAGGACTCCCCGAGCGTATTCAAGAAAAAAAGAGCACCCTTGAAGTGTCATCGGGGGTAGTAACCAATCATGAAGATGGCCATCCAGAAAATGATTTAACAGCAGTCAAGAATAACAACACCTCTGATTGGAAAGAGAGAAAGGAGAAGTTAGAAGAAGCTACAAGAATAGTAACAACAGAGGAGATACCAGAAAGTTGCTGTAATGTTGACGTTGCAAAGGAGCCTGCTCCACCCAAGCTTTATGATGAGAAGGTAACTGTAAAAAGGACGACTCCTTGCAAACCTATCGAGTACAAGGAATCTCTGAATGATCAGGATGATACGGGGGTAAGTCGTAGTTTGTCTACTGTAACGGTGGTTATGCTTCTTCAAAACACATCAAGACTACTTCATGCACTAGTTCTTTAGTCACTCGAATACTTTAAAAATAAAATCTTAATTCTTCCTCTTATAGCTAAGTGTCCTCATGAATGTGCATGTTCTCACATCTTTGTCGGTGTAGTTTTGGTGCATTTAATAGCAAGTGGATGCATACGGCTATGAAGAGGATTATAAAATATTTTGTTTTATTTTAAATCGCACAATATTAGTGCTGATCTTTTTGTTTAGTTTGTGCTTGTATAGTTATAACTTTAGCTTCTATTCATAGTTTGAAACTTTTTTAATTTACATCTTACCCATAATTTAGTTAGAAAAACAGCAGGCATCTTAATTTTTCATTCTTAATTTTATTTTTGTTATTTAATCCTATGTGCTATAATCAAAATTATGCCAAATAAAACAAAAACGGTCATCAAGTTTTTTTTGGTCTTTTTACTTTAATTTTGAAATCAAATTGGGGACTCGCTTCCTTCCGAGCAAATGTGCGCTGGTCACTAACATGAAAGAATATTAATAATAAACTGCTTCAGTGGCAGAATGGTCTAAGGTGTCATTCTCATGTTAGACTGACCTACTGCTGACAGAGATTGGGGTCTTAATCTCGGTCGAATCTACTGAGGGTGGTTTTCCCTAAATGGCTTCCCACTCTCCTTCCATGTAAATGCGGGCCTATTACCTCTAAAATGCTTCCTTCCTCATCCCTACCTCATTGGAGTAATTATCATTATATGCGAATAATCTGAACAGGCAGTAAGACGTGGTGGCTATAAAACAAAATATTAATAATGGCAATTTTAATGTAGAATATATTGTATTAAAATTATTTTTATTATAGTAGCATTAGTATTTGAAAGGGCAGTAAGATGTGTGAAAAAAGATACAACTTAACAACTATAAACATTATAAAAAAATTTTGTCTTTTATTTATCTTAACTACTATCAAGTTCGTTTACAAATTTCAATAAAAAAAAGTTGATCAAAACCTTTTTATTAAATTTTCAATATCTTTGCCTACTTAGTCCCCGACTAATTTTTTTGTGAACATGGTTTTACACAGTTTTCCAAACTGTGGTACTCAAGAGTACTACAGTTTTCCAAACTGTGGTACTCAAGAGTACTACTGGATTCGATTAATTATATACTTTTTTTTTTGTCTCTTTAAAGAAAACCTCTTTTCACACTTTTTTTTTTCTATTAGAAATCATTATAAACAAATTATCTCTGTTAATGGCATGATGCGTTAGACTTACCCTTTCTTCTTGCTGTTAGAGCTTTATTCAGCTTACCAGTAAAACTTGACTGGATGTGAATATATAATATATCTCTTAAAAAGCGGGTTGTGGAGGTTAGAGGGGTGTATTTTGACCAAAAAAAAGTTTTGATATAAATACTCCAAAAATACTCCCCTTTTCTCGCATACCCTACCTTGCCACCTTAAGGAAACCCTATTTTGGCTAGATTTTAATATAATATATGTAAGACAATACAGAAAAGAGGGATGGAAACATATAAAAGGCAACTAACACAACATGGCTTTTACAATGAAAATAAAAACACAGTTCACATTTTACATTGCTACCACTGGACAAAGAGATAACAGCTGCCTCTTGAAGGAAATCGGTAGTGACCATCCAATCCCCAGGCCTAAGATTAGTACTTTTGGAACTCGTCAGGTAGGAGTGTTAAATGGTGCAACACAACTTTTTAAAAGGGGAAACCATGAATACCCACAGGGGCGCTAAACTGGCGAAAGTTTGGGAAACACCTAGCCTAACACAAAGATTTTGGAAATGAGACAAATTTTAAGTGAAAGAGGTTCAAGGATGCAGGAAAGAAATTCAAAGCAAAAGTATATTTAGACAAACCATTCATGATATTTGTAATACTATTTTAGAAGAGCGATTCAACTCATTTTACTTTGTTAATGTTCTCTTTGAGTGAATTAATAACATACCTTTGTCTTTGCTATGGTTGGGGTTATATGTAGAGCTAGTTATTACTTTTAAGGTTTTAATATCCTGATTGTAGTGCATGAAAAAATCTAAAATATGGAGCTTGTTTTCTATATTCTTCCTACTGATTAGTTTTTAAGAATGCTGTAGAACATTGTTTAGTCATTATTCAAAGAAATTAGATATATTTTATTATCTAATGATAATTTAACCGAATAACTTTGCTGAAAGTTTCTTTGTTGTTTAATTTTGTGTTAAGTTTTCCTCCTAAGTTAATTAGACAAGTAAAATGGTGAAAGGATTTGGTCTGAAATGGTGACTTTTTTTTGTGTACTACAGTGCATTTTGTGAGTATGAATTAGAAAAAAATTATATTGATCAAAAAAAGTCTTAATTTGATTGACCTTAAGAAAATCATTTACTTTTAACATTAAAAAAATATTTACTAAAATAAAATTAAACCTGTAATACCATTGATACTAGATGATTGATAATTTATTAATATTTTAAATGCTAAAGAGGCTTTGGTTTACAGCTGACGACCAAATGTTGGAAACTGCTCATGATGATGATTGTGATGAAATGTTTAGGATAAATTTATGACCTGTTTCGGTGGCTGCATGGTCACATGTGTTAGACTAGACTGCTGATGACGGGGAGATCAGAGTTTGAATTCTGGTTGGGTGTACTGAGGGTGGTTTTTGCAAAATATCTTAGAAAATTTGAATTTACTTATGTTTATAAAAAAATTGTTATGGTAACCTTAAATTTCATTGTCGGATACAAATCATGGATAATGTCACTCCTGCAAATATAGACTAAACCAAAAAGATGTTCAAGAATGTAATATTTTATTTCTTTAGACAACTCCTGTTCATTTCTAATCAAGTTAGGTTTAATTTAATTATTATTTAAGCTGAATGGCAGACAAAACCGAAAATCATATCAAATCATATGGAGCATATCAAAATTGAATTCTATTTATGATGTCTCAAAACTACTAAGTACTAACCTGTAGCCCGGGTGGGCAAGGGGCTGATGGATTAGGGGTTAAACACATTCACTCCAAAACTCAAATATTGTTTTATGAATACATTATTTACCAAATTCACCGTTTCAGAACTAAAATACAAGAAAATATCTAACTAATAGCCACCACTCTGAAGTTTAAGAACACTTGTTTTTAATTTAAGCCTCTTAACACTAGTTAAGCGTTTCTAACATCTAGGACCACACTTATATTGAATTCGGAATTCCTTGGCTCACATCCACTTTTGAACCATGTTAGGATTAAGTAACTTTGACCTGCTCTAAATTTTAATTAGCTTAGCTACCAGAGCTAATCTTGACCACACCACGAATTACATTTTTTTTAAAAACAAACTAAGTAACCTTTGGGTACTGCCGCTACAAAAATAACACGAGGACTGGCGCTTTTGCATTTTTGCAACATCTTATAGTGTTTTAAGTAATATCAAAAACACATACTTTAATACATATTATTATTATTATTATTATTATTATTATTATTATTATTATTATTGGAGTAATATTATCAAATGAAAATTTGAGTAATATTGTATTTTTATAAATGTCATTAAAATACAATAATGCTAATAATGTCTCAGAAACATAGCTTATCATTAGAAAAAAATATATAACAAAATATTGTAAGGCATTATTTAAATTTTATTTTATTACAAAATTTCATCGACTCATACTTTGTTGATCAACAGTTTTGCTTAATTTTGGTTGAAAAAAAAACTTTTCTTCCTTGAGTTACTTCCTTAAATTCATATTTTTATGTGTCATAGCGACCGCACATGAATAACATATACAGTAAACTAAAGCAACGTGATATAACTTGCCCGAACTATACAGTGTAATCATATGACAACAATGAGTCAAAAGTATGACATCACGGCTAATGTCGTTGCGTATTCACAACACTCCTGCCGCCAGTTAAAACTCACGCATCTCAGAAAATAAACTTTTTTTTAATGTTTAATGACACCATACTACACAGCAATTGAGGATTACTTGGAGGGGTTCTGACCTAATTACCTTTAATAAAAAAGAAATAAAAGAAATTCGGCTGTTGCAAAAAAATGCATCTTCTAAAAAGGTATCTTCTAAACTAAGTTAGGAAACTGTGTTTGCCCCTTCAAATTTCATCTTGATTACAGCCTTGGTCTGTTATTCACAAGTAAAACATACACCATTAATTGCTCTAAAAAGAGAGGGGAAAATGGAGTGGGATGGGATTTAACTCTTGATAGAGTCCTTATATAATGCTAAATCACCATCACTTTTAGCCTTTGGCTCCAATACTTCTTGGAGATTTCTTGTAGGAGTTTACATTACCGTGCCAGGATTGACACAGAAAAGTCCATCAGCAGAGTTACAGGTGTATTTTTCACACACATTATGAAGATACTAAATAATTGTTTATACAGCCTAGTAAAATGTTAATAAAATACTATTTTCTTACTCCACGTTTGGGCAGCAATTAAAATGTTACAATAAAGCCGCTAGCTAAACTGAACTGTAATAAATAGCCCCATGTTGTGGTATCAATTAAAATGTTATGAAACAAGCTACTTGAATCACTACGTTAAAATGCCCTAGTTGGGCAGACAAATAAAACATTATGAAAAATGGGCATAGTTCTCCATAAATAACCAGCAACAATTTATATTACTACAGAATTATGGAGTTATGAAAGAATTTATGCCCATTAAAAATACTACAAAAAGCTCGGCAATCTAGCTCATCACACAAGTTGTACTAATTATTGTGAATCACCGGAAATTTCTCACTACTTAACCACAGAAGGGTGACCTGGTGGTCTAGGGGTAAGGTGTCAGACTTCTGTGCTGGGGGTCCAGGGTTCAATCCTTGGTCCCAGCACAAATTTATCTGATTGCCAGGCCTCCACCGTGGTTCGGATTCCATGTTAAACTGTAGGTCCTCTATTTCATCTCACAATCACTCTACCATTACACACTAGCGTAAGTGCGTATAACCCGAACGGGTAGTAAGACGCGGTGCTAATAATAATAATAATAACCACAGAATAATGTAACCACTCATCATTTCTCTGCGTTGTTGTTGATTAAAGTACATAAACATTTATTTAGCGGACAGGCCTGTTATATATATCTTTAGACAGTTTGTTTTAAGTAACTATTTCAGGATTCAGATATACTATTAAAATATTGATATTCTAATTATATAATGAAAAGATCGATATTAGAAAGTGCTTGATTTTTCCACATGGTTCCAAGCCCTTCTTTCTACACCTTTCCTTTATCTATCGTCACCATCGCGGGTTTGTGAATTAATTATAAAATAAAAACTAAGAACTTTTGATCCACCTACACTCATCAAAGATTATTTATTGGCTATTATGTATTATTATTATTTTGAAATATTCACTGATAGTCACTTTATTGCCACACACGTCACAAAATGACATCTTGTAACATAAGGGCAGAACTGACCCAGCAAAAATCTCTTTTTAGCCAACCAATCCTTTCTTCTAAAAAGGTAAGGAACTCGCTCGATACTTGTTTTCTGTGCAGAATCATTAAAAACACATGTGCCGCACATATAGTAGTGACAAGTTGAAAGGGGTAGGTACGTTACTAACAGAGAGAGAGAGAAAGAAAGAAACTAAAGAACGGACGTTGGCCTGGTTGTGTGTACATCCAAGAAATGTTACTAACAAACAATCATAACTAAAAAACAAAAGGTTATAAGTTAAATCAAACTGAATTAATATCAATATGAAATAAAATAAATAAAAATAATTGTTTTAAATATATTTTAATTTATAATAATATAAAGGTTGAGAAAAACGGGACATAACACAAGCTATATGCTCCACACACGGTAAGTGCAACTTGAGAAAAGATGTTATTCTTGACACCTGAAAGATAAAGATAATATAAAAAATTGGTAAATCTACCTCTATTTTTACATCCTCTTAATTTTTTATGCCAATTTGACAATATATGTGTTTAAATATATACATATATACAGTGCTTAACTTCTGATGGAACGCGGCGGAATGGTGTTCCGGTACCTCTATTAAGGCAAACATGAAATTCATTCAAACACAATCATGCTATGGTGAATTTTAAAACATTTTATTTTGTTTTTAGAAGAAAATAATGGCTTAAAAACATGTCTTTAGAAGCTTAAATTTTAAAAAAGGTTCTGGGGGAGTGGGGGTAGTGCGTTCGATACCCTCAATTTTAGAAATCACCCACTATATATATATATATAATTATTTTGCAAGATTTTCCTTCAAAATGTGTGTGTGTGTGTATATATATATATATACACACACACACACACACACATTTTGAAGGAAGACCTTGCAAAATAATTTTTTAAACATATAAAGATAAAAATTATGTCATTGTGTTTTTAGGAATACAGAATAAGTTATACCTATTTTTTTTTTCCTCAAAGATATATTTTTAAACAAAAATTTTTCTTTAAAAAGTTAAACATCTATTTATTTTGACTACCCTATTAAATTAATTATTTAAAAGCGTTTGTTGAAATGAACAAAACAACTTGAGAGAACACCAACATTTTTCTTTAGGTTCTAAATTACTTATGTGACTTTAAATAATTGGTTTGATCTTTTTCCTTTCCCTTAGTTGGATGCCTTGCTCTACTCTATAAATTGAAGAATAATTTGATTAAAAATTGTCTCTTTGTTAATAGGAGGACAAGAATGATTCATTGCCAGATCTTGGACAAGAAATTACAGCCGAGAGAGAGAATTTACATGCTCCTAAGAGTGTGGTTATTGCGGATGTTCCTTGCCAAGCGGAAGAACCCATTCCCGACCAGACCAAGGAGGATGATGAGCTGCCTCAGCATCTAGACACCAATGCAGCACCCCAGCCAGCTGAGGTGGACCTCACACAAAACTCCCCAGAGCTGGATAAAGAATTGGACAGAGCAGATCAAACCTCCTGGGATCACAGTGAATCTCCTGTGAATGCTGGGCTGCAGCCAGAGGAGAGGGATGATTCGGGACCTAGTCAGGAAAACACAGAAAAATCAAAATCAAAGGAGGAGGAGGAAGAACATTCACAGCCTTATGAAATTTATGAAGAAAGGTTTCGACTTCCTGAGGGCCGCGAAGAAAAGTCACAAAAATATGAAGTGCATGAGACAAAGTCTGATGAAGTCGAAGCAGGGTCTAAAGATAAGGAAGTAAACAAAGAAAAATCGTATCTTAGTAAAGTTGATAAGGATCAATCTCAATTGTATGAAAACTATGGAGAAAAATCACTAGTTTATGAACCACGACAAGAAAAATCACAGTCTTATAAAGTTTCTGTAAGAGACTCTCAAATGTATAGGATCCACGAAGAAAAGTTACAATCTTATAAAGCTAACATAGAAAAATCAACATCCCACGGAGAAAAGTCACAGCCTTATAAAATACTTGAGGCAAAGTCTCACATGTCTGGTGTGCATGAAGAAAAGCCTTTTGAAGTACATGATGGAAAATCACATCATGAAATGAATAAAATTAAATTGCCATTATATGGAACGCATGAAGAAAATTCTAATTCCCATGAAATGCATAAGGAGAAATTGCCATCTTATGAAATGCGTGAAGCTACGTCACATCAATATGAAGTGCATGGAGATAGATCACATCACTATGAAGGGCATAAAGAGATTTCACGTTCATATGAAGTTTCTCAAGACACATCACATCCCTATAAAGTGCGTGAAGAAAAGTCTCATCCTTATAAAATTCGTGAAGAGAAATCACATTCTTATGAAGCACGTGGCGAAAAATTACATTCTTATGATGCACGTGAGAGTAAACCACATTCTTATGATGATCGTAGAGAAAAGCCACAATCTCATGAAGTGCGTAAAGACAAATTTCAATCTTATGAAGTTTCTAAGGATAAATCACAACTTTATGAAGTGTGTGAGAATAAATCACAACCTTACGATGTCTATGAAGATAAATCACAACCTCATAATGTGTGTGAAGACAAATCACAACCTTATAATGTGCATGAAGATAAAACCCAATCTTATAATTTACATGAAGATAAATCCCAATCTTATAATGTACATGAAGATAAATCACAATCTCATAATGTACGTGAAGATAAATCACAACCTTATAATGTACGAGAAGAAAAATCACAATCTTATAATGTACGAGAAGAAAAATCACAACCTTATAATGTACGTGAAGATAAATCACAACCTTATAATGTACGTGAAGATAAATCACAACCTTATAATGTACGCGAAGATAAATCACAGCCTTATAATGTGCGTGAGGACAAATCACATCCTTATAATGTAAGTGAAGATAAATCACAACCTTATAATGTGCATGAAGACAAATCACAACCTGATAATGTATGTGCAGATAAATCACAACCTTTTAGTTTACGTGAAGAAAAATCACAATCTTATAATGTACATGAAGAAAAATCACAACCTTATAGTGTACGAGAAGACAAATCACGGCCTTATAGTGCACGAGAAGACAAATCACAACCTTATAATATGCGTGAAGAAAAATCACAACCTTATAATATGCGTGAAGAAAAATCACAACCTTATAATGTGCGTGAAGAAAAATCACAACCTTATAGTGTACGAGAAGAAAAATCACAAACTTATAATGTACGTGAAGATAAATCGCATCCTTACGAAATGCGGCCAGAAAAGTCACGATCCTATGAAATTCGACAAGAAAAGTCTTATTCCTATGAAGTTAGGGAAGAAAAGTCTAATTCTTATAAACATGAGGAAGAAAAATTACATTCATATGAAATGCATGAAGAAAGATCTCGATGTTATGAAGCACAGAAAGCTAAATCTATGATAAACTATGAACAGCGAAAAAACAAGCCCCCTCTTTCCCCACCAACTGTAGTAATCATAGAAGAGAAAGAGCACAATTCAATGTCTACTCAAACCCATGCTAATGGTATGATGGAAGACAGCAGTGATGGTTCCAACTGTGGAATGATGTCCTCTAGACATGCCACCAATGAAGCCTGCAATCTGCACAAGCACAGTAGCGGCGAAGAAAAGCCATCGTCACAGCAGTGTGAGGTGGTAGAGATCCCTAGCGGAAACACCACTCCCAGGCTGGACAATAGTGTGGAGGCGATTCAGCCCGCCACACCAATTAATCCAGGTTCTGTCAAGCACACCCCCCCACAGCCTGAGATTCCTAGCATGGGGGTGTACACACCTGACTCCACCACTAACTCAGTACACTCCCTTCATGGCTATGGACAGTGTGACCTAGATGTCAGCCAACTTGGGCTGTGAGTCTCCAACCTCAATCTCGTCCAATGATATGGCATCACAAAATTCGGTGGAAACCCCCAGACCTCCTTCGGTGCTCCCGGCTCAAACCTCACAAACGCAGTGCCAGCAGAATTACTCTGACTGTGTGCAACAGCAAGGTATACCACATCATCATCACCACAACATACCCAGCGTGACATTGCATCAGCATCATCACATATCATCTATTGCACAAATACAGTTGAGTCAACATTTACTACATCAACAACAACAGCAGCAGCAACAACAACAGCAACAACAACAGCAGCAACAACAGCAACAACAGCAGCAACAACAACAACACACATCATCCAAGTCTCGACAGATGCAAAATTCAAGTCGCAAGTCCTCACAGCATAAGCAACAGCAACATCATTCTACCCCTATCCAGCCGCGCGCCACACCCCCACAGCAGCAACACACTACTATTCAGCAGCACAGGCACCGCTCCACTCCACCTGGTATTGTGCAGCACCAGCATGCAACCGTTCAACACTCTTCAGCAGCGACCCAGCACACCACCACTCAGCACCAGCAGCTACAGCATCAAGTGGCCATGGCACACTCGCACCAAAGCAGTTATCCTCACCACCATCCTCACCACCAGCTTACTTCTCCCAGCATGCAGCATCATGCCCATCACCCACACCATGCGGTTATCTCCCAGGGGAACTACATCAGCGTCCCTCAAATGGCAGTATCATCACAAGCCTTCTCCACCCAGGCAGGTGGTGGGACATATGTAAGCATGCCCATGACAACAGTGATCCAGCACCGCATGGCCACACAGCAGGGAGCACTCGGTAGTGTTGGCTCTCATCAGAGGCTGGCTGCCTCACCAGCATGCGCAGTGTCATCTGCGACCAATTTTTACATTCAGACAGCAGCATCAATGCCACATCCTCATTCGCATACACCTGTACCAGTCCCTACGCCCACTCCCACGCCGACTCCCACTCCTGCGCCTACCCCTACTCCCCAAGTGACAGGCAGTGGGCAGACCACTCCATCTGGAGTGTCTTCATGCAGTCTCGCCAAGCTTCAGCAGCTGACAAATGGCCTAGACATGATCCCTCCTGCTCCTTGCAACACAATGACCCCTCCACCTCCTATGAACTTGACACCCCCTCCCAGTCTGCCTCATTCTACCATGACTCCACCCCCTTCTGCTGCTCATCAAATGTTGCAACAGCAAGCTTCAAGAACTCTCTCCACTCCTCCTTCTGCCATCCCTCCTAACCTGCAGACCCAGATTAACTTGGCCAACTACCATAAATATTATCAGAGTAACATGAATGTGGGTGCCACCATCACAGGCTCAACTGGAGGAAGTAGATCCTCTCGTGGGAGTAGCAGTGCCGCGACTGTCCAGCAAATGCAAGTGGCTGCGGCCGCCTCCTCTAGAGTCAGTCCTAATGTCACCATTAACCCTAACCTAATGGCCCAGTATGGGACACTCAATGGCTACCGTATGACCCCTCAGCAAGCTCCGGGCACTGTGACTGGTTATATCACCAACTCTGCGGCGGCAGCTGGGTTCATCAATCAAGCGGCACAGATCCCGGTTCAAATGGGAGTGATGAATATGGCAGCTCAAACACAATACCAGGATCCAGCTGCACTTCAGCGTGCTGCGCAGCAAAACACAATGTATACAACGTACGGGTATATCAATGGTAACCTTATGCAATCCCTCAATGCAAACATGCGCCGGTAGTGTGTGAAGAGCCATAACTCTTAAATGATGCAGCACACTTCTTACTATATGGACAGCAAATTGTTGTTGTATGGAAAATCAGATGATGCATTATCTTCTATTCAGCATAAAACACAGATTTATAGTTTGAAAGGTTTCCAAGTGTTTATGAGGTAAAGTAACAAAGTAACATATATATTTTTTAGCCAAATTATACAAAAAAAGTGGCTTCAATGTCCCCTTTGGCAACCCAAGTTATTGTAAATAAAATGTGTTGTTTCATGCTAAGATGGTTTAGATTAAAAACTTGCAGTTACAGTGATGAGAATGTTATAGAGATGAGATTTTTGCTAGTAAAAACTGTGCAGCTTATATGTATTTAAAGTATATTTTGTCAGTAGAGCATGTACAAAGCATTAGATGATGGATGTGAAATATATTTCAGCATGAACATGTGATATTTACGAAACAGTTCAGCTTGTAATGAGATTCTTAGTCTGAAATGAAACAAACATCATCATGTATAAGCAATTACAAGTTCGGTATAAGTTGAACATGTGTGTGCAAATTGTTTACATATACAATAATATCATGTAATGTATTATATTTTAAGATCTGATAGTGTTGTGATTATATGTGTAACTTTATTTTAAAAACAAATTCTGCTATTGCATTTTAGTGTTATAACACATATTTCATTTCAAAGTTAAGTAGCACCTAAAGTTACATATAATATTAATAGCATATTTTGTGAAAATGGAGGAGTTTTAAGGAAAGAATGATAGGTACAAAATAGAAAGATGAACACAATTTGGCTCCCACAATATATTCTTAAAGTTTTTAATATTGTATGTTGACACTACTTGTGCTCCATGTTAAATCTACATCGGCATATCCCTAAATCACTTTTATTGTCGATGTTTTACTATGAACTACTCCAATATTCTAATCAAAGATACTTTTACTATTGTTCAGAAGTGTTGTGAAACTGAAATTACATTCTTATTTGGGATTAATAATTGAAACTTGTATTTAAACATTCTGCAATTGGAAGCTGGTACAAGAAAGAGCAATGACAAAATGAATCAAGAAAAACCTAATATGACTTGAAAAATGAAAAGAACACATTTCACATTTTACAATTCTGCTACTCGACAAGGCAATGGTTATTCCTTAAGAGAATGCTGCTAACCACAAGGATTTGTTTTATTTAAACTCTCGACGAAGCAGATTGAAAAATAGAACACAAATTGTTAAATGAGGAGGGGGGAAAAAAAGGAAAATGAGTAAAGAAACATAGGCCACACAAATTAGATAGGAATTTTTTGGTTACAAATATGACAACAGGGAAAAGATTAACACAAAGAAGTGAGTATAATGTATTCCTTACCATTTGCCTTTTTTCACCTTTTTATGTTGTGTTTTGATTTCCTTTCTTATAAATCTGTTACTGTTTCACAATCCCTTTTTAAGAGTTTGGATAAAATGGAACTAAAATTGAGGGGCCAAATATTTCCTTTAGTGGACAGACATTATCTCTTTGTTTATTGTCAGGAATAAACTCTTATCCTTTTCTCACACTGAAAGCCATATTGTGTTTAATCTTTTATTTGTTCCTTTAACTCTTTCATGTACCTTCTTTCATTTGTACAGTTATATCTCAAAAAAATTAAAATAGGTTTTTCTTAAAAGAGTTATATTTCAATATAATACAGTTCTTGACACATGATAAGAACTATTGATCATGGCAAGTTCTTTATAAACCATAAATAAAAGTTTGTTTTCGTGCACAGTGTTGATTTAAGAGTTTTAGACAATTTTATATACTTGACATAATGTAAAAGGCTGTTCTTCTTTCAGAGTAATTGGAACAGTTATTTTAGTAAGACTGTGATTAGTTTATTAGCAAAGGACATGTTTATTATGTATACTTGTTGCTCACGACAACAAGTACTATTTTCTCATTGTGAAAAATGTTCACTACTCAGAAATGTAAATTGCACAAAGTTTAATATTTCAAGTTAAATAATTATGAAAATTGTTTCCTAAAGGTACAAATTTTTCTGCTTATAGAACTTTTGATATGGTATAAATTATAGAAATTGATGTTAAAATCTGTTTTATAGTTTGTAAACATTAATCTAAATTGTGTGTCTAGAATAGAATATTTATATAAAAAAAAAAGGGACTAAAAGAATAAAAAAGGAAAAATTATGTCCCAGGATCGTACACAAACTGTAATCCTCCCCTACAATTTTCAAAAGTCTAGCACTGAATATTTTTCTGAGTCAACACAACTAGAGTATTTTGATTTTGGAGCTTTATCTTCGATAAAATAAAATGTTATGTTTTGTTGAAGTCACAATTTCTCCTTCCTTCTTTTATCGTTAGATTTAACTAAACTATTCATATTATCCTTGTATCATTGTTTTATTAGGCCTCATTGTTAAACTTTTTTTATCAATATGTTATTTGGTATGGCTGGTATTAGACTATCACATTTTTCTTTTATTAAAGAAATATATTACATATATTTCTTTGATAAAATATATGATGAAAGATTTAACGCCTTCTTTAATCAAAGATGTACACTACATCACATTTCTTTCAGAGTTGCTACAATATATGTTATTAAAAAAATTTACTCCAATGGTTTAATTTCATCTGCGGCGACTGTGAGTGCTATTGTGATAATCTCGTTGCTGCTTAGAACGAAAGGAAAACCTGTTAAACGATTGTAGGTTCGACCTTGGGTTGGAAGATGAAATTCAAGAGGTATTAACAGCTGCCTGCTAAAAGAACTTAAAACTGAAGATCCGGAATCTTATCAAAAATATTTACACATGACCTGTGAAACTTTTAAATATTTGGTAGCAAAAGTCACTCCATTAATTAAAAGAAAAAATACACACCTAAGAAATGCTAAGACTGCTTCGCACGTCCAGGATAATCTTTCAGATGCTATTTTCTTTGATCAAACCTTAGAGCATGTTCTATAACGTAAATATGTGAGTAAAGATTTGTAAAATATTTCTGTGATCAAAGATCTTTGAAGAGTCGTCGAAGATACATCACATTTTCTTTGCTCACAGATCTTTGATCAAAGAAATATGACAGAAATGTGATAGTATAATACCGGCCTATGGCTTGACTATTTTTTTTTATCCAAGCAAAGGTTAATAGAAAACGAATATTATATACAACTTCATGAATACTGGAAAAATATACACGGCAGCTGGATTCATTTAATGGAGAAAAGGGCTAGACCAACTTGGTGGCATGGAGCATTAATTGCATTCATCTGCGGTCTTGTATTCTGTAAAAATAAGCTATGATAGTATTTAAATATTACAAGTGTGTGTGAGTGAGTTAGTGTTTATATCGTATTGGCTCAAGTATATTACTCATCTGAACTGTACTAGCTGCCAGGCGTGTGTATAAAAAAACAGTCAAGGTCAAAAATAAGCTAGAGAGTTAGGATTTACACCCTTCAGTTTCACTAAACTGTTAATTAAGTACAAGTCAGAAGAAGTTACGGTATTAACTTTTAAATTAAGAACAATATATGAGGCGCAACAAATAACCTGCAGGCTGCTAACAAGTTTGGTGTTTCCAAGGCTAATACATGACTTTGAAGAAAGTTTAGGAATGCCTCCACATCAAGAAAAGTATTCAGACACACCAATCAAACTGTCAGATCTATTAAGTTTTTACCCTGAGATATTTTCTAGACGTTTTATTTTTCATATAGAAAACCTTCAAAATTAGCGTGTAACAAGTAATAAGACGCAATGCTAAAATAATAATAATAATAATAATAATAAACCTTATAAATTTTCGGATTCTAAGGTTGTATTATGTGCGAGGCCAATACGGTACTTTTATTTGTGAGGTATTTGCCACAATATTATTATGCTTGTTTAAAGACGTATTTTATGAACATAAATATATTATTTGCATTTAATTGATTGACAACACATTGCTTTAATGCCATATGAACGGGTAGTAGGACGCGATGCTAAGAAAAATAAAGTCTATAAATATATAGGAAAGCAGGAACAGGAAAGCAAGATAGGAACAAACTCAATATGTTTTTACTTAAAAACCATTTTTCCTAAACTTTTTTCTTTTTTGTCGTAACCCTAAATACAGTATTTTCCCGGCCTGGCATTAATGTAGTTTCTATTTCCTGTTGTTTTCATGTTATTTAAGTTAATTTAATTGAAAAAAAAACTATTATTTCAATAACTCTATAATCAAACAAAGTGTAAAGTACAATTTTTAGTGAAAATGTGACTTGGTTACATTGTTCGGTAAGTGACCAAAATAAAAAGACTTTAAATCTAACTTAGACCGTACTACCCCATAGCCTATTGCTTTATGTTGATACCCTTTAACCCCTTCATACAGTGACTCCTCAAGTTAAAATCTTAATAAAATAATAATTGTAATTTATAGTGACTGGAAATTTTTTAAATTGGCTCTAGAAAACACGAAAAATCCAGGTAATTTTAAAATACTATTTGGTTGGACACACTCTTATGTACTATATTACTGTTTCATTCTTGGGGAGAGTTCTTTTGAGTTTTTATTTTTTATCAATAAATGTTATCAACTAAATTGAATCAGTTTAAGTAACTTTTTAATCTTGCAAGTATTAGATTATATATGTTTGCCGTGAAAAAAAAATCGGCGATAAAAACTTGCGTTTTTCGGTGACAACCATGATGGTACTACATTTTGTAGGTGAGATCATGCAGTTTTGAGTGCTATTCAAGTGGGTTTCAAAACGTATCAACATGGTTGCGTGTATCATTATTGCAGTAATTCTACATAATGTCCCAGTTTGATAAAGTGTTAGTAATTGTAATATTTCATTAAGTTGGGAGGGGGGGGGGGTTGGAGATCTTCCCATGACCCTTAGGAACATCCTTGCGACCTTCATTTGGGTCACAACCCGGGGTTTGGGAACCATTGCTTTAAAAGAAGAACACTTAACACTTCTGCCTCAGGAGAGCGAAATCTTTCATTACTACTCATTCTCTTGGCATTGGTGTTCTATCAGAAATTTTCAGAGGTGTGTGTGTGTGTGTGTGAAATGTGCAAATAATGGTAGGACATGTACTGCAACAAGTGAAAAAAAATATCTTTCTTTTAAAAACTTCCTGCCTTTTGCTTAAAAATTATAGTTTTGCTGCCATACCAACTAACATAGTTACAGCCTTCAAGTTTTTCAATCCAAGTGTAAATCAAAATATTACAAAAGGATATATATATATAAAAAGAATATATTGGTCAGACAGAATCCCCCTAAAAACTGAAGCATAGCTGGGAAAACTGAAAAATATGTTAAAAAAAATGTATCAAAGTTATTGGTCAGACAGAATTTCCCTAAACAGTGAAACATAGCTGGGAAAACTAAAAAAAATATTGATATTCTACAGTAACACCAAAAATAAAAAAACACACTTGATCCAAATTCATTTGAAGTGGTAGTTATCAAATAACTTTAAAGAATAGAAAATTCATACAATACCAATTTGTGTGTGGTATTGTAACTCATTAATATTTGTTTCTCTACTAGAGTAATACTCTTCAATTCTTTATTTACACTTTCAATAGTTCAAAAAACCCAGTAAACCTTTTTGGAATTTATTTGAATAATTATTGAATTTTTTTAACTGAAGATAATGCAGCTTTGTACATTATGTTTATAACTCTTACTATTGATCTGTCTAATGTATAGAATTTGGTGTCTTTCACCCAATTGATAAACCATGTATGTAAAATAAAGTCGACATGCGTAACAAAATTGTCACTATCAACTTGCTGAGCTATCTCTTATATTTATATGGGTAAAAGTGATATTAGGTGTACAAAATAAGAGTGTAATGAATTTGGCTGTAAATTATATTTATCTTTCATTTTGTGTTTGTATATTTCTTATAGTAATTATTTTAAAAATAAGATCAATGTTACTGAATGAAATAAATTGATGCTAACAACAGCTGTGTATATAGTAAAGCAAGTTCAAGTGTATAATTTTAAATGGCCTCTGCCTGTATTATGTGAACATATTAGTGCCCTGCCTTAGAAAAATATCACATTGTTTTCTCCATGTAGTTCACCAGTAATAGGGAAGATGTACATGAAAAAGCTGTTAATACATTCACTATGTCAGTTAAAATGTACTGACAGTTAATTTTATTCACCCTTCTATACCCTATTTCCTTATAGCAACATTTCCATTTGGATAACAGTAAATAAGAATATTTATTATGTTTATATTTTTCAAATCAATAGGTAAGATAGATATTGAGATTTAGAATAAAAATCTCAATTTGCATATTTTTTTTAAAATGTAATTTTGTGCAAACAAATTCACAAACTATCACCAATTATGGATACAAATATTAAAATAGTCCACAGCATTGAATTATTATATTTATGACCTGAAAAAATATGGTTCACTAGTTTATTTACGAGTCAGACACCTTAGCTCAGCCGGTAGCATGTCTGACTACTGAACTAAGAGTCCCGGGTTTGATTCCCGGCATGGCCGGAAAATGTATCATGGGTGAAATGTGGGTTTACCCTTTCACAGTGATGAATTATCCGCCGAGGACTGGATGTTGTGGCTGTCCTATTCTTAAGATAGATTATAAGTCATATGAAACGACAGGTAGTGGAAAAATATATGACTTGAATAAAAAAATGACTAAGGCCACAGGCTGGAAACAGTAATGGATGTAAAGTAAAGTTTATTTATGACAACAATTGGATGTTTTCTAAAATATAAAATGAAATTGAAACTTGAAGCAGGTAAAGCCCCATCTACAAACTCTGTTTATGTAAGGTATGTAGTGTTCTATAAGAAAGACTCCACACACTAACAGAATGCATTGTCTACAGAGTCCTGATACTTAAGTCCTTAGCCCTCCTTAGAAGTTGACTTGACGTTACCATTCGATACGGACTGCTGACAACTACCAATCACAGCAAAGTAAATATGTGCATGCGCATCAACATGAAAGTACCAAATGGCAGTGAAAGATTGACTGCATAGATGCAATTTTAATTTCAAAGGTATTGAGAACATACTTCTTCATAATATTAGCTATGCCACTGCCATCTCTCTTAAATTATTAACTCAAACAAGGTTTTATATGTCACAGGAGACTAAAAATAATTTGATCTTATTTAATACTTTGGTCCACCCCCATCTATGTTAAATGAAACTGAGATCTTTGTTGGCATCAAAACTTAACCAAATTGTTAATTTGTTCAAACTTTAAACAGTTGGAGTTGGGGTACAGGGAGTAAATGATATAGTAGAGGAAGCAAGGGTGAGATGGTATGGTCATGTAATGAGGAATGGAAAAGAAAAGAATCACAAGGAGTATGTAGGAACAATACTGCAAGGGAGACTAAAGGTAAGCATCCACTGGTCCGCATCAAATTTTTTAATTATATAATTTTTAACAAGACTGCGTCCACTAGTTCGCATCACACGAATCGGATTTATATAGTGTACTGTGTCCACTGCATTCAGAGCATACAGATTTCCAAACAATACTGTTCTAATATTTATAATTACATCACTTGCAGGTAGTTTTTAAGATAAATCTAAAATATTTGAAAATCATTAATCTAACAGCTGACCTGTAACTAAACTAATTTGACTTTAAAGTATTATTTTTCTGATAAAAAAAAATGATTTCTAGATTTGGTTTGTGCATACTATGTAATTAGTGATGTGAGGGGGAAATAATAAACTACAGGCGGTAGTTTGTGAACTGTTGGATGATTAAACTGCAAGATGTAAGTAGGTCGCAAAAGATGAAATTCCCGAACGACTGACCCACAAGAAGTAGTTTGTAAATGATTGAACCATAAGAAGTATTTCGCGAATAACTGAACCACAAGTAGTTAGCAAACCATTGAACTATATAAATGAACTGCTTATTTCAGTGATCTAAATCACTTTAAACAGTTCCCAACAGTGAAGTGTACTCCCTATCTATAAACTAAAGAGAGAGAATAAAGCTGGGAATTCTGAATGTGAATGGTGTGAATGTCGGGTGAGTCCACTGGCCCATTATCGTACACATCTGATTTTAATCTGCCTCATGGAATTCCATCGGCATTGCCAATGTCCGATGACTGCAATGCGGGCCAGTTTACGTAGTTTCACTAAAAATAATGTAAATAATTCAAAAATCTGATTCGTGGGATGCGGACATGTACCTCAAGCAAGAGAGAGGAAGAGCAGATTGCAAGTGTGTAAGAGAAAAATAATGGTGGAAGGAAAGAGGAAGATGGAGGTATTTTACTAAACTGACACAGCCACAGGCTGTAAACAGTTGATGGTGGTAATGTTGATAATACTCTTGGGTTATGAATTATTCTTCGAAAGTTTATTTACAAAAATTTACTTGATGTGTTAGAATGATCATCTGTGTATGTTTCAAGATTTCCATAATTATTTCAAAAGGTTTTTTTTTCTTTCACCATGTCATACTACCTGTTCAGGTTATATATACACACATAATTACTTTAATGGAGTAGGGATGAGGAAGGAAATATTTTAGAGGCAATCCACGCACTCGCGCAATAAACTAGACTGCTAATGATGAGATCGAGGTTCGAATCTTGGTCGAGTGTACTGAGTGTGGTTTTCCCCTCTTCTGCCACACAAATGTGGGTACACCTATAAATATAACCTTTATAATTCCTACAACCATTGGCATAGTTTAGTACATAAGCATATAACCCGAATGAGCATTGTCTAGAATCTCAGTTCAGTGTACTGAAGGTGGGTTTTCTAAAATGGATTTCCACTTCCACCACACAAATGTGGATACACTTCCTATAAGTATAACCCTCATCCCTAAACCCATTAGAGTAATTAGTATATAAGCATACAACCTGAATGGGTAGTAATAATAATAATCCTTAGCACCGCATCTTACTGCCCGTTCAGGTTATATTCTTAAGTACTAATGGGTTAGAAATTGGGAAGGCTGAATATAGAGGGAATGAACCCACATTTGTGTGGAGGGAGAGTGGAAAACCATTCAATAACACCCC
>CABFWO010000055.1:294348-304675 GCA_902155825.1 Timema genevievae | reverse complement strand
CCCCCCCCCCCCCAGTTCACCCGAGCGAGATTCGAACCTCATTCTCCCCATCCTCAACAGTTTAGCTCAACACGAAACTAGCGCGTTAGCTAACTACGCCACTGAGGTAGGTAACTGGTAGTTACAAGCACTGTTAAAAAAAAACTAACCGTATATCTTTAATAAGTTTGATTGTTTCATAATTCACCAAATCCTCTGGGTTATTTACATATCTACACTAAGGAGAAAGAAGGAATTTAATTCCTAGCCGCATATCTGTGGGAGGAAGAGTGGAAACCATTTAGTAAAACCAACTTAACACCCAGCCGAGATTTGAATCTAGATTTTTCTGTCACCAGCACACCAGAATAAACAATATTAATGCCTTTATTTATGTGTCCATCAGTGCAGGTAATATTCCATTTCTTAGACTTGCCAAGATTGTAGCTGATAGTGTTTTTCCTAAACTAATAGCAAAGTTAGAAAATATGTCTTGTTACTCATTTGGGTTGTACGCTTAAGTACTAATTTATGCTAATGGGTCAGGGATGAGGAAGGTTGAATTTAGTGAAAGTGTATCCGCATTTGTGTGGAAAAAGTGAGAAACCATTTAGGAAAAACCACCCTCGGTGTACTCAACTGAGATCGAAGCCAGATCTCCCCATCATCAGCAGTTTAGTCTATTGGGAGAGTAGCGCCTTAGAACATGTGACCACAGTATTGGGTTATATTTTATTAGCTTCTTAATACAACATTATTTTTTAATTTAAGATCAAAATAGAAATTGAAAAAATAAATCCTTTTGGAGATGTTAAAATATAAAAAATGTAATCAAAGCAAATACATTTCAAATATTTTTTTAAGTAGGTAAGAAAAGTCATATACACTGCTCGAACATAGTGCTAAGCAAACAAAATAGTTCCAATAATAATAATATATTTATTTTCAATAGCATAACTATGCCAACAACATACAGTAGGTTACATAGAGAAATACATAAAATGTATGAATAGTCATAAACAAGAACAAATACAAACTCCACACCTTACAATTTAACCACAGAAGAATAGGCTTAGTGTGTTCGAGTGAATAGTGACATCTCAAATCATCCACCTACACACCAGAAAGGCAGGGGAAACCCAGGCTCGACACAACAGCAATTTTTCCTACTCGACAATATAAGCTACTGTAGTTTATAATAAAAAAGGTGGCGCAACTGAAAGTGAAAAATTCAGAAATATTTACATAGTCTTATTTAAAATATTACCATGCAGAGTTGAGACCTTGTACAGAATCAAAGTCATCAGATTTATGGTGTTTATTATTGTGCCAAAGACTTTTTGTGCATAAGAAATTTGATTCAGGTGAACATTTGAGATGTAGTAAGTGCTGTGATATTTACCAAAAAAGTATTAGAACTTCTATTAGGCAATTTTTTTTTTAAGGCTGAAACAAATTTAAAAATAGTTAAAATTCATTATTGTAATCAATTTCCAGATCAGAAAAGTACTTCTGCTTCCTTTCGGCTTCTTGTCGATATCTTTCTAACTCGTCATCCTTTTGTGATCTTAAAAAGTCAATAGTTGGCTCACTGAAGTTCATATCTTTAGCAGGATCCTCTGGCATGACTGACTTTTCAGACACTTCTTGTGGGAAATGTTTGGTGAATGTATGTTTCCATCTGTCCAAAGCTGATCCTGGCCCTTTGTTCCCAAGAAGCCCTTGTGTAGACCCAAGACCACCAATTTGATCCATGGAATCTGATCCAGCAGGAATCAACAAAGGCTTATTGTAGTCTTGTGATATGCTCTTTAAAGGATTGGTGCCAAACCCATGGTGACTCAACAAATCCTTTGCTCTTTTAACTAGACCAGCATCTTTTACACTGTAAAACTGTAGTGTAGCGCCTAAAGTGTGAGCCACATACCGTAAACAGCGACACATAACTTTCTTTTTTTCAGGATCAAAGTCTTGAAATATGTCATACTTTCCTCCTAGTATTACAAGCGGTATAGGGAAAGGATCCATGTAATCTTTATCCGTATTATCTCTACCTACTCTATCCCATGCTTGATCTTGGAGGAATTCCATTAATAGTAGTTTACCTGAAACTTTGGCCATCTTTTCACATCCTCTTAGGGATGTGATGATGCTTTGTAGGAGTGTTTCTAAAGTGAACCACAACTGCTGTGGTGATGAAAGATCTAACATAAGAACAGCAGTCACAGAACTCAAGTCCTGACTAGCTGATAAGGGTGTAGTGATCAGCGAGGGGTACAATGTCCCACCACCCAATTCCCAAATGTGACATACATCCTTCACTAAGCTTTTTCCTGCTTTCCTACCAAATGTGTATTCTAGAGCTAGAGTTTGTTTTGCTGACTCATCTCTATCTAAAAATCTGTGTATCAAAGAAGTTTTACCAACGCCTTTAGATCCTAATATTATCAAAGTCCTTTCCTTTGATATACTGCCTGTAGTTAAATAGCTTAGTGATTTTTCTTTGCTTAGATTTACAGCAATCTCCCATAAACTTTCTCCTTTATTCAACATTTTTATCTATTTACTAATGTTACTCTGTAAAAACTATAGATTAAAGCATATTAAACATTACGTCACACATCAACAAACTTCGATCGGAATGTGATGAAAATGTTTGTCAATAAAACAATCATTGGGTTTAAATGAGCTAGCCAACAAAACTAAACCAAACTTCCTAACATTTTGATTTTTGTCTATATATAATCCTATATATATTTTTAAAATATACTTCATTGTAACTATTAACAACATATTGAAAGTAATCATGATTCTAAAAACATTCCTGTAGTTACTTTTACATAATTTTCTTCATAAACTAAAATAAAATTGCAAGAAAGGAAATGTATTAACAGTTACGAATGAACTATTAACGTAAGTCATTTGTTAGAGAACTTTATTTTTTATATGATTTTTAATGGCAACTTATTTCTATTTTGATAAGTAGAAATAATTTTAAGACTCTAATAAACAATATTAATTAACAATATGTGATGGTGACCGTGACACATGGCGTGCAACGAAGTAACTGCCCAGCCTCAACATTTTGTGGAACAAATAGATTACCAAAAAATAGACTACAATGAAATAGAAAAGTTAGAGGTTTGTACTTCAATTTTAGTTGTTTTCAAATTAACTTTACAATAAACACTTAGTGTCACTTTATGAAATTTGATATTTCCCCATGTAAGTAACGTAGATTGCATAACGATAGCACATTTCATTAACAGTTCTTCAGTATGTTCAGTCATTGGGCTATGTAGCCTTCATGTCGGTAGGCAAGTAACATAGAGTAATTCTGCCAGGTAGTATGGTTATAGGGATTAGTCCCCCCTTTTTGAATCTTATAGGGAAACACCCCCTTTACACATTTTAAACAAAGAGCCCCGCTCCGAATCATAACACTCATAAAACACTTCTAATCATATTTTGATTTAGTTTTAAATCATTTAGATGCAGATTACACTAACACTTAAATAGTTTTATTAAAATAACACGTATGCCCTTATGATTTAACTAGATGATAGAATGAAAACACCTGCCAGACTTTGTGCTAGAATATTAAAATGAATAGGCCTAGGCCTACACCAGTTTAGTATAACACTTTATGCCGGGATCATGATCAAGTTAATATTCACATAACTTAACGTTCACTTTATGTAAAGAAACTATTTTGTGATCAGGATTTGCATAATGTAATGTAACAACTCGAACAAAACATACAATGAATTTGGACTGTGTCAGAAAGCAAATTGTTCACTAAGTGAAATGAGAACATTTAGGGCTGATTAGGCTGCAAGTATACTTGCAATAGAGTTGGATATACAAAATTATTTGTAACAAGAGGCTACAATTTTTTAGAGTTTGCCATACACAGACAAACTAAGAAGTTGTTTGCATAATATAAACATAAAAATGAAGTAGCCCCGGTTTGATTCCCAATGGTAGGCCTACTATAGATATTTTTGCCAAAAGGGAAACTATTCCTATGGTCATCATGGTCTGGTTAGTTATGCCTAATTTAGGTATACGATTTCCACTGGCTCCGCATCTTCATAAAAACTATCATCACGTCATCTCATTGTGGGTATGACGTGTTGACAACCTCCTAGGTATACTCTGGGCAACGTTCTGTGTTCCCACAAAGCGACTAAAGATCTAGGCCTATACAAGGCAACTAAACTATATACTGCATCTCTCACAGTAAAATATGCCATAAGCATATTTTTTTTTAAAACAACAAAAAACTAGCTTATTCTACTCACAGTTAAATAAATCTTTGTTTTGAATTTTACTAGGCTACTTGGATTTATTTAGGAGGCCTATGATTTTATTTAATGGTTTTTATGAAAAACAAATCACAACCATTCAAGGTTCTTTGTGAACTAAACACCTAGGAATAAGTTACCAGTAGACTTAAGTTGCCATTACGCCTAACAATTTAGGCCCTATGGATATTATCACTAAGCTTAGTGTGTAGATTAAAGGTTACCTACCAACGAATCATACTAATTTCTAGAATTTAACAGATTTTAACTATTTGACTAAAAATGACACATTTTAGAGTAGAAAAAAATTAAGAAAATAATGTGATTATGTTGTGATTGATTCTGAAGATTGATACAGCCCAGCGGTTCCCAAACTTTTTGAATGGCGGACCACTCTAACACTTTCCGTAATTTAGAGTACCACTAAAATCATGCTGAATATCTACTAATTCAGTATATTTTTAATGGTGCCCCACATTCTGCACGGCCGTCTGAGCTTGAGTCATTGTTGCCATCATTCCAATCACTGTTTAAATCTGTATTACTTTTAATTGGAGTTGGTTATTTAGACAATTTGACGAGGATCTATCTTTTATACGACTTAAATTTGCTTGTTTTGTTTGGATTCTCACAGCATACCATCGGGAATAATTGTACGTACCATAGTTTGGGAACCCCTGATATAACCTAAAGGACATAGTGTAAAAAAACATAGGGTTGATTACAATCCGCTTGGGTGGCCACATCGTTTTAAGGCAAGGTGGTCAAACTTTTTCATCCCAAGAGCCAAATCTGACCATCATTTTGCTTTGTGGGCCTAATATATAATTAGTAATACCATCAACTTAATATAGGCCTACAAACCACACTTGATAAACAATTATTTTCAATACTTAGGCTATACATAAATTGTATTTTTGATTGGTAGGATCTTTCAAAGCTTAAATTTCCAAAAATAAGTTTATTATTCTTTCAAAAATCTCTTATGAAATATGCACACGCACACACTTTCTCAAAACAACTAATATCATTATAAATGTAGTCCTGTATTAAATAATATTTTTACTAATCAAATAAATGCATAATAAAATGCAATCATGACATTTTCAAATAAATATATAAATCACTAGCCATTGAGGGTTTTGGTTTAATTTCCCTCCAAGATACTGTGAGGGCCACATTTTCACTGAGCGCGGGCCGCGACTTTGACCACACTGATCACTGATAGCTACTCTTGCAACAGACAGGACTGCCGATGACGAGATCAGGGTTTTGTTCTCCTCTAGCTTTCTCCCGCTCTACATTCCCTCTAAACTAAACCTTCCTCATTCCCAACACATTAGAGTAATTGGTACATGGGTCGAACTCGAACAGGTAATAAGACGTGATGCTAAAATAAGAAGAGTGATTACAAACAGAATGATAACAATTTAAAAAATATATTACCAACAGAGCGAAAACCTCTCCTGTAATATAATATATATTTGGTTTCCCACTTTCCACTCAGCACCAATGTGGTCATGTATGTTTGTATTGACAGTAAGATTTGAATAAAGCAGATAACTCTAGGGAGTAACAAAGACTTAGAGAAAATACTTGGATTATTAACATTGTTTTTATCAAAAGAAACACATAACTGTGATTGGATGCTCACTAGACAATTGGGCATCCAACAGTGTAATCATCACTTACGCTCCAATTTACATAGAAAGGGTGTTTTAGATAATACAAACATGTCTTATTGTGGTCAACATTGATAACATTTTACTAAATTATTAGTGTTATTTTAAGAGTACCTATTGATAATTCTACCAAAAGTGACAGTTGCATATCGACATGAATTGATATTTATATGAATACTAAGTAGATCTAATAGCTTTTATAGTTGGCAAAGCCCTTCCTATTAAAATTGAACTGTAGGTACTGGATTCACCACATCTTCCAACATAAATAGAAAACTAAAACTCATCATTACTGTGTCAGCTTAACCCCATTCAACAAAAATAGGAAAATTATACTCATGGATCACTATGTTGTCACCTCAACACCTTTCAACACAAACAGTGAACTGGTGCTCATGAATTACTATGTTGTCACCTCAACATCTTTCAACACAAACAATGAACTGGTGCTCATGAACCACTCTGGTGTCACCTCAACACCTTTCAAAACAAACAATGAACTGGTGCTCATGCTGGGTTCACGATCAAATTAACGTTAACTTAAAATTAACTTTATGTAACTTAATGTAAAGAATCTCCTTGTGTGTTTAAATGGAAGCGATCACGATGTAGTTAATTTAACGTTGACTTGCAGATGTCGTAGGAGGTCTTTTACTTTATGTGAATGTTACTTGAAGGGTACCACATGATATAGCCAACCAATCATTATGCGAGTGACGTCAACAGGGCTATTTAGTAATTAATTTGTTGGTATTATGACCAAGGTTCACTCTCTAGCATAAGTTCTAGCGAATATATATTTATTATATCGATTGAAAACTGTAAACATTCATAGATCATCACAGTACAAATAGTCCAAATCACAGATCATACTCGAGAATTAAAATGTTTGGCTCGATTTGTAACGTTAAGTTATGTGAATCGTGATCACACATCTGTTTTCTTCAGTTAAGTTAACTTTAAGTGAACGTTACGTTAAGTTAGCATTAAGTTGATCATGACCCCGGCATCATGAAGCACTCTGTGGTTTTGGTGTCACCTTAACGATCAGTCACATCTCAACAAGGCTGTGACACAAAGGAGCAGTAATAAGGGAAGACAGGGCCAACAAGTTAAGGAAACCAGAAATGCAGTGTTTCAGACCTTAAATCTAGCTCTTGATTAACAAACTATTATCTTCCATGTACCACTCATAAACCTCCCTGGTTCAGACCTCTCTTTCCCTCTCTATCGTTCTCTCTCCTAGTGCCCATCCTGAAAAGCCTTATCAAACCATTGACTTTGTAATGATACTGTTTTGGACCCCTCTCGTTTATTCAAAAAGTCATGGATGAAGTGTATTTTTATTTAAAAAATGGTATGTAAATTTTCCTTTTAATACTGTATCCATGGATGACCAGGTGTTTTCAGAAGTAAAATCAATATAATACGTTTTAAATCCTTCTTTGTTTAAAAACTTATTTCGTTCTATTTGAAAATATGGTGATAAGTTGGTTACTTTTTACCCAATAGGGAGCTAGCCTTAGCAACATCAGGTTGCCAGGAGTTCTCCTATTAGTTGGTTTTAACACTCTAGACAAGGGGTCCAAGAAGCAAGGAGTAGGTCATATATAAGGGGTTGGAGCAGCTTGTTGTGTATAGTAATCTCCATAACAATCGTATAGCTTTTTAGCAATCTCCATCTAAATCTGTAGCAAGCTCTAGCACTGGCTCTGGCTCTCCGCATCAGTTCGTTAAACGAATAACAACTATATAATTTTTAATATGAAATTTATAATACATAAAGTGTAAATAACTAAATAAATCGTGTACAAACATTAAATCTTACTAATTTCAACAGAAATACATATAGTCAGATCATCATATAATAACAAGGGTGATAACAATTGTGCAGTAAGACATGAACGAGTCCACATCATCATAAATATGTTATCACCATAACTTTCACACTCCCTCAACATAACAACAGTACAATCCAGTAGTTCAGTAGACCATCATCATCATCGTCGTCGTCGTTGTCGTCATCAACATCAACATCCGCCATTTTCAAACATTCACCACACATATTACAAAAGTCGAGGACAACAACTTTTATGAGTTTCCGATGGTTCTGAGTTCAGCGTTACTTGGAATTTAGCAGGTTTCTATGTGAATTCTTCAAAATGAAGAAAATATTTATTTTGTTTTGTTTGTTATTTTAGCACCCATTTGGGTTATATACACATATGTACTAAACAAGTATGTGGAATCAGTACGCCAAGCTTTTGACTCTAACTACTTTATTTTTATACTGTCCAACTCCAATTTCTTCATAAATGGCTAATAAATTTTAATTAGTAAAAACAAATTGACTGAAGTAAAATGCTCAAATACAGATGATTTTGTGGGAAACTTCTTTGGAATTGTGAATCTATATTTAAATAAATTGGTCAATCCAAATTACAAATATTTGTCCTGGGAAGTAGAAAAATAAAAGGATAAAATTAAAATGGTATATTAACCCTATATTGTTATAATATTTTATGTTTATATTTTTAATTTAGAGTCTGTACATTTTTACCAACTCTGACTCTTTCCAAAATTGCTTCTGACTTCGATTAAGACTCCACAGCACTAATTATGCTAATGTGCTAGGAATGAGGAAGGTTGAATTTTAGAGAAAGTGTACTGACATTTGCTTGGATGGAGAATGAAAGACCATTTTGGGAAAACCATCCTCAATACACCAGATCAGGATTTTAACCCCAGCATCCCCATCATCGGAAGTCCAGTCTATGTTGATTCTGATACGTTTGACTATTCGACCATTGTAACAGGTCTATGGCTATGTTGCTCCTCACTAATTCTTAACACCTAAACAAATTCACTAAGGCGGTGGTATGTGTTAGTAATACCTAATTTTCCTCTAGTTAATTCTGTGAGTGTAGGTACAAGGGTGTGTGAAGTCCACTTTTTCAATTCTAAGCGAACTCGAATCGAATATATGAAATATTCTCGAAGCTGAATTGAAGCTCATATATTTTCTTTTCGTCATTGCTTGAAAAAATTATATTGGGGTTATTTATATGACTTAATATACTAAGATTACTTTGAAAATATTTTATTGCCCTGTTGTTTGTAATATTTCATGTAAATCTGACAAATAAAGATATTATCACACCTTAAAATTCAATTACTTCAGTTTTTCTCCATATTAATATTAATTTGTAATGTACAAAACAGCTCTAAATGGCTATAATTGAAAATAAATGGAGTATTTTATCTGTCACTATTTTTATTGGCATAGCTTCAAAGCAAAAATTTATTTCGAAGCGAAGTCAAAGCTAATATTTGTTTAGAATCCAAGTCAAAGTTTCGAAGCTTCTCACACACCTAGTAGCTACCAACATTCTAACAATCATATTTAATATTCTTTCCGCCCCCTGCCTCCCTTGTCAACCATGCAAGCGCACAGATATGTGTGAAGGATGACATTGGAGAATACAGTGTTAGTAATAACTGCACATTATGTTTTTGGTTCTAGGTAGTAGGTAAAGGCTCATTTGGTGTTGTGTGGAAAGGAAAATGGCGAGACATTTATGTAGCTGTGAAGCACATTGACTCTGAAGCGGAAAGGAATGCTTTTAAAGTGGAAGTTCGGCAGTTGTCTCGAGTCAGCCATCCCAATATTGTCAAGTTGTACGGAGCGTGTACACAACCTGTTTGTCTGGTTATGGAATATGCAGAGGGAGGATCCCTTTATGACGGTAAGTCTTATAATCTGTACATTTTCAGATAAACAGACGTACCATAGCACTTAGTGGCATCTCCTGCATAACACAGTCCAATTTTCATAGGGTGAACTTTTTCTGACAGCCAGGAAAGTTATTCACTCTAGTTAAAAGTATTCATATGTCATATCATCCGCAGCTGTCACTTTTGATGGATTTTATCAATACAGTATAAGCCTAATGCAGTGGGGTCTGATATACTATGAATTCGGATATAGCAGTGAAGAGTATGTCTCCTGGAAAAACTAAATCATTATTACTGGATTACTTTTTATGACAAAGGACAAATAGGCCTACATTAGGTAGAGAGACTAAGTCTGTTTGAACCTTTGAAATTTCGAATCCAAATCTGACTCATAGTAAGATTTGATTAGATATTTTGAATCTTAATATTGGAAGATTCAAATTCAAATTGAAATTTTGAATCTCAATAAATCTTTGGTTCTTATTCGATCGGTTTAGCTCATAATTCAAATCCATTATTCATACTTAATTAACAAATTAATACAATCAATCTGGAAACCATTTGCGTGGTGGGGTGAAGAGCGAAATTAACTAGAGTTCCAAATACTAAAGGAATGATGGGGGG
>CABFWO010000055.1:219553-287889 GCA_902155825.1 Timema genevievae | reverse complement strand
GGGGGGGGGTCTAAAGAAGGAAAAAATCTGAATGCACTACTGTAGCTCATATATCTATGAATGTGTAGGTGTTTTTCTGTGGAATTCCTTCAGGTCATCATCATCATCAACTGTTTCCAGCCAATGGCCGGGTCTGTTTAGTAAAATGCCTTCATCTTCTTCTATCCTAACAACCATTCATCATCCTTTAATTGCTTCCATTCCTCTCCTCTCACTTGCACAGTTTATATTACCTGCTCCTCCCATCTTTCTTGGTCTCCCTTGCAGTATTTTTCCTACATACTTCATCATTTTCTTTGATATTCTCTTTTTTCCCATCCTTATTACATGCCCATACCATCTCATTCTTGCTTCCTCTACTAACTCATGTACTTTCTGTACTCCCATTCTCTCCGGGTAGCTTCATTCCTTTTACTACATTCACTTGCATTGTTAGATGTATTTAAAGCCACATGCGTAAATTAAATTATTTTTTATATAACAAAACACTTCTTCTTAAGAAGAGTGATTGTCATGTGATTTGAGTGTTAAGTAGGAAAAACATCACATTATTTAACATTCTTATACTTTCAATGGTGAGAAATTCAATCACAAGGTAGGATCGATTCATTTTTAAATATTGCATATTGTGTTTTATATTTTTGAACATTTTTTGTTTAAGTTTACAAAATCACATCATTAAATACATAGGCTATGTATTTTGTTAAGAGACACAGTAATGATTGTTTTTGTTATTAATTGAGACAAATGTATCTATCATACATAGAAAATACGATAAGAAAATCCAGGTTATTATAAATATAATTTTGAGAACAAATAAAAGGAACACAGTATTGGTTTCAATTTAATAAGCTCAAGACATTTTACACCTTACATTGCTGCCACTCTGGACCAAAAGGTAATGATTGCCTCTTCAAGAAAATTGACCACTTACACCCAATCTTTGAACCTAGGTTTTATTGAAATTCTTTAGGAGTGAATTTGGAACATTCATTACAACTTCCTAAAAAGTAAACCAATAAAAAAACAAAAGGGACAAAAATGAAATCATTAAATACATGATTCAATGCATCACTCTCATGTTAGACTGTATCACTGGTGATGGGGAGATCGGGATTGGAATCTCGATCAAGGGTACCTAATGTAGTTTTCATTAAAGTATTTCCCACTTTCCTCACACATACAAGGGTAGGTTTTGTCAAACTTAGAGAACCTTTAAGAAGGTTCAAACCTAGAGAACAATGAAGGTTAAGGGGCATAAAACCCAATTAATACTAAGGGGCTTAACATTTCCTATCAAATTCTACCTTACTTATCCCTAAATAATTAGCGTAATTAATGTATTAATTTAACTTGAACGGTGACTAAGACACAGGGGAAAAAAAGGAAAGGAATACTGGACAGGAAAATAAAAACATATAAAAGTAACAAATAAAAGATAAAAACATAGAATTAATATACCATTAACTTTATCCAGTGGCAGCATGGTAATGATTGAACTGTTAGTATATTCATTGTTTAAGCCCCTCCTATTTGTTCCTATCTCTTGTTCTAGTGCCTTCTTCCATATATAATATTATGATCCTCAAAAACTGAAAATAGATTTTCCTTAAAGAGTTTTTTTTATAAGAGTTCAGGATATTTGTAACATTATATCCTTTAAGAATGAACTCACTTTTAAATATTGGAAAGCTAACTTTATACAAAGCTATTTATCTAAACCAAGTATTATTAAAAATAACATTGTAAGTTTAAATGGTTGTTGAAGAGTTTTCTTGAGACTGGGATTGAAATTGAACACATAATAAATGCAACAGAAGACTGATCATCAAGTTGCTTAGTTTCATGCATACAAATTTTCCATGAACTTGATGTGCTGAGATTTAATTAAATTTCACTTACATTAGATAACTTGTGTTTGTGATATTGTGATATTTGTTCTGCGTCTCATTTTTCTTTTGTGTGTGTATGTGTATGTGTATGTGTGTGTGCAGGCGAACGCTACACAGAGAAATGTGATGTGTTTAGTTGGGGGATTATCCTGTGGGAAGTTATCAGTCGTCGCAAGCCATTTGGCGAGATTGGCGGGACAGCTTTTCGAATCATGTGGGCTGTACATCAGGGGACGCGTCCTCCACTCATCGCTGGATGTCCTCGGCCCCTTGAGAGGCTCATGACAAGGTTATAACATATTTATTTTATTTATTACCATATTTTTTCTTACATTAGTCACATTTTTTATGTGAGTTTGTGAGGAGCATGCTAGCTGTCACGAGGAGAAACAATATTAGGAAAGAAGTTATCTGGGAATGAGTGAGAGTACAGAGAGTACATGAGATAGTGGAGGAAGCAAGACCGAGATGGTATGGGCATGTAATAAGGATGGAAAAAGAGAGGATGCCAAAGAAAATGTTGGAAATGAAGTGTGTAGAAAGAGGCCAAGGAAGAGATGGGAGGATCAGATAACAGAAAGTGTTCCAGTGAGAGGAGAAGAATGGAAGAAATTAAAGGAGGAAAAATGGTGGAAGAATAGAGGAAGGTGGAGGCATTTTATTAACCTGACCCGGCCACAGGCTTTAAACAGTAGGTGAAGATGATGATGATAATGATGAGTCACGTTTCTCTTACAAAACTCTTTGTTCCACATAACTCAGATATCTATGGTCCTTTCAATAAAAACAACGTATGGATTTGCAGATTTGGCAGGATTTAGGGCTGTATATATTTGGTCTAGTCTTGGGAGCCAAACATTTTCCCAGTATGCGAAATAGCAAACAGTTCAGATTGAACAGGAATTTGATACACTTCTGGATCTCATTTATATATATGGGCCTTAGTATTTCTTCTAGCTCAAAGTCATTAATAATAGCTTAATATTATAGTATGATTGTTTATGATTAATTAAATGTAAGTGATATAGAAAGAAGCCAACTTGAAAGAATACCTAGTTAAGTTAGGCCTCAGTACAAAATAAACTTCTGTGTTAATTTATTCACATATTATTTATTTACTCGTCCATCTTCTGATCACTTTTACATTCACATGTGATTTTAAGATTTTTAGAAAATTTTATTTTCATTTCAAAAATGACAGACAAAGTTCAAAGGACACAGACAAAAATAAATTAGCAGCTACCTTTTTGGAAAAGCTGGAGTGTTTCCACATGGTTTTAAAAATATCATTTCATTAATTTGTGATCTTAATTAAATAATGTTTGTAATAAACTTTTTATGCCCACAAATACTAAGGGTGGACGGGATCCTGAATTCTCAGGAAAAGGCCGGGTCCCTTTTGTTGGGTAAGTTGGCAGGACTGGCTATTTCCCGTAAAGTTTTGGGTGATAAACAAAGCCGCTTTGTGTTCCAACAAGTACTGCGCTGACTCATCATCTTTGTTATTTTCTTTTGTAGACAGGCTTTTTCTTTTTTCTATAGCAAGCTGTGGAGAAGGGGAGGGAGTAGGGGTATCTTAACGCATATAGAGAGACAAGCAAGTTGAGCTGTGTGCTTGCTCTGCGCTGTCTATGTATGGTTATTTGTTAGGTTCAGCAAGCGAGAGAGCTTGAAAGATTTAGAGAAGGACAGAGATATATTTTACTCTACCATCTCTTTTAGGGTGTGGTGATGAAGGGGTTGGGGGGAGGAAGTAGATTTCCCAGTTCAAACATTTATTAATGTTAAGCTCCAGACAAGTAATATAGATTATTAGAGTGTTAAACAGAGAATATTTAGGTTTCGTCAAACTTAGAGAACCTTTAAGAAGGTTCAAACCTAGAAAACACTGAAGGTTGAGGGGCATAAAACCTAATTAATACTAAGGGGCTTAAAATCTAGAGAACCTCTAAGGTAATTTGGCAGTAGAGATTTTACTGCACAATTTTAACAAGTATTTAATTATAAGATAATGATTCAATGATTTCAAATCATTACAGTTCATGATTTATAAGGGGTCATACTTGCTATTTTATGCTTTTTGTGAACCATTGTTAAGTTAAAGTAATTAATGTATGGTGCTGAAATTTAGCAGAGTGAAATCTCCCTTAAGATGGGGTGCTAGTGAGCATGAGTTTAGGGCAGTATTTTCGAAGTTTTTATAGCATAAACATTTGTTGGACAAAATAAATAAAATATTTCTTCTATATAAACATAGAGTTTAGTTTTCCACACATGCTAATCTCAACAGTTCTTTAATATCTATCAAGGATGTCCTGGAATTTAGTGACAACTTTTTCTCTGCATTTAAAAAGTTTGTCACCAAATGCCGCTTTGCTCATGAGAGATATTCAAGAACTCTTGAGATTAGCATGTGCAGAAAGCTAAACTTTATGTTTCTATAGAAGAAATATTTGATCTATTTATGCCAAAAAATGTTTATGCTATAAAAACTGCAAAATTAATGCAATAAACTGCCGCTCACTAGCACCCCACCTTAACGGACACCTCTGAATAGCGGATTCTTCTTTATAACGAACAGTTTAAATTTCCCCGACAGAATAACATTGGTTTTTACAATTAATTAACTTCTCAATAATGGACGCGGACACTGCTAAAGACGCATATTTATGCAAAAAAAATCTCTTAACAGCAACTCTAATTGAAAACACCAGTCCACATACAGTATTTTACTGTAGGAATGTCAGGAATGCCATTGTCTTGCGTGAAGTATGAAGTATTCCCCATTTAGGGAAAGTTTCTATAATAGCTTACGTAGTAGTCAAACATGTTTAGTAATAATGTTTGCACTCTTTAAATAATTACCAATACTTTTTTTTTGGTCAAAACTGCAATAAAACTCACTTTTTGATTTGTAATATTCATTATTTGTTCAAAATGTTTCTATTTGATTTGATTTTTTTTAAATGCTACTTGCATACCCCTATTTATATTATTATATTTTTATGATGTTATTATATTATTTATATTACAATTAATAATGTTAAAGCTTTTTAAAGTCTGTTTGTTTAAAAATCAATACATATTTTTAATCTAAAATTAATTATAGTGTCAGTTTTATAATTTCTCATTCTCATCCTGATCAAGATATTTGGTCTCATCTCCCATTCTTCAGTATTATATTATGGTATTTGTATTAAAGTCTCATGACATTACTTGTTATACAAGAATTAAAATTGATAAAAATAAGGAAAGATAAAATTATTAGGTGAAAATTGATTGAAAAAAGTCAATTTAGGGAAAATCCAATGCATTGTTATGACATCTTCTTCCTTTCTTCTGGCCTCTACAGTAGAAAAAGTCAAACACACATTGAAACACAAAGTTTTTATATTTCGGCATTATTGCCTTTATCAAACATAGGGAAAAAATACATTTTAAAAACACTATGTGAAACACTAACCTATTCCATTTTGAATTTTAACATTGTTTTTTAATTCAAAATGTAGTAGGTTTATGTTTTACTTAGTGTTTATCTTCTCTTTTTTTACATTTTGTTTGATAAAAGCAATAATTCTGAAATATAAAAACTTTGTGTTTCAATATGAGTGAGACTGTTTCTACAATAGAATACAGAAGAAAGGAATAAGATGTCACATCCGTGCTTGGGATTTATCCCACGTGTTTCCCTCTTTCGTTCAGTGTGATTTCTTCACTCAATCTTCACATAGTTATCTTTCCTTATTTTAATAAATTTTCATTATTGTATAATCAATTAGCTATTGGGCCTCCTCAT
The DNA here is from genome assembly GCA_902155825.1 of Timema genevievae. NCBI lineage: Eukaryota > Metazoa > Arthropoda > Insecta > Phasmatodea > Timematidae > Timema > Timema genevievae. Next base: position 282,201 of record CABFWO010000055.1, on the reverse strand, counting down.
TGATATAACTCAATAGAAATTCTGCTACAAAGCAAGCAAAGTAACCACTAATTCACCAATTTCTGTTTGTTTTTATAAATAAATTAGGCTCATTTCAACAGTTAAGAACTCATTCTAAAGGTATTGAAAATAGTAAGTTTATTCAGGAAAGATCCCACATGCCCTCATACTGCTTGTTGCAGTTGTTGGAATAAGAACCCCGCTTGCCGGCCAAGCATGGACGAGGTGGTACACATCATGAGCAGTCTATTGCCTTTGTTCAGCGGCCATGAGGATCCCGTGCAATACTCCTCTAATGACTCTGCCTCTTCTTTAGGTCAATACGGACAGCAATCTTCCCAAGGTTAGCCCTCCTTACATATTTATGCATTCAACTTTTTTTTTACATGTACACTCTGTTTAAACTGAAAGGCGAGTCTTTCCTTGACGAATTAGGCCTACACCACAACTATCTTATAAAAACTATACCATAGTGTAATATGTCAAGGTAAGTGTGCCACCTTACAGACTAAACTAAGTGTGTATAAAAGAAAACTAGATATTTTGGTTAAATCTTAAGTGCTACACTCAAAACTTATTATTAGCAAAGTGTGTCTTAATTAGAGCATTAATTATGTACCGTAATGCTTATTGTTTGTCTATAAATATCTAGTAAGGAGGATTTGAAAGTAATGTTATATTTGAGTCTACTTCTATGGGCCATTTAATATTTTAAAATAAAAATGGAAAATATTAGGGGTGTGTGAAACTTTGAAACTTCAACTTGCTAGCTATGAAGTTTTGCAGAAAATAAAATTTACAGCTATGAAACTCAATTTATGTTTGATTATTGTCATTTTGATCTATTATGTATATTCATATTAAAAATCTGGAGTAGTCATATTTTCAACACAAATAAACCTTTTTTAAACACATATACCCTAACTCATTATTATTCTCATTTACCCTGTCATACTTAAACCTTCCTGACACTCTCTTTGAATTATCTTTGTGTATCCATCCATTCACTTCTCCTAACAAGATAATTCTTTCATCTATTCCACATGCATTCAAGACCTCACTGAGCTCATTCCAATTCTATGAATGCCTATTTTCATACATAGCCAAAAAAAGTCTATAGGATACCAACTCATACCTTCTCACAACAAACGTTTATTTTCAAGTTAAGCATTTTCCGATAGTCCAAACTATATCTGGTCTCACCCTTTTAGAACTAGCAATGCTCTTCTGTTTGGTGGTACTCAAAACCTATTGATATTTTTGTTTTTATGTGTCAAGTATTTATCTAACCATTTCCCTTTTCACAAGATGTGTTCTCAAGAACTTTTACTAGTAGCCTTCATTAAAATGAGTATCTAAATAATTTGAAAGTTCATTGCATTCTTTTAAAATTCATTTTACACACATGAAATAAAACAAAATTCTATCTTTTAATGAATATCCCTCATTCCTGTATAATATAAAAACTAGTAAATGATTATTTTATTCCCATATTTAACTTGTTTACTTTTCCTTCCAGGAACTGCTGTTACTGATAAAGACTTTTCAACGGAACTCGACGATACTAATTTAGATATAACTAGCACTGTTTTGGAAAGCACACGTAAGTTTATAGCTTTTGTCCATAATATTGGGTCTTGTATTTATTTTATTTAGCGTAAGCAACACTTTCTAATTTAGATACGCAAAATATAAGGTTTTTAAGTGGTTTTTTGTTTTGGCATGGGTGTACTTGACTTAACCATGTGGCCAGGGTAAGTTCCAACTAGACACAATAATTCTTAATTTAACTTGTAGACACACAAAAATAAGTAAATTAGATTGCAAAGTTAAAGTATATAAATCTGAAATAATTTAAGAGTCATCCCAATAAGAACCTTGATATTTCACCGTCTCTTTCATTTTTAAATATATTACGCACTGCTAATATTTATTTCACCTTATCTATCAAATGATTTAAGCAATTAATAATTATTATTAATTATTAATGTATAAAAATGAGGTGGCCTAATTATTAATTAAATATTTCTGTACTGCACACAATTAGCATGTTTTCTGGACTTCTTCTTGATATAATAACCATTGAAGGCAGAGCGTGAAAAGATTCACGATTTGCGACCCTCCACCCCCTAATTTACTTTCCATGTAAACTTGCCAGGCAACAACCACATAAATAGAATAACACCTTGAAATTAATTTCTTTGTATCTAGCGTTGACTCCTTGTACAACATTTCTCAGTACTTCGCCCTCAAACACACTTTTGCCTTTTGTCACAATATGACTGTCATTAAAACCAGATCAAACATATATTTGACTTCCTTACCATGGTCTTTAGAAAATTTATTTCCCTCAACCATAGTGGAAACTTTGGTTGGCTATAAAAATCTTGAAAGAAAAAATTGTAATAGTGCAGTTGGTACTCTTTTTTCTTACAATTTCTGGAAAAAAAAAAGGCAAAAAATGATGTTTAAGTCTTATATTGTTAACTCTCATTAAAATCAACCTAAATGACCACTATTAAAAAAAAGGCCAAGTGGTCAATTTTATTAAAAGATAGGATTTTGTTTTATTTCATGTGTGTAAAATAAATTTTAAAATATTGCAATGAACTTTTAAACTATTTTGATACTCATTTTAATGAAGGCTACTAGTAAAAGTTCTTGAGAACACATCTTGTGAAAAGGGAAATGGTTAAATAAAGAATTGACACATAAAAACAAAAATATCAATAGGTTTTGAGTACCACCAAACAGAAGAGCATTGCTAGTTCTAAAAGGGTGAAACCACATATAGTTTGGACTATCGGAAAATGCTTAGCTTGAAAATAAACGTTTGTTGTGAGAAGGTATGAGTTGGTATCCTCTAGACTTCTTTGGCTATGTATGAAAATAGGCATTCATAGAATTGAACAAAGAAGTGTACCAATCAATTTAATTGCTGTTCTACCAAAGTACGTTCCTTATATTTTACATCATATCTTTGCTGTCACTCAAAGCTAAAGACAACTTTCTAAGCTCTTAGCCTAAAGATTAAAATGAGAAAAACTAGAGTTGGGTCGAATCAACTGTTTTAGGAATCCGAATCTCAAAACCCGAATCTTGGGAAAAATTATGAATATAAGAGAAAATAGAAATAGTATATATTCATCATAACATCCGGTTAAGTGTTAAATTACTGATATGGGGCCTGGTTGTTAAGTTTATTTTAAAATTATATTTGGTTCTGAACCACCAATAAGCAGTATTAGACTCTAAAAGAAATTTCACCTGAAAAATTGAAGGAAAAAAAAAAATGTTTTTAATTATTCCAGTCTCGATTCCAAAACTTTTTTGAATATCTAATATCCTTAAGGATTCGAGAGTCCCATTCCTAGAGAAAAAAGTAATCATCCTTAAAGAATTTGAACCTTTTACTGCTCATTGCTAAGTGCTTCAAAATTAGACGAAGTTAAAGAAAGAAGGGCATAAAATGTAATTATAAAAAGCTAGAACCTTAAAGAAACGTTAAGAATCTTCATGAACCTAAAATAAAACTTTAAAGAACTGGTAAGAATCTTTATGAACCTAAAAATATATATCGATTCCAAGGTCCTTGAGAAATTTGTTTTTAAGGTTCAAATTCCTGTTCTTGTTCCTTGAGAATACCCGTTAATTCCAATTATCAATTGTAGTTTCTCTTTGACTCCCTTCTTAAAAGTGTATTTATTGAAAACTAGGTATGTATATAGCACCTTTTTTTTAGCGTTGATTCTTAAATTTCAAATTTAATTTGATTTAAAATAAATATGAGATTAATTTTAAAAACTAACATTGTTTGTAATCATCATAAATTAAAACAAAAATCTAATTTCTCTTTTTTAAATAAATAACATAAAATTAAATGATATGCTGATAAACTTTATTCTTTGTTTTTTTTAAAAGTTAAATTATTGTGTTAGCTTTTAATTGTGTTCGACTTATAAGCTATTCTTAAGATTCCTTAATAATGGCTCCACTCATGTAGTAGCCTGTCTAGTATGTTACGCTGATCCTCTCATGATATTTCTTTGTTTCCCTGTGTGTGTTCATTCTTTGAAGCTCCATTCTTGTTTCAGATACTCAAGTCGGTTCCACCATGAATGGTTCATTTAACTTTAATAGTAGGGAAGATCAAGAGAGGTTATCCAATCCTCTCTACATACATGTGGAGGAACCTGTAAGTGTTTGTTCTCAAATTGCAGATAATCCTTCATTTCCTGAATCTCTCTCTAATCTTGGAATATTCAAAAAAATATCTACTCAAAATAATATCTCAAAACCAAATATTTAGGCCTGCACTTGAAATCACATTTTTATGCATAACGGTAGAATCATCGTACAGGCTTTTGTAATCGGGAAAACATGACACAAAATTATATAAAAATGATTAGCTCACTCAAATATGTTTTGGTTGATCTTTATAATCCAATAGAGTTGGGTCAAATCCGCTGTTTTATGATTCTCAATCTTGAATCCTAATCTCCAATTTACCTTCAATCCTAAATCAAAATCGTGGAAAAAATTATGAACATAAGAATAAATAGAATAGAATAATAAAAATACAAATTAAACTTTTTATTAGCACTGCGTGACACTACCTGTTCAGGTTACACACATTATATACTGATTACGCTAGTGAGTTATGGATGAGGGAGGTTGGATATAGAGAAAGTGTACCTACATTTATAAAAAGGGAAAGTGGAAAACCATTTAGGGAAAACCACCTTCATTACACCCGACCAGGATTCAAACCCCGATCTACCTGTTATCCATCGACAGTCTAGCCTATTGCGAGAATAACGCTTTAGACCATGCGGCAACCGATGCAAATAGATAGTAACTAAATGTTAACATTATTTCTTATAATTCATTCGTTAAAACATTCATACATTCAGTTAAGTGTTAAATTACTGGTCTGGGGCCTGGTTGTAGGCTCATTCCATAAAAATAGTTTGTACTGAATCACAAATAAGCAGATGGTGAAATATCAACGATATCTAATTGACCTCATTAGACAGAATGATTATCTTCTTAGTCAGATTTGAAACACCGATGAAACACCCGTGTTTTTTCGACATGCCAAGTAATACTTGGGTAAATGAAAAGGGATCCAAATCCATTGCTATGAAGAATACTGACAATGAAAAATTGCACATTGCAGCTATGATAGCTGTAACTGCTGATGGTAGGAAGCTACCCCCATAAATAATTTTAAGAAGAAAAACCCTGCCCAGGGGAATCATTGTCAGGTGTCAAGAGAAGGGGTGGATGACAGCAGAATTAATGTGCGATTGGCTAGCAGTCGTGTGGGATATAAGGCCTGGAGCTCCTCTAAAAAAACGGGCAGTGCTAGGGCTTGATGCATTCAAAGGGCATCTTAATCCAGATGTGAAAAATAAAGTCAAGGCAACAAATTCAGATCTTGTTATTCCAGGAGGTATGACTTCACAACTACAAGTCCTTGATGTGGTTGTGAATAAACCCTTCAAGGACAACCTCCGAAAGGAGTATTTAGACTGGCTTTTGTCAGGAGATTATCCCCAAACCCCCAGTGGCAAAATTAAGAAGCCTTAGTTGAACCTGCTTTGCAAGTGGATATTAACTGCTTGGGGAAGGATATCTGCTGAATCCATTGTCCACGGATTTAAGAAGTGCTGCCTATCCAATAAGATGGATGGAACATAAGATGATATTTTGTGGGAGGACCATGCAGAAGAGACCAATTAGAGTGAAGAAAGTGACACTGATGAGAGTAGTGATGAATAATTTTTCGTTCCTCTCAAAGTGTCTCATTGTTAGCCTATTTATTTCAGTGATCACATTTTAAGTGTATCATTATTTTTTAATTTCCAAGTGATCTCATTTTTAGTATGAATAACTTACCTTTTTTTTCAAGCGATTTAATTTTGAATATGAATAACTTCCTCTTTTATTTCCAAGTGACATTATTTTAAGTGTAAATAGTGTGGTTGTTTTTCTCTGAAAGTGATTTTATATATTTAAGTAACCTAATTTTAAGTGTAGGCACCTACCAGTAAATAATTTTTCTTTTCAAATGATTTAATACACACTGATCATATTTAAGTGGTAATATTGTTTTTTTCTCTGAAAGTGGTTGAAAATTTAGGGTGCGATCAATTTTCGGTCCAATACGGTAATACACATGAAAGAATGTAACAGAAAAGAGGGATTGGAACCAATAGAAGTGAAAAAACAATACTCTTTTGCAATGAAAAGAGGAACACATTTTACACCCTAGCTGACAATACGCTAGTAAGTTGTCAAGGTCATCTTCTCTGATCGTGCCGGTGACAGGGAGGTCGGTGTTTGAATCCTGACTGAGTGTATTGTGGTTCATCCACTATCTCTCCATACATATGTCAGCACATTTCCTCTGAATTCCACCCTTCTCACTCCTAACCTCTTAGTTTAAATGTGTAAATAGCCTGGATCTGTGGGGAAATATTGTGTAAAAAAGGAACAGTGAGTATTTAAGATGGCCGCCTCAGCCATCGAGGATGTATCGCTCTCTGGCCACACAACTTAAAATATAATGATCTGTGTCGTTTTCGGGAACTATTACTCTTTTCTGTCTAAGCTCATATTCCCTTTCCCCTTTCACCTACAACTACCCTTTGTCATGCCAATAAGAAAGAGGAGAAACAAAACTATGAACATTTTTATCTTAAGATAAAGAGGAAAGTTCACTGCTAGTTATCAAATATCTTAAAATTTTCTCTTTTGAGCCTATCAAAAAATTACTTTATTTGTTAGAGGAAGGCTAAATCTAGAGCCCTTTTTATCAAGCGTAGTCTCATAGCTCCACAAATATGCTTAAAAAATAGATTAAAATGAGCACACTTTTTTTTAAATTAATAAAACTCACAACTATTGGGTTGTTAAGAAAAAAGAGCCTTATTGTAATCTTTCTACTTTATTTTGGCATGAACCATATTTTGAAATAACGCATGAATTGGATATTACGTTAGAGCTGAACGTCTGCGTGGCAATTTCTTGCTTATTGAGGTAGTCCCCTTAGGAAAAATGTTCTTTTACGCCTCAAAAGGGAGATAAAAATTTGACATATAACTTCCTAAATGAAGCAACAAAAAAAATGAAAGGCGTCAAAAGTAGAAAAGGGAAATTGATCTTGTAATTTTTTTCAGTTTTCTTTTTCTGATTTTTTGTTTTGTTTTTTAATGTGTCTCTTCAACAAAACTGTGTTTGAGCACTTAACACACTGTCTTGAAGAGATTCAAGAGAACGAAACCTCAGTTGAGGGGTTGGGTTGCATCTATATATATAATATAATATACTATATCATTTTTTAAAGCCAAACATTATTTCGTATAAATTGTAAACTGTATTCTTTCCATTGCAAAAGTTTTTTTTTTAATTTCTCTATCCAATTTATTCCTATCTCTCTTTATCATATCTTATTTAATATATTAGATAATGTATTGCTAAAGGCGCACAGATGTTTTCATTAAAGAGTTTTTCCAACTATTGAATGTAAGGAGAAACGAGGGCGAAGGTGTATTTTGTGGAAAATTACTGCTTGTGTCTGGAGAGAGGATGAATAACCATATTGCCTAAAAAAGCCTCAATTTCAGGTAGAACCTTGTCCTATTGGTAGATGAGCATGATTTGTGGGAAATAAAATTATTGGATTTTTGTTAAATAAAAAGTTGGGGTTAGGTAATGAAAATCTGTACAAATAAAAGGCATTTTTTTGGCTAAAAATGGTGAAGAAATTCTACTCAAACTTAAGTGATACAGTGATCAATGCATGTTTGGACGTGGCATTAATATTTTTATTGGGACGGAGCCGATACAAAGTTTACAGATTCAATTTAAAACATTTTCATTATTTAGTATTTGATTCCATTTCAAATAAGAAATATTTGATTTGAAAATTTTCCAAAAAATTTAAATTAGGAATTGATTTGACTTAATAAAGAAAGATTTAGATTTGATTCAAAATTAAAAACCTTGGTTTCAAACACTCAACCAAAAGAACCTGTATACATTTTTTTCCTTAGGAATGGGACCCTTGAATCCCTCGAATCCTTAAGGATATTTGAGGATTCAAGAAAATATGTATTCAAGACTCAAATCTGTAAAAAAATATATAGATTATTAGTGCTTATTATTGCTTATTAGTGGTCCAGAACCAAATATAGGGTGAACTTAACAACCAGGCCCCAGACCAGTAATTTAACCCTCTACTGAATGTATTAATGTTTTAGTGACTAGATTGTAAGAAAGAAGGTTAACATTTAGTTACTATTTGTATTATTCTATTATATTTATGTTTACTCTTATGTTCATAATTTTTTCCAAGATTCAGATTCAAGATTCGAGATTTTAAGGTAAAGTGGAGATTTAGATTTTTAAAATAGTGGATTCGACCCTACTCTATTTTGTATTACTAATAATACAAATCTGATGTTTTCAGGAGACATGGAAAGAAATGAATTGGCACCAAAATGGCGAAAACTCGGAGCACCTAGGGATCCAGAACACTGTGGGACTGGACAAGTTTGTCATACAGGAGCCGAACAGTGTCGACATCACTGGTGAGTTTGTCAACAGCTTCACTAAGAGCATATACAATTTACTGATAGCTAGGAGATGTAATTAAGTTCGCACCAAATGCTAAGTTATGTAAAGTTATTTTTATATTGTTTTCATTAAAAGTCAATGAAATTGATATTACTGGAAGAATATACTTATTAAGAAACAACATATCTAAAAAAAAAAATCAAATTGTGAAAACAAATTATTACAAAAGAAGAGAAGCTTGAGTCCTCGAATCTCATGAATTTGTTTAGTATTTGAGAGATTCAAAATTCATAAAAAATCTCAAAAAAAAATATCTCGAATACAATTATGATAATCTTGACTTCAAATTACAATTTTAAGCAATTAGTAAAAGGAATTATATAGACTTGTGTAGTTAGTAGGGTAAGAAAATCATAAAAAAGGGCAAATTTGCACTAACAAAAAAAAGTTGTTTTGTTTATAACACATTGAAACACAAAATATTTTTTAATATTTCAGTATTACCTTTATCTAAGAAAATAGTAAAAATTAAATAAAAACACAATGCACACATACTAAGCTACAGTAGCCTCATGGCTTCTTTGGTGCTGACTGACAGTTCACAGCTGACTTCTGACAATCAACATTTAGGTATATACCTTAATTTTGACTGTCAGAAGTGACAACTGCTAAAGACATGTTTTTTGAAGATCATATGGTTCAGCGTAGAGATATATAATTTGGTCTGGTAGCTTTTCAAAGCCGTCAGAAGTCAACTGTGAGCTGTCAGTCAGCACCACAGAAGCTAAAACTGAGGTTATACTCATTCACAGAGCTAAAAAAAACTGTACAAAAATGTTAGCACAGGGTTTTAAGTACTTTATTCAAAATCTACTTGTATACCTATTTAATGATGTAGAAACCACTCATTTTGAGAAACAAAACTAATTAAAATAATATAAAGTATAAAAACAATTATGGTTAACATTTAAATAGTATGTAGTTAACTCTGTGACATTTTAACACCACAAAGAAATTGATGCACGGCTGAGATATATTCAACCTTGATCAAAGCAACCATGTTTCACCGGTTTATTTAGGTGTAGCTTTACTACCTAAAGAAAGAAAAAAGTTTTAGTTTATTTAAAAAATTAAAATTTATATTTTATATGTATAAAATGATAGAATATTAGGAAATTGGTAGAGCACAAATAAAAGTAACAACACTGACACATATTTACACACACTTCAATATTTCGATGCTATTACTACTTCCTGAGGAAGATGCTACAATAGCATCGAAATATTGAAGTGTGTGTAAATATGTGTCAGTGTTGTTACTTTTATTTGTGCTCTACCAATTTCCTAATATTCTATCATTTTATTTATCACTAAATGTTTTTGTTCAATGCACTTTTTTCATATATAATATTTTATATGTATGTAATATGGGGCATTTAAAGTGTTAAAAAAGATTTTCTGGGAAACAAAGCATTTTAAAGAAATAATGTTCTGACAAAAGTTGTTTGTCTTAATGAAGGATTTGAATAGTATTTTTTATTTTGTGAACATATTCAAGGTTAACTTTATTTATTTAAATAGGGACATTTATTGTTTTATTGTTGCATCTTATTCTAAGCAAAAAATTAAAGCAACATTTGGATGAAACTTTTTTTTTTTTGGACAGCTTCACTTTTCAAAGATATTTAACAAAACAAAGAGTAGATTTTATATTTAAAATCTGAGGTTGGAAAATTAAATTCTTGGGTTTGATTTGTTTGTATTTCATAATATTACCACGCATTATATTTGGAAGGAGATACAGTAAATTTGGATAGAAACACATAAAAGTAATGAACACAATATCGCTTTTACAATGAAAAGAACAACACCGTTCACAGTTTACATTGCTGCCACTGGACAAAGAGGTAATGGCTACCTCTTGAAGAAAATCATTCAATACCGTCTAATCCCCCTGTAACTGTACTATATTTGGAAGATGGTATAGGAAAGGGGGATAAAAACACATAAGGAACGAACACAATATGGCTTTTACATTGGAAAGAACACATTTCACACTTTACATTGCTGCCATTAGACAAAGATTTAATAGCTGCCTTTTTAAGAAAATCACTCCCCCAGCCTAAGAAATGTATTTCCTTCATTTAAATAATATTGGTAAAATATATTAAACCGGCTATTATACCGACCATGTTGTGACCAAAGCCAAAATAATATTTAAAAGTACAAAAGAAAATTATTTATTTTACCCTCCTATTTTTGGGTTGTTTGTAATATACCATTTGTAGCTATAATTGGTATATTTGTTGCACCATACCACTTATATAAGAGTTAATATATTGCCATTTTTAGCCAAAAAGAATTTTTTTTACTGACTTTTTATACCAAAATGTAACTTTCTATTTAACAAAATTCAATCATTTTATTTTGAGGTATCAACTTTTGGGTAACATAACTATAAGTGAAGAATAAGCCTGATCATGGAACAGATCCTGGATAGTTCAGTGGTGGGACATTTGCACACTAAGCCCAGTATCCAAGATTGGATTCTCGTGTCCTTTTTCGAATTTACAAATACAACTTAATTTCATTATTTAAATCACATGCAGTTGTTAAGTTGTATTTGATTAAATCACTTGCGTAATTTATATGTAAACGAAAGGTATGTTGTTTTAAAAGTATTTAGGTATTTTTAACCAAACATCTATAGATATGCTAGCTAAGTATGTCTTACGTAACATTGTTATTTTCTTCTATGTATGAATTGTGTGTCTGTGTGTGTGTAATGTTGATGACCCTTGACGCACAAAGTCTGGGGTTTACTGTCTCCACCAGGAAACAAATGAATAATGTCCTTCTCCAACACCTCTCTTTTCTTTTTCACCTCTATTGTTAGCTTTCCCCATTTATATTTGTCTCGCTGCTATTTTCACACCTAAATTCTCTTCTCCCCCGCCCCTTGTTAACATTTTTGCCCACTGCCACGAGCTGGGTGATACAAAGTGTGGCAAGTGGTGGTACCGGCATACATCACGAGATGACTAAACTCCGAAGTATGTTTTTAAATGTGTACCAGGTGCTACTGCGGTGCGCCTGGTATTTGCTTTGTTTCCCCCTATTTTATACTTTATTTTCGTATGAGCTCATGTTCCTGTAATTCCGACTAGGTTCAAAATTAATTCTTATATTAGAGATAAATTTAGAATACATTGAGTATAAATTTAGCCTTTTAACATTGTTTTTAAGCTACACTTAACATTTTGATTTGAGAATAAATAGCTTTTCAAAATAAAGCCAAAAAGCTATGTATCTAATGTGCGACACATGATCCAGGGGAAACTTTTGTGTCATTAAGGCAGCCACGATTAAGATTATCCATGTTTGTTTTATATATATATCCCCAAATTTAATGGCAAATACGTTTAAAAAACCAATTGAAACAGATAATTTCTCTTCTGCATTCAAAATGTTGTATACATTTTTGTAAAACAAAGTTATATTATTATTATTATTATTATTATTATTATTATTATTATTATTATTATTATTATTATTATTATTATTATTATTAGCACCGCGTCTTACTACCCGTTCGGGTTATACGCACTTACGCTAATGTGTAATGGTAGGGTGATTGTGAGATGAAATGGAGGACCTACAGTTTAACGTGGAATCCGAACCACGGTGGAGGCCTGGCATTCCTCACATTCACAAGTTGTGATTAATACACATCTTGTCAGAGGTGAAGGAAGGGTTTGGCAATCAGATAAATCTGTGCCGGGACCGAGGATTGAACCCCGGACCCTCAGCACATAAGTCTGACACCTTACCCCTAGACCACCAGATCACCAACAAAGTTATAATAAAAGCATTGCAGAGAGAGTTTGGAAAAAAATTGAATTCTCGTTGATTAAAATCAGGATTAGGTGTGGGGCTACTGGATTAACCTTACCTAGGAGGCCTAAGGCTCGATCCCCAACTAGGTACTAATCTTTTTTATACCCTTAATTAAGTTTTACATTTTTATTAAAAAAACTGATATACTAGTAATTTTTAATGTAAAAAAGTGGACCAAACCAGTGAAAGTCATTAACAATTTAAAAAAGATTTTCCAAAAAAGATCAAAGTATAATAAAAAGCTTGACTAGTGTGTTGACATCTCTTTAGAATTAAAATGTAAAATGTTGGATTAAAAATAAATTTAAAAAACAGTATAAGTAAATATTTTAACAAAACAAAAGATTAAATGTGCATAAGAATTGACAAACATGGAAATTTTGAGTATTGAAATCGTTGAAATTTAAATAAAGGTAATCATTAATAATATATAAATGTTGAAAAGTATTTATGAAGAAATTTTAACTAAACAAGGAATGATGATTTATATTTGAAAATAGGTATTACCTTATTGGGACGCTGTACACAAAACAAAGTGTAGCATTAAGGAATGCCACAAACAGTAACAATATGGAACATTTGAATGTTACATATAAAAGTATAATGTCATACATTATAAACAATAAAGATTGATAATTCGCCGTAATGGTTCAAAATTTTAAATGTAAAAGTCAATAGCTAATCATGCTTTGAGAACTATAAAGTTTTTAGAATTGGAGAATCTAATTTCTTATTTTGATATAAATTGTTGTGCCATTTCATTTTATTTTTATATTGTAATACTCCTTCCTAAATGGTATTCTTCCTTTAGAGTTAAATATTTGTGAGTTTTATTGGACATTAATTGTTTTCATTCTGTTTCCTTAAGGTGGGGGTGTAGGGGGTATGATAAAAGGCTAGTATTTTTGCAGTTTTTATAGCAAAACAATTTATTTGATCAAAATAAATAAAATATAGCTTCATTACAAACATATAGTTTAATTTTCTTTATATGGTGATGATTTCAACAGCGGCATTAGATGACAAACTTTTTAAATGAAGAGAAAAATTTGTCATTAAATTCCAGGACACCCTTGACCGATATTCAAGAACTGTTGATATCGACATGTGAAGGAAAGAAATTAAACTCTAAGTTTTTAATGGAGAATTATTTGATTTCTTTCGACATAAAAACTGCAAAAACACTAAACTTTTCTTCCATACCCTACACCCCTACCTTAAACTATAAGACGTAACCACTATTGGCTAGAGAACTAACAACCAAGACACATAAATACGAGCCTGGTCAGCGCTTGTCCTCTTTTTATGGGCTAGCTCTGAAAGAAAACTAACTGTGCCAATAGCATTTAATGTATTTCAAATTGGTTGCTACTTGTATATAAATCTTGTTAAGTGTCATTTTGATTAAATTAATCTTTTTGTATACATTTATACAAGGGGAGAAAATGGTCACACATTATTATTTACGAGCTATCAATTAGCTAATTATTGCGATAGGTTTATAGGGATTTTATAACACCGCATCTTACTATTCGTTCAGGATATACACCTATGTACTAATTGCTCTAATATGATAAGGATGTTGAAGGTTGAATTTAGAGGAATTGTAAACACATTTGTGTGGTGGGAGAGTGGAAAATTATTTAGGGGAAACCACCCTCAGTACACCCGATCTCCCCGTCATTAGTAGTCCAGTCTGCCACCTTAGACCATGCCGCCACCAAAGTGAGTCAGCTTTGTAGTGGTTTACCTTGAATAATTTTAAAATTTGACAGGCTATTAATTTTCTATCTTAACCAATTTGATCACTAATAGTTATAAAACTATAAGGTCAAAATTAAGTTCTAGAAAAACAACTAAAATATGATATAAGCCTCGCTTTCCCATCCCTCCCTCCCCCCTTCTCATATAACTCTGTTTATTCTCCCCTATGTCAGCCATCTATATTGCATAGCAATTGGTTATTTTTTTTAAATTTTACAATTTTCCTAACACCATTCACACCAGAAGGTTGACTCAATAAACAAATATGCACATTTTACTTCAGAAGTAGTATGTAACACCGAATCTAATCCCCTACCCACTCTCATTACATCACATAATTTCTTGTCATCTTTGATAGCCCCACGCTCCCTTAGGTCTTATTTTCATTGGTTAGTTATTTGAATTGCTGACTGATACATAGCTAAGATTTTACCATAGCATTTTCCTATGTAATTTTTGTTGTTAAACAACACTAACAATATCTAGATACGAGTAAATCCCCACTAAAACAAATATAATAGCTTTGGCTATTTGATTAATAATATTTAGTGTGTTTATCAGTTGATTGTAGGTATAATGATTGACATACATTGGTATAGTGTGATTACCATATGGTGAAATAGTGTGATTGCCATACAATGGCAAGAATAATGTGATTAGATTGCCATACCTTAGCAGGCATAGTGTGATTGCCAATGGTTGGTATAGTGGAATTGTCATAGGATGGCCCGCTATATTTAGGTTTTGAGCAATTTAAACCAATTTCAAAGACATTAATCTGTTTTAGCATGATCAATTTTATTTTTAAAGTTCATCATAGGGAAGGGAATACATTGAATGGCATTATAACATGGGAGATAATTTTTTATGATATAATATTAATTACTTGAAAAGTGTTACTGCAATGCAATAATTAGATTATTTTGAGAGTGGTTTTTATATCATTTTTAATGTTGTCTCCAATCTAATTTTTCCACATTTAAAAAAGCTTAGAATCAAGATAAATTTGATAGTATTAATTTTAATTTTAATTTCAACTTTTGTTATTATCTTCAAATTCCCTTCTGTTTTTACTATTTTTTTTCATATTATAATAACTTAAATATCTCCCGGTTAAATGGCCGTGCATTATAGCTATCTATTATGCTACTGTGATATTTACTATTAGATATTCTTTTATTCAATTTGTCATGTTTTTGTTCATATTATCCTTAGAGCTTTATTAAAATTTGGAACAACCATTTATAGGTACTTCACAAGATAGCGATGGAAGATGGCGAACGTTTTGAAAACACCAGCCTAGGGCATCACTCTTACAATAAATTGAATTACCAGTGATAGGGAGGTTGGGATTCATTTAAATGCTGGGTATATTTCCTCTAAATTATGTCTTTATAGTACCTAACTCATTAATGGAGTTAAATTCATATAGCCCAAACATATATAATAGGATTTTGGTAGGAAGGACTGTATCTTATGCGTTCAAAAGCTACTATATTTACTTTCATGTATTCATTAGTCAAGTCATTTGATCTAAAGTTATCACTTTCGATAAATATTATCGATACCTATAAACTAACATGAATCTAATATTAATAAAATTAAGAGTTCGTTTGTCTGTCATGAGTATTGTGCGATATCTACCACATGCAGAGGGATGCTGAAATTTTAACATTTTTATTACCTATGTATCTCCAAGCTGACATTTTAAAATTTTTATTACCTATGTACCTCCAAGCTGGAATTTTAATTTTTTTATTAGATTCTTTTTAAATTTATTGAAAACTGAGTTGGAAGAAATAAAATGAAATATAATTTTTTTGTTTGCTTAAAGCAATTAAAGCGTTGACCAGTCTAGCTGTGCAGTAATTTGCAACGCCGGGTACTTCTGCTAATAATACAATAAAATGTTATCATTGTTGACCTCACAAAAATATGTTTATATTTTATAAAATGTCCTTTCTATCAGAATCTTACTAAGTGGCCTAAGCTTTATAAAATCAGTTTCATTAAAATAAAATGAACCGTGTGCTACCACATTTCATTACAAATTAAATTTGATTCACACACTTGATTGAATATTTTCTTTTCTTTTTAATCATCAAATTATATAAGTATGAGATTTTGTTTGGTGCCAGATTGAATGTGGAATTCCTTTTGTACAGTTCTGTGTTTAGTGTTACAAGGTGTTGGCATGTTGCCAGCATGGAGTGAGTCACTTTATGCTGGGGTCACAGCTGGTGTAAAACAAACCGTCATCACGTCATTTAAAATATACATGGTAAAAAAAAAATTACAAGAAGCATTATCAATGATTGTTTTAGTAATATTAATCAAAACTTTACTTTATTTTTACTTAGTTCTCAACGTCAAATATATCTTAGATGTTTATAAACAAACCATTCAGTAACATTAGCTAACCCGTACAAGTGGGCATACTGACAAAGGCGTCAGACTCTTCTAGCTTGGTTTGTCAGGGCTCGAATCTTGCCGGGTGTGTTGAATTAGTTTTTCTTAAGGGGGTTTTCCCACCACTTTCAAGCATATGTAGTAACATCTCCTCATCCCTACTGTTTTGGTGTAAATATACGGATAGCCCAGATGGTGCACGGAAAAAAACCCAAGCCGAGTTGTTTCAATTAAGGAAATCATTTTTCAAGGAATCTCCATTCACCTTTCTTTGGTACACTACTTTTTTTTTTCCTAGCACTGCATCTTACTACCTGTTCAGATTATGTGCTTATGTTTGTGTGGAGAGAGAGAGGAAAACCATCCTCATTACATGCGACCGAGATTCTAACTTCAATCTCCCTGTCATCTGTGGTATAGTCTACTGTGAGAGTAGCACATTAGACCATGTGGTCACCAAAGCAGGTCACTAGTTAAAATAGGTGATGGATCAGGAAGGTCGACTGCAGCTCTAAACATCCTCTCGTTTGTTCCCTACGGCAGATAAGAATTATGTATTTGCATCTCAATATGTTTAGAAGAAGGTGTATGATCTCCCCTTCATTGACAGTCCAGACTATTATGAGAGTAGCACCTTAGACCAGCGGTTCCTAAACTGTGGTACGCTTACCACCAGTGTACAGCTATTCCCGGTAGTACGCCGTGAGAAGTCAAAACATAAAAAACAAACAAATTAAAATCGTAAAAAGATAAGGCCATGGCAAATCTAATTAATATATTCGGACCAAGTATAGCCAAAAGTAAAACAGATTTAAACAGTGGTTGGAGAGATGGCAACATTTATTCAAACTAAGAGAGACAGTACAGCCTTGCAGAATGTGTATAGAATAGTAAATATTCTGCATTATCCTGGTGGTACTCCAAATTACAAAAATTGTTGGGGTGGGTACACCATTAAAAAAGTTTGGGAAGCGCTGCCTTAGACAATGCGGCCACCGAAGTGGGTATTGGAGGTGTTCATTATTTACAAACAGCTGGTAGTTGAGAAGAAGAGTAAATCAGAGGTGATGGCTCAGTGGGTAGCATATATGTCTTCTGAACTAAGGGATCTCAGTTTGATTCCCAGCATGGCCAAACAATTTATTATTGGGGAAATACGGGTTTCCCCTCTTTCACAGTGATGCATTAAAGGCTGGGGGCTGGTTGTTTGGTTTGTTCTAAATTAAAGTTAGTTTATAAGTTGTGTGCTAATATAATCAGCCGGTTCAGAAAGTGCACTTTAAATACCTTGAATAAATGAAAATAAATATCAAATTGAATCTTAAAACATTTAAGTGCTCAATAGGATCCAAACATCCTCGACCATCTCTCTCAAATGTTTCAGCTTCAAATGTCATAGCTAATTATCTGTTTTTGTCTGCCAGTGAAGTGTAATGACAGTGGTGACCTGAAGCAGCTGTGTTCCCAGTTGACTTATGCGGCTCCCCTTTGCCTCCCCCCTCCTCCCCGTTCCCCCAACAGTTTGCCTCCTCATGACTTACCACCAAACTATTTCGAATAAGCTTGTTTGATAGCGCAAGAAGGATCATTGTTGTGTGTGTGACTCACGTCACGAAACAGGCCTGCCAAGGCTTCAGTCACAAGCTGCCAACTTGACGACAATATTTTTAATGTCTGCGTCGCCCTCGAGGAGAGGAAATTTATTGCCTGGCTGTTTGTACAGTGAGTTTTAGTAACAAGTTGATGCTGTGTGTACAATCTGGGTCAAAAATTGGAGTAATTTTACTGAACACAAGCACATAGACATATTGATATGGAATGTATATACATTCGCTATGCAGGCTTACTCGTAATTTTTGTTTATTGTAAACTACAGTATTGCCCTGGCCAACACTTTCTATGCTTCCATCAGACGGAAAAAAAATCCAGCTTCAAGATGCGTATGTTTGTGTACAGGGGCTACTGATTATTTTTTATACCTTTACAACCTACCTCGGTGGCGTAGTTAGCTAACACTCTAGTTAGACTGCCGAAGACGGGGAGATCGAGGTTCGAATCTTGCTCAGGTGAAGTGGGGTGGTTTTCCAAAATGGTTCTCCACTCTCCCTCCACGCAAATGTGGTTCACTGCCTCTATATTCAACCTTCCCAATTCCTAACCCATTAGTGTAATTAGTACTTAAGCTTATAACCTGAATGGGTGGTAAGGCGAGGTGCTAAGTATTATTAAGTATTATTATTTATACCGTTGCGTGAGGTAGATACTTTGTTATGCTCATGACAGACAGACAAACTCTTCATTTTACTAACATAGAAAACAAAGTGGGGAATTAAATCTTGTTATGACACTTTAACACCACTTTACATGGCCTAAGTACTCAAGCTTGCAGAGGTCTGAATTGTTGGTGATGCGTAGGTCCAGGTTCAAACATGAGGGTGTTTTTCCACGTGTGATTTATCAGTGTGGTTTACCCATCTCCTCTCTACACTTTTGTGGGGAAGTTTCCTCTAATCTTCCCTCCTTTAATAATTATAAATGTTGTTTTGAAAATACTAGTAGCCTTAAAAATAGATTTTAACTATTAACTCTTGGTAAATAGATTTTTTATGATCATTTCTTTGGTTCACTTCTCACTTTTTTATGTTTAAAAAACATATTTATGGTTAAGAGTGTGTGTTTAAAAGAATTCTCATCAGGTGAAACAGATATATAAGTTATTTTTAAATAGTCATATACTAGCTACTGTTTATCATTTAGTTGATAAATAATAATAAATAATGATTATATTTTCTATGTCAAGACAGTTGTTTAATTTAATTAAATTCAAGATTTAACTTTGAATTAATCTTTTTAATATCTTTGATAGAAACAATTTATTTTTAATCAATACATTATGAATAAAACTTATAGCTATCAATTAATACTTTAAAATTAAAATTAAATATTTTACAAGGTAAATTAATCATAATCTCTTCTTATATTTAGTTAACTTTATTTACTTTATATACATGATTAGAAGGAATTAATTAATTATAAGGCTGATTATTGAGTTAAAAATCAATAAAAACAATAATATTTCTTTTTAGAATTTTCAAAATTGAAAGACAATAATCATGAGCCTACTTGAAACCTAAGTTTCCTTTATTTCAATGTTATTATACCACTGGTCAATATAGCTCACTTTGGAGTTTTTTTTATTACTTTTTGTTCATTTTTATAATGTCCTACCTAAACTTTTAAATATACTTTTATTAGCAGTAACATAGTTTTAATAATGTAAAAAAATAAATTAAATCTCGACTAGTAACTTTCTCTAAATACATGGCTTAAGCACTATTTTTCAAGCTCATGCGAGACCTTGTTTGGTTCATGTACATGTTCATACTCATAGCATTCACGGTAGATATTGGATGAGGGTCGTTAGTCGACTGACACATGTGGTGAGGTGTAAGTAGGGAGCGTGAGACAGCCTGGCTCCTGCCAGGGCGTGGCATGGCGGGGCTATGAGGGCCCTTCACAGCTGCTTAGTTTAGTTCATTGCTCAGTTCTCAGAGAGATGAGGCACACTGCGCACACGTATGAGTGAGTATCAACCTTTCAACTCGTACATAACATGCTCGGGCGCTCTTACACATGGTTCCAAAACAGATTTTTACAGAATTTTACAACGCTTAAACGCTTTTTTTTTTAGAAACTTGGGTAGGTTGGTTCAATAGTTTTTTAATTGATTTTACATTTGGGCATTAGTGTTACCTTATAATACTTTAGTATGTATAAAATAAAGTGCATTAAACTAAATATATGATAAAATTATATAGAAAGCACATATATAAGTACAAACACTAACATATATTTACACATACTTCAATATTTTGATGCTTTTATATCCATATTGTTTGGATAAAATAATTCTTGACAACTTCTTGTATTATTTGTTGATAAATGAAAACTTTAGTTCTTAAAATAGCTCTATACTATTTCAGTTTGACCATGAGGAGGCCTATTTGCTATATGTTTGCACAATAATTTAATTTTAAAAAAATAAGGAAAGATAAACAAAATGATTGAAAACTGAGGGAAGAGAGCCCACCTAGGTAAAAAAGTGGGAAGAATTCAATGCACAAATATGTTATATTCTTCCAGTTTCTATACTAGAACGTTACACACACATTTAAACACAAACATAGCTTTTATATTCCGGCATTATTGCCTATTTATATTTCAGTGTAACTTCTTACACTCTATTTACTTAACCTTAATTAATTCATTAGGCTACCAATTAATGTGTTGATTATATCACAGTGATATAAGGGATCAAAACTATTATGCCTGTCATATTATCAAACATTAAAATATAAAGATGCATCAACTGTTACAGTTTTCATATAATTATATTTTTTACTACCAAATAGCTTTAAAAAAATCTATGGTGAGTAAAAAAAAATGTTAAAATTTTTAATATCATATAAATAATAACCAAAACTAAAGATAACTTATGGGCACATCACTCTTTTTTTCTTGTTTGTTGATGACAAATCAAACAAAACAGTTAATGCAAAACTTTGAACAACAATTTTTTTGATTTTTTTGTTTCAAGGCACTTATTTTGTCATAGTTAATTGCGCATAGTTTTACACTAAAAGCCAGTTAATCTGTCCCCATTTTTTTGAATGGTTGTTATTTAAAATCAGTTATTGAGACACTGGTTACAACAATACAAGAAACATATTCCAAAAGGTTAATTTTTAATTGAATTGATGAAGCAGAATTTTACCACATTGATTTTAAATTTACATGTCAATAACTGACATTGCACTAGTGTTCTCAACTGTGATGTTTCTTCTTCTTATTTTTCTTTTTTTTCCCCGCTTTACTTTGGAGTGTATTAGTTGAACTTGCATCTTTAGCCGAGTCGTTGCCAAATCATCGGTTTTCCCGTTGCTTCTGGTTATTTTGAGCGCACGGACAGTAGTAAAGTGAAATCTACATTTATTGATTAATGGGGACTTGCGTGGTTTGAACATTATAAATCACAATTCCCATTGGCAAAATTGATCAACCACCTCAAAGGGTATCTGGTTCAAATCCCTGTTATTTAATGTATTACATCTTCACATGTACTTTACAAGTGATTTGATGATGTTCATTATGGTCACAATCCTTTTAAGAAAGTTGATGTGCTCAAAAAAATAAATTAAAATAATCAATTGTCATGTTATATACAATGGCATTCATAAAGCCATTACCTAGGTCAGTCGGCCCTCCTGGAGGAAAATTAAAGGGATCCCCTTTCTTGAGATGTGAAAATTATTCAAATAAAAATATTTATCAAAAAAAGTCATGATTACATTTTATTATGCATTTATGTGATTAGTAAAAATATGTATAAATACATATCTATAATGCTAAGTTGTTTTATGAAAGTGTGTGTGCGTGCATACTTAATAACATATTTTTGGAGGATTAATCCTAAACAATTTTTTTTAGTAAAATTTGAAAGAGTCTACCAACAAAAAATACAATTTGTATATAGTTAATGAAAGTAATTTGTTATTAAGTTGGTAGACTTTGGTGGTATTAGGGTACAGTGCTCACTACAGAAGCTGATGTTCATTTGTTCAAACCCAGCCGGGGTTGAGAGATTTTTCTTGAGCGATAAAAATCATAGCCCAACTTTCTTCAGAAGGGAAGTAAAGCCATCATTCCCATGTCGATTGTGGCATATAAAATAACCCTCAAAGGTATGTGAAAATACCTTTTCCGGCTGAATTGGTATAGGCCCTTTTATTCTCACTCATAGAAAATTCTCGATTGGTAATATAATCAATCGGTTCCTAAAGTGTGCGTTAAATACCTCAAATAAATGTATTAAGGGTTGATTTTAGACATTTATTACGTTGATGAGATTACTAAATATATCTTTGGCCCGTAGTGCAAAATATACTCTGATTTGGCCCTTAAGATGAAAAAGGTTGGATCACCCTGACTTAGGTCACTAAGAATACCAAATTAATTTTTTTTTTTTAATTTTATGAAGCTAATGTAAGAAACTTCACAACCTCATTATTCTGGAAGCAAACCATATGTATTAACCTGCATTGGTGGTTTTGTGGTCTTAAGCGTAACTCTCTTAATGGGCTGGATTTCTGGTGATAAGTAGGTCAAGGTTTGAATCATTGCTCAGTATATTGTTTGTAGTTTTTTTTAAATTATCTCTCTCTTTCTCTACAAAAATGTGAGTACCTTTGTTCTAAGTTCTACATTACTCATCCTTATCCGATAAGTGTAATTAGATGTCGATGGATTAAACAGGTAGTAAGACCTGCAAAAAAAAAAAAACACCTGTGCTAGCAGTATAGTGCAATCCTGAATCTTATATGTAATTATAAGGTATAATCCTGATTGAGTGCATATGGGGTGGTTTTCCAATTCACCTTTCTCACCCTGTTTTATTGGTTTGATTGCAGTTGTCTTTAGCCATTACATTGATACAAGAGCAAACAGCAAAGTTCTTACTTTTAGCACCTAGAACTGGGTTCCAAACACACTTTTTCACACCCCTAAAAATATATTTTGACTCAACTAGGATGTTGATTAAACTTACTGTTTTTGTTTTTCAATGGCTAAATATGATGGAACCAACTACATTTCTTACTAACCACTGAAAGGTAATTTCTCCTTCTCATAGAGCTAAAAAAGATATATCAGAAACAGTTGAAAACTGTTTAAACTTTGCCGAAGATGTAAGTCCGATAAACATGGTTTCAAGTGGAAAATAAAAGACCTATTGTTTCACAATTTTTTAACAAAGGAGTTTTAAAAATTGCGAAAAAGAGAAACACTAAGAGTTTTAAGAATATAAGAGCATGTATGAAACAGTGTATGGATGTTGTTGAAACAAAGGGAGTATGCAAGGATAGGGAAGTGTGGAGAAAGTTAATGAGAATGGATTAAATACAGAGTTGTTTTTTGAGCTATATGCACAGTTTCTTGCCTACCTTGTAAGGGAACCACGTGATTAGATATGTATGTATGATCATGCTTAGAGCCAAGAAACCAATTTTTTTTTAAATCATCAACAGCTACAGGGAAACCTGCTTCTCTGCTTGAATAATCATCACACTTGTTCTAGACAGAACTGCTGATGATGATATTGAGTTGGGGTTTGAATCTCTTTATGTTGTTCTGAGGGTGGTTTTCCACTCTCCCTCCATGCAAATGTGGATAAACTTCTAAATTCAACTCTCCTTATCCCTGACACATTAGTTTAATTAGTACAAATGTGCATAAAACAGTGATGCAGTGAAAAAAAAAATACTTCAGGTAGTTATGTTAGTTCTGAAACTAAGATATAAGTAAAATCTTAGAAGTATAAGTTATACATAACTGAATCATAAACAATTGAATAAAGGGGCGAGAACAATTTAAAGGGATCCTTGAAGATAAGATATCAAATAAAGTTTTTTTTATTACAAATCAAAATGTCATTGAAATATATTAGGATACCTATCTATCTTACTTCCTAGACTACATCATTAACAACCTTTGTGTCTAATATACCAATAAATAAACAGCATTATTAATAAGTGTAAAATTAATCTAGTTCAAAATTCAATCAATGAAAACTTAAGGGAACATATGAATAATCCTATTTTGCTAAGAGAACCATATTTTAGAAACATAAATATTTGATGCCAAAATTTTACTCGTACTTTTCCAGGGTGTATACTGGGTCACAAAAGTCACTAAAGTCATGGAAAAGTTACTAATTGCAAAAAAAGGTCATGAAAGTCCCTGAAAAATCACACATTTTCTGTATTTTGAACAATAAAGTCACAAAAATATTTTTGTTTGAATTTCCTCCGCATCATAACAAAGTTAATGTCGAGCCACCCACTATCCATGATGCCATGCACTATCTGCTAGTTGCCTGATTGTTTTTACTATGATACCAAGGACAAGGTTAACATTCGCCATCTAATTAAAAGTTTAATGTTGCGTGTGAGTGCATTATGCCTATATATGCATTATATAATGTTCAACTGTTTTCTGAAGGAGTTTTTTGGTCAATAAAGGTCACCAAAAAGTCACTAATTTTTGTTTCTACAATTCAGTAGACACCCTGCTTTCAACTCATTGCTTCAAAACTATTACATTTAATGATATTATAACATTGTTTATATTTATAAACATGACAAATAATAAATGTAACAATGTAATCTTTTTGAAGTTAATTGTCTAGATCTTTTTTTCCCCTGCTGCCGTTGGCCCGGGCCATATTGCATGTGTGTGGCATATGGTGCACAGCTTGTAAAGTGGGAACTATCTAGCTTTCAACACAAGGCGGCGGTGATTGACTTCAACTACAGTTCATTGAGCTTGCCAAAACACAGCATTCTTCTTGCGTGGCTTTAAATGTAAGCACTCATTAAGAGGAAGTTTTTTGATTGTAGACATTTGAAAACTTTGAATAAAAAAATTATTGTTTACAGACCGTAAAGTTAAACTTGAACTAAATTAGAGAATTTATTACTCATTCATATTTTATTATCCCGAATAATACAGTATATCATCGTTGAAGCTTGCTTGTTTTTTTTAATGAATAGCAATTTTTAGATAGATACTTGTTTTTATGTTTATGTTGAAAACTCTAAATTCACGCACACTCCAAAAAATGACAGTTAGAAGATACTTTATTTTAACAATTTTAAGGTTTTATTTATAAGAGCTAGAAAATTATTTCATGCCCTAAATATGGAAGAGTAAATAAAATGTGCTTTTTTATAATTATATTGCCAAGTGTCTGACAATTATAAAAGCTACTAGAGCTATTGTATACATCTGTCACTTTTGATACATAACCTATTTACATTCTGTCAATGTCAATTTATTTACTATCGGTAGCTTTAAAATTACCCACACCTGTGGACACACAAAGAGAGGCATCAGTTTGGTCGTGTCTGGTCCACTAGTAATGGGAAAGTCTGGATTTGAATTTTGTTTGAGTCAGTGGCGAATCCAGGGAGAGATCAGCACCCTCCACATAGAAAATAATAAAAAATATCAGAACCAATACCTTAAAGTCTTAAAGAATGACTGGCTTTAGCGCCAGCCTCTTCCTATATCCTACATGACCAAACCAACAGCTCTTTCAACTTATTTCTAATGTGCAAAAAAAAGTGGCTTAAGGTTGGGTGCTAGTGAGCACGAATTTAGTGCGCTAATTTTGCAGTTTTTATAGCATAAACATTTTTTGAAAATAAATCAAATTTTTCTTCTATAGAAACATAGAGTTTAGTTTTCTGCACGTGCTAATCTTAACAGTTTTTGAATATCTGGCATGAGCATGGTGGCATTTGGTGACAAACTTTTTAAATTAAGAGAAAAAGTTGTCATTAAATTCCAGGACACATCTGACAGATATTCAAGGACTGTTGAAATTAGCACGTGCAGAAAACTAAACTCTGTTTCTATAGAAGAAAAATTTGATTTATTTTGTTCGAAAAATGTTTATGCTATAAAAACATCAAAAATACTTCCCTAAACTCACGCTCACTAGCACCCCATCTTAAAACTATATTTTTTTCTATTAATACTAAAACATTTTAGGCCTATGTACCTTTGGCTTTCCCCTATGAACACCTACACAGGAAAAGGTATAGCCAACCATTTATCTCTTCATAAAAGTATTTTATTGAGAATGTTTGATCCATGAAGTGAAACTCTGGAGGTACACTTGATTTGATGAATTGATTTGTGAATACCTTTTCTTGTTCCTTTATAATTTATTTATTTCAATATCTTTCATCTATGAAACGCTATCAAGCATTTTATTTTTTTATTTTTTTTTTGCAAAAATCTTATGTTTTTCCTGCTAAATTGGTAATTTCCTTCCATGCATTTTCCTTCATGTACTTTTTAAAATAATTTATATCCTAAGGATCCCATAAAATACTATATACTATTTTCTCTATAATAACTGTAGAACAGATTCCTCTGACCAGTTCCTCATACTCTTGAGTCCGGGTACTAATTAATAAATTATTCTAGACGATGGCCAAACTTAAATGAAGAATCTCTCTCTGTTTGTTGCAAAAACCGACAGCCAGCAGATCGGCAATCGTAGCTCGCTCGCAAGACCGTCCTTATCACATGAATAGGTTACGTTACAGGATCTTAATGTATACACAACTTTATAATTGAGTTTGATGATATTGGGAGAAAATGGAATAACATTTTATTTCTTAAACCAACCATTTCGCTACAATCCCATTGTACATATGCTTACAAAACACTGAAATAGCCTTTTCATCTCTTATACTCTCGAAAAGAACTAACAAAATATCATATAAAAATATCAACATAGTTACCACCCTGCTAATATTATAAACAAAAATATGAATTTACAAATCAAATTGACTACACAACCACGAGGTTAATAAAGCTATGTCCTGCCATCCCTTACCTGCATCAGTGGTCGAATGATCTAAGTCGTCACTCTTGCAATGAACTGGACTGCCAGCAATGTGGCTATCAGGGTTTGAATCTTGACTGGGTGTACTAATGATGCTTTTTGTTGTTTCTTTCAATACGGTTTCCTACTCTCCCCTCACAAATTTGGGTAAATTCCCTCTGAATTCTATTTTCCTCGCTCCCATCTCATAAAAGCAATTATTATGTAGATAACCTGAATGGGTAGCTAGATGTGGCACTAAATCAAGTTGGGCTTTATATTTTTATAACAGAACATTTCAAGAGGGTGAATACCAAATATAAATTTTTGCACAGCTTTCAAACTAAAAAACTAAAAGACAAAAACTATGCCCTAAAATGTATCACAGAACACAGAGGAAGTAATTTACATAATATCATCATGAGAGTGGAAATTTTTATATATTTTTATATATTTTAAAGTCAAAATCAAATAACCCTATGCTAACATTAAACGAGTAGGATTAATTTGTATATATTTTAAAATCAAAATCAAATAACCCTCTGCTAACACTAAATGAATAGGATTAATAAACCCAAATTTATGGATCACCATTGGGCTAACAACTTCAGGGTATAATGGTTTGTGTGTTCACTATTTTACACAGATAATTTAAAATGGCAAAACTATCACAATTAAAAGTGGAGTGGTATGACTTGTGTTTTATAACTCGAACAATTCACACCACTCTATACAAAGGCATGATTGATAAAATAATTGACAATAATATTTAAACTTTATAAACACTTTAATCATGTTTTGACTATTTACTCTTTTTACTATTGACAACAACTTGGGCGGTCTAGGGGTAAGGTGTCGGACTTCTGTGCTGGGGGTCCAAGGTTTAATCCTTGGTCCCGACACAGATTTATCTGATTGCCAAACCCTTCCTTCACCTCTGACAAGACTTGTACTAATCACAACTTTGTGATACTCCCCTGCCTTGATGGCCACTTGTTCTAAGGCGACACTCTCGAGGAAAGAGAGATCAAGGTTTGAATCCCCATCGGGTGAACTGAGGGTGGTTTTTCCAAAATGGTTTGCCACTCTACTTCTATGTGAATGTGGGTGTTAGTGTGTAAATTATACAGCCATATGTGACATTATGCCTATGTGTGAGTTACACAGCTGTATAAAAGATTGTTCATGTTTTTAAATTGTACATATGTATTATGCCAAGGTTTTTTTAAAAAAAATATATTATACATACTAGCTACATTTGATTGAAAGACCTCACTTTCTTTTCTTGGGAGTGATTAAAATATATCCCAGCCAAATTAGGTTTGTTCCATTTACTATTTTATAAGCAATCTGGTTGCTGTTTTTGTAAAAACAAATCTTTAGTAAGTCATCGCTGATTATGAGATGATGTTGATAATAAATTGATATTGTATGTGAATTTATTGTATGTGAGCTTATGCTCTTCTTAGTTTTATATGAACTCTCTAAGATCATACATTTGGTATGGCAGGAAACTGTTTAAGAATGTATGTATCAGTGTGAGTTGTTCAGTTTTATATCATCGGTTCATGGCTCACATGTAAGTTGGTTTGCTCTATTTGATCTATATGACAGTGTTGCGCCTGTGTAAGTCTCGCAACTCTGTGTGTGTGTGTGTGTGTGTGTGTGTGTGTGTGTGTGTGTGTGTGTGTGTGTGNNTGTGTGTGTGTGTGTGTGTGTGAAACACGTGCTGTGACCCTCCCATGAGTCAGCCTTGTATTTTTGTCACTAACATGAAGACTGCTGTGCCCTCCTGCATCTAGACTAGAGCCCTTCCCTTCCCTTCATAGCTTACAGCTGACTCGACTACAAAATATTGCCATGAACATAATGTTTCAGACAGGTCAACAAATAATGTAACTAGAAACATGAAAAAAAACCCAACAAAGCGTACATATAGTTTTACAAATTATATACTGTATACATACATAACTTGGCTTGTTTAAAACACTGAATTTATTGTAAAAATACAATATAATACAATCATAAAAATACAGTAAGAAAAACTGTGAAATCTAAAGTCTCTTTTCACCTCAATATGTCTATACTTTTTGATTCAATTTGTTTATGATCTGATTTTTTTATTTCTTATCTATCAAAGAATAATTCTCTAAATTTTTAAATAAGAAATAAATATATAAGTTTTAAAACTTATTTAATAAAATAACATGTTTGTAGTTTTAAAAATATCATAGTAGAAAAAAGTATTTTAATAGTTTAAAATAGGGGATATTAAATAGTAAACTTTCTTAAACCTACCAACAGGCCACAAAAATTTGCCTACGGAACAAAGACTCCCCATCCATGTTCCAAGAGAGGGCTAGCAAAACTTTGACACACATGTCCAAAGTGACACATGGCATTCACTGCTGTCAAACATATTTAGCTCAACTAACTATAAAATATTATGATAAATATGTGTATCTGAAGGAGCATAGGTAGCATATGATTATTTTTACTTCCAAATATCAATGCAAGTTAATATTTTAGGCAAACAGTAGTGGTATGATTTATTTTCAAGAGGCTATTGACTTTGGACAAAAGTTTCACAATCTATGCAATAGAATGCTGGCCTATGCGCTCAAATGATGAATCATCATCATCTGAGTACTAGTTGAGAATAATTTTGTTGATTTGTCTCCTCTTCTCAGTACAATGGAAGCTATGAAAATATGTTAGTAAATAAAAATCAGTATGGTAGAATCTTGTTAATCTGAACTAATTAGGACCGAAGCTTGTCCGGATTAGGGAAAATTCAGATTAGGCCAGAAAACACGGAAGAGCCTGCTGGATGACTTGGTATTTTCACAAATTTAAAATAACAGTTGAATTAGTTTTATTAAATTTACATTCATTTAAATGATAATGAACAGGTAATATGTACTATAGTTTCACATTTAAAGTACAGTGTATCGTTTTTACAGTTCTCTAATTAATTTTAACTCCAGTAAAACACATTTTGCTAACCACAACATGTAAATATTGGGCATTTATTATCACCATTTCTTACAATTCTATTTTTACTTTGAGTCTGCTTTCAATAAAATATGTTTCATTTAACTTCGTTTTTCCCTCTCATTTTACTAAACTTATGTTCGGATTATCCAGAATTTTGGACTACCAGGGTTCAGTATACATGAGATTTTACTGGTTATCAGTAATTATAAAACTTAACATAAATCATTTGATTATTCGGTTCATATTTTCTTATTTTGTTTGTGAGTGGACATTTTATGCATTTTTTTTTTGCATTAAAATAAAATAATCTATGGCAATTTTAAAAAGTGAATTTTAAGTCAAGGTAAATATATATACATTATTTATTATTTCTACTATTTTAAGAAATGTTTTCTGCCTATTTGTAATTTTAAGTTCAACATACTTTTCTTGAACATGTCCTTGGATCAAGCAAAATATTTCTCTTCTAATTCATTTATTAAAATAGCATTTACTATAAATTTACTTTAAATTTTATGATACCTACATTCCCAACCAGTAACCTAAAATATTTACGAAGCAAGTGTTAACAATCACACAAAATTCATCAAATAATTACTATCGCTTGGTGGTTTAAAGAAAGTAAGCTAAATTTTAGTCTCTATTCCTTTACAAACTTATTCCCATGTTACTCTTGAAAGTTGTTGTTTTAAGACCGCTGGGCCACACACATATGTACTAATATAATTACACTAATGAGAGAGGGATGAGGAAGGTTGAATTTATAGGAAGTGTATCCATATTTGCATGGAGGGAGAGTGGGAAATAATTTTGGAAAATCACACTTAGTACACCTGACTGGAATTTGAACCCTAATCTACTTGTCATTGGCACACAGTTGATATGAAACTGTATATTTATATTAGGCCCACAATATACCTATTTTATGGGTCTAAATTGATAAATGAGGACTTTAAAAGAAATTCGTTGACTCTGAAGGTGTGTAACCGTTATTACGATTACTTCAATTATCCAGAATTTAAAAAGATCATTCCCCCCCGATGCCTCACCAGAACCGCCGGGGCTATGGACCCCATCTTCAAGTGGAGAGTACCTCTTGAGACCCTACCTGAAAAAATCCCCCCACCCCTCCCCATCCTACCTACAATCCTACCTATGTACAATTTACGCATAGGTCATTTAACATAAACTCGAAACTTTTCAATTTTGAAGCTCAAACATGATTTTTTTAAAAATAGGGTAGATGCTTTAAAAAAAAGTGCACGATCTAAGGTATTACCCTTTTTCATTGCTGATGATAGATTGAAATCCTAGCCAGACACACTCTGGATATCGTTTTTCGTGTGGTTATTCCCAATCTTTTTTTATTAATGCAGGTGCATTTCCTCTAGGTTGGCCTTCTTATCACCAACCTGTAGACTAAGTTGTTAGTTACTCATGTTTTAAATACATATAAATGGAAAAACAGTGTTTTGTTTCTTTAGTTTCATTGTTTATAAAACTGACTTTTAGGCACACATGCACATTTTTAATGTAGTAGATGTTGAGCCATCAGGTCGGGAATCAAACATGTGACCTTGAGAAATTTTACATCTCTGCTATAAGCAAATACAAGGTCAACTTCCTTTGAAACTGCAATTCGCCATATATCTAGTCCTTTGACCATTATCACTTTGTTGTCTGCGCGGCATCTAGATTAGATTTAGTAAGCATCAATAAAAATATTGTAATTTATTAGAAGTTTTATTATCTAGATGGTTGCTCTAAAGAGTGACTAGTTAGTGTGTCGGTTTTACTACTGTTATAAATATAGAGGGAGCTGTAGAGTGGTGACTAACGCAGCTGGTGGAAATAACCACAGCTGGGCTCGGAGAAAAAATCTTTTTCGTGCAAGACAGACAAAAAAAAAAAGAGAGACCGATAGCTCGCAAACAAATGTGTCATCTGCAGCAGCACCATTAGAGGAAGGGGGGAACGGCTGCTCTAGAAAGACTCGCGCCAATATCCGGGTTTATCGAAGGCTAACAGATTTGTTGGGCTTGAAATATTGTTTGGTTGTAGATTGTGGTCAATTTTCTAACCTTGGTTTAGTATTTGTAAAAAAAAAAAAATTGTTGCTATTCAAATAATAAAATAGTAATTAAAGGTCACACATAATTTGTATACATTTTTATTTTGGTCCTTTCTTTTTATGTAAATGTTGATAAATAAAATTACCACCTCTCTGGTCTAGTAATCAGAGTTCCTGTCTACAGACTCAGAGGTCCCGGGTTCGATTCCCGGCGCTTAAAAAATTTATCTGTGAAGTAGTGTGTTTGGAACTGGGTCAAAATCGGCTTATAAAACTGAGATTAACGACCGGAGGACTTATTGTACTGACCACATGACACCCTCTATCTGTAAATGTTGGCACTATCATCGCTAATGGTGGCGGCCACTCGGTTGGTATAGCTTGCTTGCAGGCTCACACCATGGAGTTTCTTAAAATTCTACTTGCATTTAATTAGTATGTCTGACACATGAGCTATTAACAGCTTAAGTTAGGGGATTAGAATGAAGAAGTTAGCATAAAGGAAGTGTGGAGAGGGGTAGGGGAAACTAGAGTGATAAACCACACAGAAATGAAGTCATTGTACTGTAATTGTCTGTATTAAATCTAGTTTTGGTCACCACCGCTACGGTAGACTATAATCAAGTAAGAACACTTAAAGACCAATAGAATATTGTCAGGGAAACATGTAAACAAAACTTTGTCATCTCGTCAAATTCAAAAAGTGTTTGATAAACATTGTATTTTTAACTATGGATCAACCATCCAAGATATTATATTTGTTATTTATGGTTATTTCCGCATCTAAATAACATATTTTTTAAATTGAAAAATGACACCTAGACACAAGAATCAAACCCAGAACCTTTGGCTTAGTATGCCGATGCTCTAACCACTGAGCTATCCAGAGGTCGCTCCTCAGTGATTAGAGCATTGGAGTACTAAGTCAAAGTCCTGGGTTCGATACCTATATCCAGGTGTAATTTTGCAATTTAAAGAATATTGTATTTTTAATTTAGAAAAAATTAGTAGTGTTTCTCTAAGCAGGCGCTAAAAACATTGTTTTGATATGATTATAAAGCAATGAGGTTATATAACACTGAGTTACATACCATGTACTCATCACAAGACGTTATTAGGATAATTAAATCTCACAAATTATGATGGGCAGGACATGCAGTGTGAATGAAAGACACTAGAACTGTGTTCAGGGTACTGACTGGCAAAACCAAATGGGAAGAGACCATTGAGAATACCGAGATGCAGATGGTAGGATAACACTAGAATATACTCAAAATAGATAGGATGTAATGAGGTTGACTGGATAGAACCAACTCAAGATAGGGGTAGGGTGTAATGAGGTGTGACTGGATAGAACTATCTCAAGATAAGAATAGGCTGTAATGAGGTGGACTCGATAGAACTAGCTCAAGATAGGGGTAGGGTGTAATCAGGTGGACTGGATAGAACTAGCTCAAGATAAGAATAGGGTGTAATCAGGTGGACTGGATAGAACTATCTCAAGATAAGAATAGGCTGTAATGAGGTGGACTCGATAGAACTAGCTCAAGATAGGGGTAGGGTGTAATCAGGTGGACTGGATAGAACTAGCTCAAGATAAGAATAGGGTGTAATCAGGTGGACTGGATAGAACTAGCTCAAGATAAGAATAGGGTGTAATCAGGTGGACTGGATAGAACTAGCTCAAGATAGCGGTAGGGTGTATTGAGATGGACTGGATAGAACTAGCTCAAGATAGAAATATAATGTAATGAGGTGGATTGGATAGAACTATTTCAAGATAGGGATAGGGGGCGTATTTTCGAGTTCCTAATGCCATAGAATAAGTAGGTAATAATAATAATAATAAAAAAATATCCTACAGTCCTCTCCTCCTTATCCTCTATAAACAAAAATATGTTTGTCAATACACTTTAAGTGCTGATTGTAACAATAAACAAGTTGGAAACACAAAACACATACACACATTCAAAAGTTGCTTTTAGCAAGAAACATGTACATGGCAACACAAAACACACACACTTACAACATTATAGAGCTCCTTTCTGAAAAATACACAGTATATACATTAGGGCCTCCATATCCTCGGGTAATACGTTCCTACATTTACCACGGTTACTTGAAAGCGTGGATAGTTCCAAACTATTAAATAACCTGATACTTATATAGCATACATAAAATTTAATTTAATTGATAAATTAGGGCTATTCACAGTAAGACATTACCAACATTAAATAAAGTAATAATAATGTGTACTGTACACTACACTGTACTTACTATTCTCCATTATTCTTGTTGTGTGACGATTACTAATTATATTGATGATGATGATGGCGACGACGACAGTGATATGGTAGCACAATGCCCATATTAAACATATTTGTGCTGCTGATAGTATGGCCGGTTCTCGCTTGACACATGGTTTGAAACGTTAACTTTTTTCTTTTATTAAAAATAAATAAAATTGTACACCGGTAAACCGCAGATAACTGAAACTGTGGATACTGAATCAGCGGATACAAGGGCCCTACTGTACATTTAAATATAAATGATTTTTAATGCTGTGAAAGATAAATATTCAGGCCCCCAAAAATATGATCATCATACTGCAAATGATGACAGTAAATTTATACCTGTCAAGTTACTTTGAAGCTATTTATCTTATATTGATTAATTAACTTTTGAAGTGTACCACTACTAGACATTTTATTTTCATACACACGATATTGTTTTTGCATTTTCTTGAATAAGAAATTAGTTTTACTTACTAAAGCTTTTTATAATTGAGTCATATTTGAAGATAATTGAGCCAACTGATATATTGTCAGTCACGATCACCGCTTTCACAATCCAGTACTATTTAATAATAGTTATTAAATTGGTTTTAGAATTTTCATTGCCTTTGGTGGAGGTCGAAGTGCTTTACTCAGACCCAACAGGCTGAGGTTCAATCTGACTGAAATGCACACAATGTGGCTTACTCATCCCAAACAACTGTTGGCTTAGTTACTCAAAATTAACCCATATCATATTGTTCCCATAATTTAGATACAGGGGGTCTACCATCCGGGAAAATCCAAGAAAACGGGAACTAGCCGGGGATTTGAAGTGGTCGGGAAAAAATGGGAATTTGGTTGATTTTAAAAAATCTGGAAAAATTTTTTTTACATAAAATATTAATATAATAATCATTAAATCAGTAAATTATAATTTGATCCAAACTTTTTTTTGTAGCTATTATAAGTGTAACCCCCTTCTGTGGCCACATTGTCTAAGGTGTCACACTCGCAATAGATTAAACCACTAATGACGGGGAAATCGTTGTGTAAATCTCGGTCAGCTGTACTAAGGGCAGTTTTTCCAAAATTGTTTTAGTATTTTTCCTCCACACAAATGTGGGCACACTTCCTCTAACTTCAACCTTCCTCATACCTAGAACATTAGCCTAATTAGTACATTTGTGAATAACCCAAACAGGTAGTAAGATGAGGTGTTAAAAAAAGTTTAAGTCTAAAATAGTGTTTCCTGGTGTGAGATTCTACTAACTAAAATAAGCCTTTAGTCATAATTTTATAGAAAATACTCCATTTAATCAAGGTTCCAAAATTAATTTAGAAATTATTATAGTAATTAAGTTAGTTTTTTTTCCACATTTTCTTACTGTCCGAGCTTTCCACATTTAATAACACTAATGGGGTAGGAATGAGGAAGGTAGAATTTAGTAGAAATGTACCCATAGTTGTGTGGAGGGAGAGTGTAAACTCATATATGTAAAATCCCCCTCAATACACCAAGCCGGGATTTGAACCCTGACTCCCTTGTTAAGCGTAAAGCGGACAAATTTAAATTCATTTAAAAATGACTGAGGAAAGAATGACCCTGAACACGAGACAAATCCTGGATAGTTCAATGGTAGAGCATTGGCGCACTAAGCCAAAGGTCCCGGGTTCGATTCTCGTGTACAGGTGTCATTTTTCAATTAATATAAATTAATTTAATGGTGTTCTCCTCCATACATAATTGTAATGATTCACTACCTGTGTATTGAATCTGACTAAGTGAGCTTTATGTTTAGTTTGCGTACTCACTGATGAGGTTGAATAAATATCAATATTAAATTATACATTCCACATACTTTCAACATTTACTATGCTTGTGTGTGAAATTTGATGGTAGCACATTTAGTTGGCAACAATAAGACTTGTTTCTCAGTAACTTCTCTGAAGTAGGAGTAGCTTGAGAAGATAAATAAAACATTTTTGTCAATTTTCTTAGTAGAAGTCACAGACCAGATAATGAACATGTCTTGGAGCAGACTCTTTTCCTTGAATTGGTATGGTTACGTCTAGAGCACAATATGAGCAATATATTTATTACATTGACCTGCTTTGGTGGCCTCATGGTCTTAGGTGTCACTCTCGTGTTAGACTCAACTGCCAATGACAGGGAGATCGAGGCTCAAATCCTGATTGGGTGTACTGAGAGTGGCTTTTCCAACTTTTTCCACACTGTCTTCACACAAATGCGGGTACACTTCCTTTGAATTTATTCTTCCTCATGCCTAACTCACTAACATAATTAGTACATATGTGTAAAACCTAAACTGGTAGTCAGGCGTGGTAATAAAATAAATAAATATCTGCATCCGTGTTAACCTTAAACACATCAACACCTACCCCCACACTCACACATGTGATGAAAGTTTCTAGGTTTTTATATATACTTGAATACTAAACACCAATACTACCTACTTACTAATCATGTTTAATATAAAATAGATCCAAAAGTATTATTCCACTAGTAGGATGCAACCAACAAAATGTGAGATGAATTAAAGGAATTATTACATCAACATTTTCCTCAAGGAATATGTCAAAACATTGTTGAAAAAATCCTCATCAAAGCTTGTTGAAACAAAGTTTAGGTTTGCCCTCAAATATAAGGTGCTAAATTAATACATCTAAGAGAATTAACCACACATTCGGAGGTTTATATACAACTCATGTAATAAAGAATGTATAGAAACAGCTCTTTCTTTACCTACCTACCTTTGTGCCTGCCTACTTGATGATTTCAAGGCAATTTCGCAATGTGGGTCGCATCTTGACTTGATGCACTTAAGTACTCTAAACACTATCACACTTAGACACTATTGTACAAAAAAGAAAGAACGTGAAGAAAATGACTAGTTTTTCCTGCAAGGCATCTTTTCTATGTGTTTACAACTACCTTTTTTTTTGTTTCCTATTTTATATAGACATTTGCTTTCACGGATTTTTTTAAATATACCTCCTGTCAGAGAGATTCCTACTGTCAATTTTTGTGAATAGACCAACTATTTTGAGTTATAGATGGTTTTTAAAAAAAGTTAACAAATACCACCTCTATATAAAAATAATTTTGTTTTCATGTCAATTTCTTTAAAGCCCGCTGAATAAAATTTAGGAAACATCCTTAAAATGTTTTGGGACTAAAATTATCACTCGTAAACTTCAATTTTATTATTTAACACTATGATCAAAATTAAATTAATTCAAGGATTACATAACATAAAAGTTCTACTTGTGTTTTAAATGAAACCCATCATGTCTCACCTCACCTAACTTAACGTCTACATGATGTTAACTTAATGTAAGATTTGTCAAGGGGAGAACTTTCACATCACCGCACAATAAGTGAAGTAGACATTTTGTTCCTTCCAACCAATCATGTTGTTAGCAATGCATTTTTTATCTTATTTTAGCACAGTGTCTCAATACCTATTCCAACTATACACAATGCACAATGTCAAAATGGCTATTTAGTAGCGCACTTGTTTGATTATGGTGTGCAAACACTTTCTTTGGTATAGCTTCCATTTCTTGAAAACCAAAGTGTCATGGCCTCTTATTACACTTTATTTTGTAGCGCTTGTTAGCTTTGATTGCAAGAAGTACTTGAGCCTATTCAGCCTTAACTGATTGCCTTACATTTTTGGGGACATTTTGTTTTCAAACATTCCAAATTTATTGGCTTTATTTTGCTCAAATTTTAACTCTTGGTTGCCTTTAGATTAAGTGAATATTTATAACACATTATGTTTCTTTACGTTATGTAAATGTTAACAGTTTGATCATCCCTTCTTGTTATATTTCTTTTTCCTTCCCCCTTTCTCCTTCAATCCCATGAAACGGCTTGTATATAGTAACTATAGCTTTTGAACATTATAATATTTCTTTGTGCACATGCATTCATAATCTGGTGGCGCTCACAGCTCTTTTGTTATTGAGTAGTGCACTGGGTTATAGACTCGCACATTTTTGTGTTATTAATGTGAGAGCCTTAACACGAGCATTTGTGTTCAGTGCGGGGAATGGCACAGGCCTTGTTCCAAGTGTTTATGCTTCCGTTAATTAGCGTATGACTCGGAACTGCTAAACTGTGCTCGGTGGTTGACTTCATGCAATTAAGGGCTGCTGGCTCAGATGACGAATTACAGCGGTCATTTGAAAAGTTCCCTCTCTTTCTCTTTATATGTAAATGATTCAGTGTATAATTAAAGGTTATTAAAAATTATAAAGAGTTGTATTATACATTAGACAAGTTTGAAATATGATGGTCATGTAAAATTTCAAACTTGTCTAGTGTATAATTAGTACAACTCTTTGTATAATTTTTAATTTTTAACAATATTTCATTATTCACTGATTGATTTACAAATAAAATATTCTCTCCTTACTGAAATTTAAAATGTGCTTCACAAAACTCCCTCTTTTTGTTAGCTCTTACGGTCCACTCTAAATCTGAGGAGGATGTGGTTAACAATCACTAGACTATAGTCAATCGGAGTGTTATTGGCACATATTACCACTATCCTGGCATAACTTAAAAGCTCACATACACATAGAAGATTTTTTTTTTACATCCAAGTGATAAAAAAAAAATTCTATACTTGAATTCAAAACACATTTTTTCACAATCAATTCGATAAAAATACTGGCTGAGTTTGTTCACAAGTTGCATGTTATCTAAAATATGTTATTCTAATTAATTAATTATTTGAATTGCAAATTAAAATAAATGACTGGTTATTGAATTAATTCACGTGTAAAATAATAATTTCATACTATTGTGGAGGTTTCAAATTGGTGGGCTCAACCCATATGAGTTCCACTTGATGGATTTTTGAATCATTTTCTATTTTATTTGTAAAATGTTGGTATTTGTTAGTAGGTCTGATTCATTAGTATCTTTTGTGTTTCAAAGACCCTTGTAAAACACCAGCAGATCTGCTCGGCCATGTAGCTTACTTAGCGTCTTATGACTCTAAAGTTTGGGAGTTTGATTTAACCCCCTTTCCTCTTATTAGGTGAATGTTAATGCATGTCTTTAAAATTCATTCACCTAATCCTATTGATGGTGTGTTGCAGATAGAAAGTAGTGATAAAAATAATATAAAATTGTACATTATGGTGGAACAGCTTTAAAAACACACATTTCATACTTTATCAGGGTGTTTTAACAGTCATGAAATTAACTTTCAAATCATGAATTTTTGTATGGGTAAGAAAAGTAATTTGAATACATTGCTCAAAATTATCTTAAATTTACAAAATAAAAAATAATGCAAGAGGG
The DNA here is from genome assembly GCA_902155825.1 of Timema genevievae. NCBI lineage: Eukaryota > Metazoa > Arthropoda > Insecta > Phasmatodea > Timematidae > Timema > Timema genevievae. The sequence continues at coordinate 242,413 of CABFWO010000055.1, read as the reverse complement.
GACAACTATGATAATGTCAAGGGTGTATGTGGACGTCCTTTTTTCTTTTTTCGATCATAACTATTTTTGTATAAATCATGAAAAAGTAATGAAATATATTTTATATAATTTGGTTTATCAAATTGGTTGAAAGTATGTTTTTACCCAATATTGCTAAGAACCAGCCCACTGTTAACGTGTGGCCGATAATATAAGCAATAAAAATTGATATCTTATTCTGAAAATTGACACCTGGACGGCACGAAAATCGAACCCGGGACCTTTGGCTTAGTACGCCAATGCTCTAATCACTTAGCTATCCAGGAATTGTCCCGTGCCCAGGGTCATTCTTTACTCATATTTTAAGGCAGTCTTTATGATGGATGAGAGAAAATTGTCGGCTACAAATGTGTGATTTATTAAGATCATGAGCTGTCAGATAACTGTCACCTTCGACTTGGTAGTTGGCTTATTTCTGCCACTTGTACAATTATTATAATTGTAAGGGATGGTATATTTAAGAACCAAATAGCCAAAGCTATTATATTTGTTTATTACTAAAAATTGAGCCATACATTACATCTCATCGTGGTTTTCTATATTCTTCTTAAAAAGACGGTTAAATTCAAGGGAGGGAAATCATTTTGCTCATTCCAATTTGACTGTTCTTATTTAAAGAATTATTAAAACTCCACTTCATTGCAATTGTTTTTTAAAGTTTAATTGTTTATTTAATTTCTTAATTATTTTTTCAAGCCTATATTATAAAATTCATAAAAAATATGTTGATTCAATAATTTCCCGTGACATAGTTCCCCTAGTAATCTCTCTACTATGTACAGATTTCTCACAAAGACACAAGTTGGACGTATTGAAGAGATCTCTCCATCATTTCTCCTATATAGAGGTTTGCCTCGGAGTTTCCCTCTCCCTCCTCACGGCTTGTTGTGAGAGTTCCATTTTTAGCGGTCCCCCTTGTTGCTGACTCACGTATCCCGATATAGAGTTAGTTGGTTAGTGGCAGGCTGCGTGCAGGACTGTCTCTCCTCAGTAGCATTACAACATGTGTGACTGTGCGCTTACCACTTGGCATCGGCGATGGCTCTCTATCAGTAAGTCACTGATTGGAACAAATTGTTTACATCACTTGGTTTGCATGCTTGGTTAATACTTGGGGACAATTTGAAGGTTCTTGTTGCCAGAAATGTGATTTGTTCTGCTTACAATTAATATGGCCAAGATTTTTTTTTTTCTGTCTGTTTATTACAGTGTTGTCTTATTTATTTGGTTCATGGCACATTTAATATACACAGGGGGGAGGGTGGAAGACATTCAGTTTGATGTGCATGTGTTTGTTTTTAAAACAATAAAAGTTTTATACAAAATGTATTTAAGTGATATATTTGTTTTTTGAAGTTTGTAATTATTTTTTTCTGCTCATCCTCTATTTGTGTCACTGAAGTGCAAATAAAAAAAAAGTTTTAAAGTTTGAAATATAGTTTGCATAGTGTACAATACTAACATAAATATATTCTCCCATTTTATATATATATATATATATATATATATAAATATAATTTGTTTCCAGCTTCTTTTTATATACTTCCAAATCTTAAATGCCTTTCTTACTATCTTCTAAACATATTTTTATTTTCACGTTTGTTTATTGTTCTAAAAAATGTTTAATGGCAGTTTATGAAACACTGCCAAGTCTGAAAACCACTGGCATCCTTCAGATAAACAGAAAACTTCTAAACAGATCCGTCTCGGTTCAACACACTTAGATCAGACAAAACCCCTTCGGACATGTCCATGAACCTTAAGGAGCCATGTGACGGTTGTTTCAAAGATCGTACTTTATTGAAACAAAATTTTATTAGTTTTTCACGTTTACAATTTGATTCTATCCCTAACCTGATGATTATAAATAACTTTTGACATAAACACATTATACTTCACTCACACTCACACTCACACTCACACTATACTCACTCACTCACTCACTCACTCACTCACTCACTCACTCACTCACTCACTCACTCACTCACTCACTCACTCACTCACTCACTCACGCACAATACAATTTGTTTATTTAGAGCTTCAATTTTGTTGATATCAAATTTTAGCATTACAAAACATAACTACACAAGTAGTTTTGAAACTACTTAACATTTTGTTAAGGACGTTAAAAAGTATATACCATAGTTCAATAAATAAATTCAAGTCGCATTTTATTGAAATCATTTATTTTGATTAAAAGCACAGTAAGGGAGGAAGGTAAAGTATATAATTTGATTGAGGTAATCCTGGTTTCTTTTACAAGCTGTGTAATACCTTTAGTAATTAAAAACATTAGATTCAATTACAGTTACATTGAAAGAATAGTTTTCTTGTTTTCGTCTTAGTTGTGTCAATGTGGACAAAACCTGTTTACATTTTCAATTACTTTTTTGTGTCTCTTTTGTGCATATCTATTGCTACTTTTTTTTAAAAATATATTAACAGGGGGGGTTTAGAAAATTCCTTTGTTTTATAAAAAAAAATAAACCAAATTGGTGACACAATGTCTTGTGTTTTGTTTTGTGAATATTTGTTAAAGAACACTGTCTATTGCTTATCACTCATGTGAAGTTATGAATACCAAGAATGGCCTAAGTAACAGCGGAAATATCAGCTAACTCACAGTTTTTTGGTTTTATTTTATAGTTTGTAAAATAACAAAATTATAACATCAAACTCAAATTACATTTAATAACTGATATAAATCTGATACCGTGCTAAACTTAGCTCCATGGAAGTGTTTGGTTTTTCATTAGAAATGAGGAATAAACAATTGAAAGACTACCCTACCTACCAATCAGATGTGTGTATTTAAATAAGACAATCAGGGACACAATGTCTACTTTATCTAATCTTGTTAGTAAAATGAACATTTGGACTTCCAGTCTGCACATCTTACTTCTAGTCAGTCACATTGTGAAGATGAGTGTTTTGTCTACCAGGCAGCAGCACTCGCCACCCAGAGCTGGACGATGTGTACCTGGACATGTTGGATCCACAGTTTCATCCGATTCCTCCAGACAAGAACTGTCAACAATCCATGCAGATCTTTGAACAGCACAAACAGGTGAACTACCACAAACTGAATTCTTTTGTGGTCATATTTCATAACGAAGTGGATGTATGGATTTCTTTCACAAGCTATTTTTGATATAATTATGTACACAGATTATCTATTTATACTAGTGTCTTCACTTCAATTAGTCTAGTGTCTTCACTTCAATTAGTCTAATAAACAGGATTATCAGTTTGCATTTGGTTGTGGTCAAAGAAACCTTGCAATATTCCTTGTGTAAATTATAACCCTATTCAAACTTCATAAATAATATTTATCAACGTAATATAATTATTATTTCAATCACAAGTTAATGCTCTTGAATTTTATAAGTAAGAAAATTATTTTTTCAATTTATATTCTGTAATCTCATCCATTTTGTTTGTTAATTCATATTTTATAATCACAAAGTGAATGTTTGACTCTTGAGTATGACCATTTAAATGATTTATTGTTATTTCTGTATTATCAGAAATATATTATTATATCAACTCAAAGGAGAAAGTATGTGTTTATATTTTGAAAAACTACTTGGACATAAATCTGGAGGTAGGATGAAAAACAACTATATAAATGTATAGTAATTTTTGTCATTGCCATCAATATATCACTTTATTTGTATTTTCTTATCTGTATAATATCTCATCTACAATTTAGCCATGTGTCAGATATTCACCCGCACTATAATCTGTCTACAACAGCTTACACAAACGCTGAGCCATTATTTACATTATGTATCTATAGCTACTATGGCTTGCATTCAACCAACCAGAAACAAATATTCTTTGACTATTTGGTTTATATAATTTTTATCCATAATTCCTATTGGTTAGAGCTACATCTTCATGATTTTATCGTAGATAGTCTTGTTTGTAGCATGAGGCAAGCACAACGCATATTATGAGTGAGTAATTGACAAGCGGGTATGACTGGATAGAGATGAACCATTAGTGAAATGTAAGACTTATCTAGTGATAAGGATAGAACCTTCAATATGCCCAGTTAGAACTGACTCCCCCCGCAAGCTGCCAACTAATAACACCAAAACCACTTTACCAGGATTGTTTATTTTATTGATGCCTGGTACTCTTTTCACTGCAGCTTATGGTACCTGTACTTTAATCAAAGGTATTATAGCATGATGTGTTTTGTCTAGCTGGCCCAAGAGTACTTGAAAGTGCAAACAGAGATGACATACCTGTCCAGACAGATGGACGAGCTAGCAGAAAGACTGAGCGAGGCCGAGGGACTCAGTCAGTTGGACCAACAGGACTCCGAGATGCACCAAGAGGAGCTTCGCAAGTTGGAAAATGAGAAGGTCACTATTACCATTATACTTAATATTGTGTTCTCTAGATACAGTTAATGTAGCAATTGAGTCAATTTCATTTATGAGCAAAACATTATTTTTTTTATTAGCACCACGTTTACTAACCGTTTAGGTTATATGCCTACGTGCTAATCTCACTAATGTGTTAAGGATTAGGAAGGTTGAATTAATAGATAGTGTAACTGCATTTGCGTGTAGGGAGAGTGGAAAACCATTTAGGAAAAACTACCCTCATTACATCCAACCGCGATCAAACCCCGTTCTCCCCATCTTCGGCAGTCTAGTATATTGCGAGAGTAGAATCATTGACATGTATAGCTCAGTTGGTAGAGCAGCACATGAAGCTGGATTGTTCAAATCCCTATGCAGGTGTCATTTTTCAATATTTACACAAATACTTCATCAAAATGTCACCCACCATCTGGTATAAAACCCATGTACTAAGGGATTTTAAAAGTGTGGTGGTTGCTCGTTGGCTTCCACAATGAATTTATATGAGCGAGCGCAAAAGGGCCCATCACTTTTGTCAGGAAAAGTATTTTCACATACTTAGCACAATTGACATGAGATTGACTGTTTTACTTCCCTTTTAAAAGAAGTTGTGTTATGGATATTTAACGTTCAAGAAAAATCCATCAACTTTGGCTGGACTTGAACCCATGAACATCGGGTTCTGAGGCGATCACTTTACCACAAGACCACCAAGATAGACCAAATTTATGAATTGATATTCTTCTCAATTATTTTAAATTACAAGTTTTCCCGAGCAATAAGTTTTCTCTCCTGCTACATATTAACTTGGCAACCATGAAAATTCACCTAAAAATCATAAGTGAGGTTTTCTCAAGTTGCTAGATTTAGTGTTTTGTTATCATGGTTTGATACTGTCTTTGTAATTGAAATTGAGTTTGTTTAAAAGATTAAACAGAGTGGAAAGAAGTTTTCTCTAAAGTCCATTTTCACACCAACATTATGCATAATAGCGCATGTGACGTGTGCTATACTTTTGGAAAATAGCTCTCATTATTTAAAACAAATATATTGACACTGCTTCGCGAGCTATACCGGCCATATAGCGCACACTGGTTCGCTATATTTTTCGATTACTGGCCCGGCAACTTTTGTGAAACATTATGCAGCCTCTTTCCTGATATCCACATCTATAAAGTGAAGGAGCTTACACTAACTGTTTGTGATTCAAACTAATGTGGGACTTGAAATTCCCATCATTAAGGTTTATGGACCCATTTTATTCTCTTTGACAATATTTATTGCAGTGGAGGAGGTTGTGGTATGTTTCGGGTGGGGGTCACAATGCTTATTGTTTACTTTTTAAAGTAACTGTAATGAATATAGGAAGATGCAAGATTCAAATAAATATGCAAGTGGTTAAAACAATGAAAACTGTTATGTTACTGATTAGGTTATTTTTGGTTATCTAACTCTGACAGTTGCTTGCTGACTTGGTTTGTTGTAGCAGTATTGTGTTTAGGTGAGTGGTGCTTATAGCATAGTTCCCAAAATACCCACTGAGATCGTTGATTGTCTTGATCCAGAAATCTTAGTCAAATTCTTATAGTCATTATATAATAAAATTTGAATAGTTAAATCAAACACATGGGCTTAATGTTACGCTTGTTTGGTGTTGGTGGTCAGGATTCAAAACTTCAACCAGTTGGGGGTTATTTTTACTGAACAGTTTCCCCCTCTTTCTTCATGCAAATAAAGGTACATTTTCCTAAATTATACCCACCCTCAAGTGTAATTAAATATGGGTAGCCTGGAAGGGTAGTACGATTCTGTGAGAATAATAACTATTTAAAAACTAGGATTTGAACATTTGTAGGTTTTAAACAGGTCACAATTATCTGACAAACAAATATTGGGGTCGACCGCTGCTTTACCAACCACTACTTTATTCCAAGTTTATTGTGTGACTACAGGAGAACCTCTTGGCGTTGCGGCGCAATCTGACGAGGCAACTGCAGCTGATAAAGGGGCAACGAGAGACCAGTGGCGAGGGTAGTGATTGGGTTGTCCTGTCTCGGCAGGATTACACCCCTCTTACCTAACTTTCTTGGAAAGATCCACCTCTCCTGGCATAGTCGTCATGGACATGCTAGTGTGCATTGATCAGCGTGGCTTTCGCCCTTCTCCGTGTGTCTTCATGAGTTTGTAAACTAAGTTAACTCTGCGTAATTTAGCCACGTTGGTAATATAAATATGTTCCCATGTTCAGAGTTTGTACTTAATACTTTGTTGTAACATTTACTCTTAAAAGAGACCATGTTATTATTACTTAAGTGGATATGCCGGCCATGACAAGAGGCGAGACATATTTTATTATAATTGTTGGTGTTTGGTTTTAAAAACCCCTTCTCCCATGTATTTGGTTCTCTTACCTGAAGTCTAAAACGTATAGCCTAGTAATAAAACGCTTGTCGCCATGGGAGATTGAGAGTGGCATAATGCACGATCTTGTACTTATATTTTTATTGTTTCAAACTCTTTTAACTATTTCTCAAAATACAAGTAGTTTTTGACATTTAGCGGTGATTTTATCTATTTTGCTCATTGAATTTTGCGATCTTAAGAATGTAAAGTAGGTACTCCAAAGTGATAATAAATAAATGAGCAACTGTTAATGTTTAAAATAGTTTCTAAATAATGATAACCAATTTTTTCCCAAAACAGACAACGGTATTTTTTATTTACCAGAAAGTTTACTTTACCTCCACTGACATTTAACATACAAGCCAATTCTTTGTACTTGGATTTTATTTAGTAGAACATTCAGAACCTCAATATAACGTTGACTCGCTAGCTTTCTTGTTGAATGAGCATGATTTCACCAAATAAGCAACTTTAAACTAATAATGTAGAATTCAGATGAATTTTTAATATAAAATCCATTAGCAATAGTGGACTAATTTTTTAAAAACAATTTACCAAAATGTGTGCCTAAGAGGCAAGTTTTATCTGTACACAGCACTTATGCTGTAGATATAAAACGAAAAACATTAAGTTAATATTAATTAGTAACAACATTCTAGTCTATAAACAGGGGAACAAACTGTACAAATTACTCTAAAACATCTTCAACTCATGCCAAACATATAGGGTCTTTATTTCACCAACTTGTGGTTGATTTGATTCTGTAGTCTCTTTTATTGGCAAACATGTGAATGTGATTCCACTTGTTTGTTAGTATATGCAAGAATTTATTTTAGGGAGGACTCGCAAACATCCTTTGAAAAATGTTACTTCCTTGGCTGAACATTTTTTAAAATCTTAAATACACTACCTACTGTGTTAGACAAATTTTGCTTGGTAATAATGTGAACAAAATAAAATAGATTGAGACTATCATCCTGTTATGTTTATAATATTGTCTAAGATTTTTATTATATCTAACTCCAATATTAATCAAGTAACATGGCTATTTTTGCCCAAGAATTGACCCATGTTAATCTTTTAAAGAATTTGATTCAACCTGATATTAAATAGTTTTTTTCTGATATGACAGGAAGAACTCTAAATTCAGGATTTAACTTTTGAAGCAATTATATTGTAAGTTACAAACTAACAACTGTTCAGAGAAACACAGACTTGGAACAGAATATATAGTATATTCTTGCCTGCTCCTAAACTTTTTATTGTGAGTGCAGCAAATACAGTTGGTACCTGTGCTCGTCGATGATTGGCCACACAAGTGAGAGGCCTACATCAGCAACCATTGTGCCCCGGTGATTTGTATGATAAAATAACAGCAAAGTACAAAATGTAAATACTAAGAGTAATTTTTTTGTGCCGAAATGTTTATTGTTTGTTTGATAGAAAGAGAACAGATTGATTGATTGGGAAACTCAGTTTATATAATTTTGATTTTTTTTTCTTGTTGGCCAAAAAAAGTAAATAACACATAAAAGGATGAAAATATAAAAATAAAGCATTTATTGGAAAGGCAAATGACCAATACCTTGTAATTTTATATCACTTTGTTTGAAGAACAAAACTTGTGTGTTTCATTATTAAGTGTGACTGAATTTATGTGATTTAATTCTTTATAAAATTATGTATATAATGTTCATATGAACCAAAATGTAGTATATATGTTTTTATATTGAAATACGATGTGGATTTGTGTGTGTGTGTGACTTTGTACATATGAAAGTTATGTATCCATCAAATATTATATATGTGCTTTGGTATACCTAAAATGTTAATAACAATACAAAACTGTTAACTTATAAAATAAAATATCCTACTATATTGATAATAGGCTGCCTATGAATCCACCCGCACCCATAAAATGTGATTATTTTAGTAGTAAAAAAGATTCATAGTGAAAATGAGATCACAAATGGTAATAATTATACTGTTGAAATTTTAAAATTCTCATAATTGTACATTTTTTACCCACATAATATGTCAAGTTATTCCAAACAATATTATTTGAAGTGTGTTTGAAAAACGTTAAAAAAATAGAAGAATTTACCAATTTATTTTAAGGTCTTTTTTTTTACTAATTACTAAAACTATGTGCAATTATGTCAAGTTCAATATATTTTTAAATAACATTTTCAAGGTTGCAGCAATTAAAAATTATATTGATTTAATTATATGTATTTCTAAAAAGTTTGGTATGTATTACTGAGGGCGGGATTATAGGCTACCCTATTGTTGGTTCAATTCAGTAAAACTCATTAAGGAAATATTCCTTTTTCCCTTTTAGAGTACTGTACATTATTTTATATACACACTTGTCCTCATATTTGTTATACCTCTCATGTATTAAAATTACTAAATACATTTTAAGTGGTGTCAATTTTATTAATAGGTAAACAAACTCCTTCACTTTTTAAAGATTTGATCAGTTACTGGAGTATTCTTCTCTTGCCTATACGTCAAGATTTTAAATAGTAATATTAAAACTACTTTTTTGCAGTCTTTATAAGTATTCCAAACACCGCTGGCTGATTCCCTTAAGAAAGGTTTTTTATATATATATATTATTGTGTATATATATATATATATATATACACACACACAATAATAAAATTTTACAGGCAATATGTGCCATTAAATTTAGTATTTTACATAAGTAAAACTTTTTTGGGTGAATAAATTAATAGCAAAAAAACTTAAATTTCTTCTATGTTGTAATGCTATAAACAGCATTTCTTTGAAATTGTCCCAACATAACCAATAAATAATCACACACAATCTGGCATGTACATAATTCCAAATGTTCAGGAGAAACTAAGGGAAATTGCACAACAGCAAACTCGACAGAACCTCTCCATTCCATATTATATAAACTAATAGTAGTACAGTACGGTCAGGGTAGCTTTGGAGGAAAAGGAAGAGGAAGTACAGGAAAAGAATGAGGACATGAAAGAGTGTGAAATGAAATTTAGCATGGCAAAGTGTGAAGTGGTGGTGTGAAGGTTGGATAGAGTAGAGCTGAGGAAAGTACAGAATGTAAAATATCTCGCGAGCATGATTTAGGTGGAAGTAGAGAAGATCTAATAGAAGAGGGTGGAGTTCTTTGGGTTGAAGCATAATATTAAAGTGAATTATTAGTAGAGGAAGCAAGGCTGAGATAGTATGGACACGTAATGGGGATGGAAGGGGATTCCAAGAAGAGTAATGAATATGAAGTATGTGGGGAAGAGACCACAAGGGTGAACAAGGAAGAGATGGAAATTTTAATTTTTCAAATTTTCGAAAAAGTATGCCCATTTTCCGAAAAAGTATCGGCATTTTAGTTCTATATATAACTGATTGAAGACTATTAGAACTAATTTTATTATTATATTTATTAATTTATAGTTAAATTATTTGTATAACAAGTATACAATCCATTATTTACTTATAGCATACATATAGCATCAAGTATACAAATGCGAGGGGGAGAGTGTTGATACTTTGCAGTCCCTGATGGTATTTGGTGGGGAAAGGGACGTCATCAGTAATTTGTCGGTGATTTGTCAAATCATCTGAGGGCTCTGGAGATTTGAGTATCAATAAGAGTTGAAGAGCACCCTCTTTCTTGAAAAGCTGAGGAAAGTTTACTGCAATACCGAGTGAAGTCAGCAGTGTCTGAACATATGTGTTTGGCCCTAATGACCAGGCTGTAGGGGAGAGACTTCTCAGTATAAGAAAGGTGGCTGCTGTGGTAGTGAAGATATTGGTGGTGTGTAGGGTTTATGTGAACTGTCGACTGCTTCCAGGCCTGTCCGTAACACTACTAGTATCATAAAAACGTTGCACAAGATCATAAACTATAGTTTTCCCTGGAATAGATGCATCAGGGAACTTCTCTTGAAACTACTGGATGCCACATTTATAAGAGACTTCCAGCAATGCAACATTCTGCTCTTGCATGACACTCATGGCGGACTACATTTCCGGTCGACTCCTACATATTAGCACTGGTAGCCAGTAATGTCACCACTACAGAATGTTCGAGAAGTTCAACCACCACAAGCCACAATGATCAGTGGTCGTCTCTTGTTTTAGAATAAATAATTTTCAAAATTACATTTCAGCAACATTTGAATCATCCTGTACTTTGTTGTACAGCAAGGTTGGCTTTCAATAGCCATTTCCTTGGAGAGTTTTAAGTTAATGTGAACAAACGTTAGATGGGTTCTAAAGTATTAAAGGAACAAAGTGATAGCATATTAATTTCATATTTGGCTACTTTCACAATGATCAGCATATACACACAACATTTACACTAAAAGGTAGCGAGCTTGCCTTGTTGGGTTTCACTATGGTGCAGTTTATAAGGTAGGTATACATAATGCATTAAGTCAGGGTAAATGGAGTGAACATAAATTCACTGTGAAGCAGAGCTCAGGAAACTGTCACCCAATTGGTATTTTACAAATTACTATTTAATTAAAATGGACAACAGAATAATTTCCGACTCACTGAGAAAATAACCATAATTCAGCGGTCCTTTATCCCCTAACATAAATAAATAAACAGCATTCAACAAATTTTAAAATTAATAGTACGGTGCACTGCATAGACTTTTATCTTATACTTAATAAATGTAAGAATTGTGAAACAAAATCATATACATTGTTGCAGAAACACTCCAAAAAGAGCATAATTTAATTAATTACATGTGTATCACAATTATTCATGTAAAACACCAAATCATAAAGTGATCTATACAAATCAATAAACTAATAATAATTTATTTATATACACATTACATTTTACATTGCATGAATAGAAAAATGTAGGTAAGAACATTTATTATTTCTATCACTTTATAATTTGTTTAAAAAATAGTTTTACAATACTATCAGTAGGGGTCTAAGAGCTCAAGATTTTTTATTTGAGTCGATCCCAAGAGAGTCTATAATGAAGCTCCCTAGTAGCAGAGTTGAGCTGGGGTTTAGTAAATAAATATATTTTTAAAATTTAATTTCCATTAGTAAATTGTGTTAACATTACTTTTTCTAATTAAATAAGACTCATATTTGAAAAAATTTTAATAAAAAAAAATCAAGGCATAATAAATTATTTATGATTCAGTGTATTAATCACAACTTGTGAATGTGAGGAATACCAGGCCTCCACCGTGGTTCGGATCCCACGTTAAACTGTAGGTCCTCCATTTCATCTCACAATCACCCTACCATTACACATTAGCGTAAGTGCGTATAACCCGAACAGGTAGTAAGACGCACTGCTAATAATAATAATAATAAATACATGAAAGGTGGATAAAAAATAAAAAAAGGGACGAACACATGTTTCGATCCCCCTTTCCTGTACCTTCTTCCAAATATAATTTAAGTAATTAATATAAAAATAAAGAACCCTATTATTATTTGTCTATCTGGAGTGCTGCTGTGACTTGGTGCTGGCCTCGTACCAGAGAGAGAAATTGAAGCATTAATTATTTGAGATGTACATAGTACACTTTTGCATTAAGGTGTACTTGATACCATGTTGCCCTAAGCTACTTGTGTTCTAAAATATCTAGAGAGATATAACTTTCTATATCTTCTTTAATCCAAGCCTCATCTTCTCTTTTTTTCATCAACATCTGGTACACATTATCTTGTTAGATTCTTCTCCCCACCACCAAACTCCCTAAACTGCACAAAACACATCCCAACAAGTGGGGAGAAGAGTAAATAATCAGTCATTCATCACCAGACAAACATTACAAGGCAAAGAAGGTAACTATTTCAAGGAGCTCTGAAATTGTGAGCCCCTAAATCTTTTGAGTCTGAGCTTGAGTTATTTATTCAAAGCTCTGCTCTAAAAGAGTATTTGCAGAGCCCTAGTTAACAATCAAATCAACAAAATGAATAAATATCTGGACAATATACAAAATATAAACAACTATATAGTGGCTAACTTTGTATATTTTGCTATGATGATTAATTATTCATCGACCTCAACTGGGTTTGAACCCACAAACATTGCGTCCTGAGATGACCACTGTACCCTAAGATCATCGAGTTTGACTAATGTAACTTAAGTTTATTGTAAGCCATATTGTTGTAGCTAAATTTATTTTGTTTTTATATTTCAAGTCTTTCTAATTTGATCGCCACTTGCTGCATGTTGGTCAAGAATATTGGAATTGAAACTTGTGTAATTCATACATCCATTCAAGGGCAAGTAAAGACTGGTTGAGTGTGGAAAAAAATATCACCAAGTACTTTTATTCAAACAAGTATGAAACATACTCGTATGATCAAACTCGTTAGCAATATCACATTGGTTTCACAAATAATGTTTTAAAAATGTTTAAAGCACTATAATCCTAATTTACATGTATTTGATTGTTAAAAATATTGTTATTAATATAATGTTGTCACCTAAATAGACAACATATTAGAAAACTTAAAATATTAACTATTAGGCATGTATATTTTTATGGACATAAGTTGCAGTATTATTCCTTCCACTTTAATACACTCTAAATATAATTTGCAAATTATGTAACCAAATGAATTTGAAAAACCTACTAAATTAAATGTAATTTTTTAACTTGGTTTTAAAATAAGTATGTTAACCGTTTCCCTGGTGCGGACTTTGAACAATGCCTGTGTTTGCCTGAGCGTTTCCTGGTGCAGACTTTGAACAATACCTGTGTTTGCCTGAACGTTTCCTGGTGCGAACTTTGAACAATGCCTGTGTTTGCCTGAACGTTTCCTGGTGCGGACTTTGAACAATACCTGTGTTTGCCTGAACGTTTCCTGGTGCGGACTTTGAACAATGCCCGTGTTTGCCCGAACGTTTCCTGGTGTGGGTGTGAATAAACGTTTCATTGCCAAGTTATTGTAATGCCATCTATCGATGAACCACTGTACTATTAGCCAGTCTGAATATTTCATATTGAAGCTGATAGATGGGGCCACCAGTTCAATGCTATATTATGAGCATGAATACAGCAATACATGAGTAAATTAGTGAAAATATTTGTCTGATAAGAGTATTTGAGTAGAAAAATGGCTGCCAGGCCTACACAGACAGCTGTGCTACATGCGCGCCAGGGAATAGATTAAAATAAGTAGGTATACAATAAATACTAACACTTTGAATGCTACATACTAAAATAGATGTTTCTTAAATTTGGGTGTGAATAGTTATTTCCTTAAGTATATTTTGTTTAAAATTTAAAGTTGTAGCTAGCACACTTACTTTAGTGATACTAGAGTAGAAATTGTTTTGAAAGAACACGAAAAAAATATCTTGAAGGACAAGCTTTCACTGTTACAGATACCTTCATCAGCTCAAGAGAGTATAGTAATCAGTGTTTTTGTCCTTTTAGTGTTTTATCTAAAAGATTTCTACTCCGGTATCAACGAGTTAAGTGTGCTGACTACCACTCCTAATTTTAATCATGATTTAGCCTAATGCACTATTCCAAATAAATAAAAATATTTATTTTATTTAACAACGAGGTGGCACAATGGCTAAATAATAGAAGCCAGAAGAAAGGAAGAAGATGTCACCATTTGTGCATTGGATTCTTCCCACATTTTTCCTCTTTCCCTAGGTGGGCTTTCTTCATCAAATTTACTCTTAGCAGTTTATTTTTCCTTCTTCTTTAGTTCTATCAATTTACTTTACTATAAAATCAAATAATGTTATAGAAATTGATATAAATAAAGAAATATGGAAAGATGTACAAAGGTGACATCTTTTTTCTTTCTTCTATCTTCTATAGTAAAAAAAAGTCACACATTTAAACACAAATTGAATAATATTTTGGCATTGTCGCCTTTATCAAACGAGAAGAAAGGAAGATGTCAACTTTGTGCATTGGATTCTTTCCACATTTCCCTAGGTGGGATTTCTTTATTAAACTTGTACTTATTAGGTTATTTTTGTTCCTTTTTTAAAATGTCCATGATTATTATATAATTTAGCCAATGGGCCTCCTCATTGTTAAACATAGTGTATCCCTGCTTAGTTTTCTTATCATTTGATCTCTACACAATAATAACAATAAAATATAAAATTGTAGGCTAAATATTTAGTGTACATACATAGTTTTGTCCACTATAATAACTTGCACACATTTAAGAAAACCTGTCTTAACATCTGCAGTTGGAAACCTACGCAATATTTTAAGTAAAGTTGTGGTGAGAGTATATAAACAAACTTTGCCTCCTTTTCTGCATTTTTTCTAACAATTATTTAGATAAACACCCATCTGGTCAACCTTACCAACAATTCAATCACTCACACATACTTCAGAAATACTAACAATAGTTAGTTTAAATTCATATTTCCCGATTCAATTATTTACAATGAACGAAACATTATTTTTAAGCAACGAATCACAGGTACAAATCTTAAGTAGATGTTAATAATGACAAAATCATAAAATGTTAAAATAGCAAAAGTGATCATAAGAGCCTAGATTTTTATGTGACTCTATTATCAAGTTTGATTTTAAATATTTTTACACATTTTTCTAAATTCTAAATATTTTCGAAGATATTACATAAAAATTACTTATTTTACATGTGTTTTTTTTAAATCGTGGTGTTACTTTTATGTCTTATCTTAGGGAGAATACTTTTAAATGATGTGTTTCTAATTTTCAAACGAACTATACTTTCATAGGGGCAGGCAGGATGGATTCATAAGAGATGGCAGTGAGCAACATCCAAGTCAGGTATGCTGGCTTGTCAGAGACGATTACAGTTGCTGTAATGTAACTATATACCTGACGTGAATGCGGTGTTGTCAGATAGTGGCCTCATCAGCACTTCTCTTGCATAGTGTGCCAGTTTCTAAACACAATAATTCTTGGATCTGAATAGGTAATTTTCCTATTCTTTGATTTGGTCAGGAGAAGAAACAAATATAAAGTGGCAAGGCAAAGAACAAATGACAAAAATTGAGCCCAAAATTTATCAAGGAAAAGGAATTTGAAGTATGTCACAATAATACAACGCAGAGAATGGTATTTTGAAAAGCATACAAGACCAACCATATATATAATGTGTAAATGTATTATTAATACCGACTAATATGTTAAGATCAAACATTTAACCTCAGACCAAATAAAATAATTTTTAAAAACAAACTTTAAACATTTGGATTGGTCTTATGTTTGTTTTCAAAGAGTCAGCAACAGTGGAGGTTTAATTAAAGTTTGTAGTGTTTTTCATCATCATCATCAACATAGTTTCTTGCCACTGGCAGGGTCTGTCTTTAACAATATGTCCTAGGAGGTATTTCACGTTAAGTGAACGTTACATGAAGGGTATCACGTGATCTAGCCTGCCAATCATGTGAGTGATGTCTACAAGGCTATTGAGTAATTCATTTTTTGGTATTTTGACCAAGGTTTACTCTTTAGCCTAAGTTCTAGTGATCAGACATTGAAACAAAATAATTAAACTAAAATAGGAAAGCTAACTTTATAAAAAAAAGCTTAATATTGGATATTTATTATATTGATCGAAAACTGTAAACATTCACAGTGGATATTTATTATATCGATCGAAAACTGTAAACATTCACAGATCATCACTTTACAAATAGTACAAATCACAGATCATACTCTAGAATGTAGATGTTTGGCTCGAGTTGTCACATTAAGTTACGTGAATCGGGATCACACATCTGTTTTCTTAAGTTAAGTGAACCTTAAGTGAAAGTTACGTTAAGTTAAAGTTAAGTTGATAGTGATCCCGGCATTACCCCTGCCCTACTCCATGCCGACCCAAACCACTCCTCTCCACACTCCTCCGCACTCCCTTCAACCACCTGTCCCTGTGTCTTCCTTTTAGCTTCCTGCTCGCCACCTCTGTTTCAAGCATCCTCCTTAGAATTCTTCCATCCTCTTCACATGTACATATCACCTCAATCTCACCTTCTCTGTGTTCTATCATGCAGTGGTTCCTCCTCTCTCTCTCACTCTGTCTATCCTTGTTACTCCCAGCCTACTACTCAGAAATTTCATCTCTCATGTCTGTATCCTGCTCTTATCCCTTTCCTTCATCCCCCAGGTTTCTGATTCAAACTGCAATATTGAGACATAGTACGCCCTGTAGATCACTCCTTTGCATTTCTTTGGCACATCTCTACTCCAGAGCAGGCTTCTGACTCTCTTGTAAAAGGCATTTGCTTGCCTCCCTCTTTCCACAATTTCTCTTTCGTTTCCTCTTCTTTCCTCTACCACACTTCCTAGATACTTGAAACTATTCATGTTGTTCTCTTCCTAATGTTACTCCCCTCATGTGCCTATTTTATTTCCATGTTGTAATCACCAATTTGCTCTTCTTTACATCAAACTTCATTTCTTATTGTCCTACCACCACATGTTCCTGCACTCCTAGTTCGTTTACACACACCAACAGGTTATCTACAAACATCATTGCTTTATTGTTTCCTTCCCCTACTTCTCTCATCATTACATCCATTGCTACCGTCCTCTCCCCTCCCACTTTCACACAGCTCACGTTTCGCGTTTTCGTTTCTCTCTCCTCACTATTACATCTTCCACCCCTATATTTTTAAACATTTTCCAAGTCTTATTTCCGCACAGAGTCATAAGCTTTTTTCATGTCCAGAAAAGCCATCAAACTGGTAATGATGTTCCTGCAACTGCCTCATGATGAATATTAGGTCTGCTGTGGATCTACTTTGTCTGAAGCCATACTGCTCTTCCTTTAACCCTCCTTCCACCACTCTTCTGACACTGCAGGGTTTATTTTGATTTATAAAATCAGTTATATAGTGCCAATTATTTGAAGTATTTAATTATTGGGAAAATTAAGTGCTGTAAAACAAATCAATAATGCAATACAACCCATTAAAAAGTAATTGTACATGTTTGTATGGATAAAAGTGTTTTCGATTACTTCCTTTAGAAATTTGCAGCCATGAAATTAAATTTTGTGTCAATTATATATGTACATATTTTGTAGGTTAATATTACATAAAAATCTGTGTTCTGGTAATCAATTTTACACTTTTCTTAAAAATATAAATATATATGATTTATCTTTGTCAACAACTACTGTTAGTCATTACATTAATTCATGCATGTATCAGTAGAAGTTAGATCATTTCTAAGGGAAATGGTGCTACCCTCTCATCACAAACATTCGGATCTTCTTTTATTTGGCTCCCAAAAGAGATCACTGTACCCTTCGCCTCAAAAGGAAGACAATTAAGAACATTTATTGAGAACAGCCCCACCAAGCACATTCGATAAAACTTCTAAGCATTTAGCCCACTCCACCTACCAGCCCCAAAGATTAATATTAATCAAACTTTATTCTTAATACGATTGACAATGTGCAGGAGAGCTAAACTGCAACTCTTAACATAAATTAAATGTAGGCAGGTAAAATATAAGTGATTCATAATATAATAAACTACAATGTTTTTGCCCTGAAAATGTTTGCTACACCTTGTCACTACTTAAATATGAGAAGTGCACACATTTAAAAACCCTATGTAAGGTGATGAATGTAGGCAGGTATTTTTTTCAAAATCCTATATATTTCAAGATCGTGTTTATTGATATTTCTAGATAAATACAAATTAAATAGTTTATATACTAGTTTTCTATATACACGAAAAAACAAGTACTCAATAGTTTTTATTTATATTTATTTTGTGTAAAATTATAACTATATTAAATTTGTCACAATAAGTGAAATTGCAGATGAATCTCACTTTTTTTTATAATGGTATAACTGTTGATTACTAACAAATATTAGTATTTCATTATAAGTAATTCCTTTCCCTAACTTACCAATACTATATTCAAACTTACTGTCTTACATAAAAAACCTTCCACAAAAAAATACAAAAAAAAGTAAATTAAAATGCCATTTTAATGCAGTTCCTCCATAATCGCTTTAACTCACTCACAATTAAAAACGAAAACCTCTCCTTAAATATCAGTTTTGGCTTTGGCCCATCCGGGATATTTTTTTAAAATAAATCTTGAGTGTATTTTTAAACAAAATATTGGATGAGTCATGAGCCTCCTCTACATTAAAATGTAAAATAATATAATATACATTTATTCGACTAACCACAAGACTGTTTCACAGCTCGCCCCCCTCCCCTCCCCCCCTAATTAAAACATATAATGAAACAAGATAAAACCTGGAACAGTGAGGAGGTATATTTCTGTAGGTACATTTCCTGTCATTGTCAGTTGTAATTACTACTCTATAAAGTTGTCTTTCATTCTGTTGTCGATTCAGGAACAGGAGTGGGGGGAGGAGGAGCAGGCTTAGTTGTGCTATCTATTGCTTTTTTCATGTTTTT
Source organism: Timema genevievae (assembly GCA_902155825.1). NCBI lineage: Eukaryota > Metazoa > Arthropoda > Insecta > Phasmatodea > Timematidae > Timema > Timema genevievae. The sequence goes on along the minus strand of CABFWO010000055.1, from coordinate 223,196 downwards.
CTCAAACATTTTCTTGGCATCACAGAATCCTTGTTTTGTTTTCCCAAAGGAATTGGGACCTGCTGATGTGGGTGTTTCTCTGTGAACAAAAAAAAATAATAATAATAATAACATAAAGATTAGATTTAGTCTAAAAACAATTCAAATGATTTTTATTTGTGACTATGATATTCATATTCAATTTCAATCATGGGAGAGTTGGACACCATCTATGAAAAAATGTACACGCTACATCCAACTAGGATTCCTCATCACCAGCAGATTTGTTTTAGAATTATTGATTAAATTATATAAATAAGCTATGGCATGGTGTTTTGTGTGTGGATGGAGCGGGGGGACACACAAACACGCAAAAACACACACACAAGAAAATGCGCACAACATAGTTATCCAAAAATGTCCCAATTTTTCCTAAAACACAACGTTTATAAAACCAGTGTGTGGTCTATAATTGTGTTTGCAAATGATGTTGCTCTTTAATGCTTGTCCTTAACAAGGATAGGATATTAAAAGAAACAAAAGTTAAAAATTGATACACTAATATGGACTACCTATCGAATTTGTAAATAATACAACTTAAAGCAAAAACAGTTGTTGAAATGAAATGATCAAAATGTCAATATTAATAAAAATTTTTATCAAACACGTTTTAAAGAATTTAGTGCAAGTATTTTTTGATTAAAAAATCTTCAACAAGGCTGATCATGGGGGGGAAAAAACCCCTGGTAATTCTCAGCTAAAGATAGTTGTGATGTGAATTTTAAAATCTTAATAAATAATAATTTAAGAAACTAGAAAAGTGAGAAAGAAATATGGTACATTTTATTCTTTTTTAAATGAGCTCAATTTTAGTATAAATGTTTTTCTTCTTAGAGAGCTTACTTCTTTTAGGTGTTGCTTATACTAATGAGCAGCCTATTTTCAAAGAAATACAGACATATCTAAGCACGCCATTCCCTTATGGTGTAGGCAAGAAACTGCGCATATAGCTCAAAAAACAACTTCATACTTAATCCATCCTCACTAACTTTCTCCACACTTCTCTATCCTTGCATACTCCCTTCGCTTTAACAACATCCATAGGGGTAATAAGACTGGGGCTAAAATAAATCCATAGGGCTATTATAATAAAAAAAGTCACTATTTCTAACTAAAAAACAAGTTTAAATGCATGGAAAAAATACTGAAATATGCAACTTTACTGTCTCTATTATTCTGCTTCAAGTAAAAGATATATAGTTCAATAGTTTCTAAAAAAAGTATGTATCACAATAGCTTTGGCCGAAAGGACTATTATGATTCAGGCTGAGGGCTATTGTGATACAGCCTAGTGTATTACCTGTAAAATATTTGTTTACGTTGTACAAGCGGTCTTTGAGATGTGGCTCAGTATGTGCCCACACCTCTAAGAAAAGGTGAACGAATAAAATATTTTTGGGAATGTTTTAAATTAATTTTAATATTAATTTGTATGTTATGTATTGATCCTGAAACATCCAATATAAGACTTAAAAAAAAAAAACAGCGCAAGAAATGTTTTCTTGCACATGGGTAGATTTAGATATCAAGCAAAAGTTTCTCTGTTAGAGACATTGTATCAAATTTCTTAGTGTTGTCCTCAATGAAAATTAAGTTAGCAAAAGGTTCGATATTATTTATTAGTTTCACACAAACAGGTTTTTAAATACACCCTATCTCTTCTAGGTCCTTTCTAAAGTTATCCTCCCATCTATGTCTAGGTCTTCCCAATGGTTTTGTCAGTCAATACCCTGAACACAATTCTAGAGTCTTCCATTCACGCTACATGTCCTGCCCACCGTAATATACGAGACACATGATTATCCTAACAATGGCTTATGAGTACAGGATATAATCTTATCATTATGTAAACTCCTCCACTCAAGAGTACCCTCATCCCTTTTTGGACCAATTATCTTCCTAGGCACCTTGTTTTCAAACACCCTAAATTTGTTTTCGTCATGTAGGTAAGAGACCATCCATGTTTCACATACATCAAGAACAACCGGTATAATATAACAACCAGCTGAATTATTTATAATATATTTTATATTCTAATTAAAAACATAACTTGCTGATTTTTTCCCTGGAAAAGCAGCAAGAGTTCCTAGAATGGCATTCAAGTTGTCATGGCGACACAATATAGGTTTATTTTGAAACTCTTGCTTTAACAAATTCTGTGTTACCTTCCAATATTTCTCATCCTCATGCGAGCCTCCGGAGGCATTTCCTCAGGTTCCTCGTCATCATCAATATTGAAGGCTGCGGCCATGGCTTGGGACTGGGGTTTCACCCCTGTCCCGCTGGGCTGCCAGGATTTCTAGAGTAACATTTTTGTTAGTGAAAATATCTTTCAAATGTAACCTAGACTTATTGTTTATTAGTACATTATGATGAAGATAAGAGCTAAAATACTTTTAAAAAAACTAACATCTCATTTATCAGTGTTACAATCAGGACTATGGAGCCTTCGACTCAGACTCCTTCAGAAATATTTAGTATATTAATTAGTAAAAAAAAATACTGCAATGAAATTCTCCAATACAGATTACTCCATGGAAAGCTTCTTTGGCATTGTGAATTTATATTTAAATAAATTTGTCAATCCAAATTATAAATATTAGTTCTAAAGAATAAAAAAGTATAAAATTAGAATAATTACCATATATTGTTATAATATTATAAGTTTTTATTTTCAAGCTGGAGTCAGTACAAACTCATATAAGCAAGGTCACCAGAGGATTATATTAATACTAGAGCAAAGTTTTTTTAGTGGGAAGAACCTTATCTGACTACTAGAAAAGCTACTTGATCTACTTTTACATGTTCATACGTCCAGCTGTCACTGTTGATAAATAATATCAATACATAAGAAATAATCAAGGAATGTAATTTTATTACCTAAAAATTGTCAAAAAAAAGAACAAAAATGACTAAAAAGGCTGAAAAATGACTCAATATTTCAAAATAGCTAAGCAATGTAAAAATAACTAGGAAAGAATGCAATGAGTAGATCAAATAAGTCCTCCAAAGACTGAAAATAGAAATTTATAAGCTAGCAAATAAACTCTCGTAATTTAGACATAAACATTGATTTACGAATAATTGCTTAAAAATCAATAACTACCCCCTCCCACAAAAATCTTTCCAGCTTAGTTGCAGTGCTTCACCAGGAATGTCGCTTTTCAATTTTTCAATTCTCAGCATGGCCAAAAAATTTATCAATGGTGAAATATGGGTTTACCCTTTCACATTGATAAATTAACAGCCACTTCCCTGACCATTCAGTTATGTCTACTGAAAAATACCTGCGCTCCAAGTTTAATTTGAATTCCTTTCTTTGGCGGTAGCTGAGGACCATATTTGGGCAAATGTTTCTTGGGCAGATCAAGTCCAACCTTCTGTTTTTTGGTGTTGCCCTCTTCATCTTTAGCACTAGCGGGTGAGTTGGAGCCATTCTGGGACAACCCTGAGCAAGGTGAAACACTGGCAAAGGTGAGATGATGAAACAATTAGGCTCATACATAGCACAAATATTCTGGTTTAGACACAGTTACCATCACATGTCACTCGTGACAACACAACAGATGTTTTTGTACTCTCTAGACTATTAAGAGCCCCTCTA